>JAHIAL010000171.1:0-121335 GCA_021605145.1 Aegilops bicornis | reverse complement strand
GTCATAGGAACATGTATAAGTCATGAAGAAAAGCAATAGCAACATACTAAAATCTGATCGAAAGTGCTAAGCCAACGGAATGGGTTGGAGTCAATCACATCATTCTCCCAATGATGTGATCCCATTAATCAAATGTGACAACTCATAGTCTATGGTTAGGAAACATAACCATGTTTGATCAACGAGCTAGTCAAGTAGAGGCATACTAGTGACAATCTTCGCTTGTCTATGTATTCACACATGTATTATGTTTCCTGCTAATACAATTCTAGCATGAATAATAAATATTTATCATGATATAAGGAAATAAATAATAAACTTTATTACGTTGCCTCTAGAGCATATTTCCTTCCAGTCTCCCCACTTGCACTCTAGAGAGAGTCAATAATCTAGTTCACATCGCCATGTGATTTAACATCAATAGTTCACATTCTTTATGTGGATAACACCCATAGTTCACATCGACATGTGACCAACACCCAAAGGGTTTACTAGAGTTCCTGTAATCTAGTTCACATCGCTATGTGATTAACACCCAAAGAGTACTAAGGTGTGACATCATGTTTTGCTTGTGAGATAATTTTTAGTCAACGGGTCTACATTAAGCATTCAGCATCCGTAAGTATTCTTGCAAATTTCTTTATGTCTACAATGCTCTCGCACGGAGCTCCCTCTAGGTAATTGCTCCCCACTTTCAATCATGTATCTAGACCCCGAGGACTTAGAGTCATTCTTAGAGATTAGGTGTCAAAACCTTGCACTCGACGTAACCCTTACTTACGACATGAACCTTTGTCACTTCCATAATCTAGAGAAATACATATCCTTATTCCACTATGGATAATTTTGGACCGCTTGTCCATTGGGATCACTCCACTCCTCAGAACACTATTGCACTCCCCTTGCACAAACTTAGTGTGGTAGGGTATGCAATAGATCCTGCACACAAAGCATGGCATACTTTATAGAACCTATGGTTGAGTGTATAGGGAATGACTTTCATTCTCTTTCTATCTTCTCGTCAATGCGGGTCAGGCTTTTGAGTCTTACTCCAATTTCACACCTTGTAAACGCAGGAAAGAAACTCTTTCTTTTGACTGTTCCATTTTGAACTACTTCTGCAAAATCCTTGTTGTCAAGGTATGTACTTCATTGAAAAACTTTATCAAGCCGCCTTGATCTATCTTCATAGATCTTGATGCTCAATATGTAAGCAAACAATTCACCCCCAGCTCTTTTCTTTGAAAAAACTTTCAAGCCACTCCTTTATGTTTTGCAGAATAATTCTACATTATTTCCTCGATCAACAATATGTCATTCACATATACTTATCAGAAATGTTGTAGTGCTCCCACTCACTTTCTTGTAAATACAAAGTGCTTCACCGCAAGTCTCAGAGAGTAAACTAGTATGCTTTGGATCAACTTATCAAAGCAAGTATATTCCAACTCCGAGATGTTTGCACCAACCATTTGTTAGATGGATCATTGAGCTTGCATATTTTGTTAGCACCTTTAGGATTGACAAAAAACTTTCCTGTTGCATCATATACAACTCTTTCTTTAATAAATCCATTAAGGAATGCAGCTTTTGTTTATCCATTTGCCGATTTCATAAAATGCGGTAGTTAAGTAACAAAGATTCTTGGACAGTATTTCTACATAGATGCGAGTGAGTAACTTCTCACTTCAGTTACCAATTGATTCCTTTTGAACTTGTCGAAAATCCTTTGCGACAATTCTGTAGCTTTATGTAGGCGATAGCATTACTGCCATTACAGGCCATTTTCTTCTTTGATGATCCATTTATTCTCAATGGCTTTGCCGATACATCGGGCAAGTCAACCAAAGTCCACACTTTGTTCTCATACATGGATCCTGAATCTGTGATTTCCATGGCCTCAAGCCATTTTATGGAATCTGGGCTCACCATCGCTTCTTCATAGTTCGGGGAGGTCTGCCTATGGTCTAGTAACATAACCCTCGAGAATAGGATTAATGTACCACTCTGCGCAAGATCTTTTATACTCGTCGACCCACCGAGGTTCACAAGATTAACTTGATCTCAAGTTTCATGAGATCATCATCATTAACTTCCTCACTAATTGGTGTAGGTGTCGCAAGTAAACCAGTTTCATGGCGAACTACTTTCCAATAAGGGAGCAGGTACAATTACCTCATCAAGTTCTACTTTCCTCCCACTCACTTCTTTTCGAGAGAAACTCCTTCTAGAAAAACTCCGGAATTCTAAAGCAACAAAAGTCTTCAGCCTTCCGGATCTGTGATGGAAGGTGTGACCCAAGAAGTCTCCCTTTTGGGTATCCTGATGAAGACACATTTAGATTTGGGTTTGAGCTTATCAAGATGAAACTTTTTCATAAGTAAGCATTGTAGGCCCCAAACTTTAAGAAATGACAACTTTCGGTTTTCCTTTTTGCCAAACCACAGCTCATAAGGCGCCGCCTCTAAATTCGGGATTTTGATGGTGCCCTATTTAAATCGTGCGTGAATGTGTAGCTGTCTCTAATGCATAACCCCAAAACGATAGTGGTAAATCGGTAAGAGACATCATAGATTGCACTATATCCAATAAAGTACATGATTATGACGCTTCAACACACCATTATGTCTGTGGTGTTCCAGGTGGCACGAATTTGTGAAACTATTCCACATTGTTTAATTGAAGACCAAATCAGAATCCAAATATTTGTCTCCTTGATCAGATTGTAGAAACTTTTATTTTCTTTTTGTCACGTATGATTTTCCACTTCACTCAAATTCCTTTTTTGAACTTTTCTTAAATGTTTTAGACTTATGTTTCATCAAGTAGATATACCCATATCAAGCCAAATCATCCGGTGAAGGTCGAGAAAATAATCGATTACCCGCCTTTCAAGCCCTCAACACACTCATCGGATCGCATACATCGCTATGTATTATTTCCAACAAGTCAAGAGTTTCGCCCTTACTCAGTTCCATTGTTCCGAGAACGGAGTTTTAAGTCATCCTTGCCCAAAAGGCACAGTTACCAAGTAAAGCATCAATGATCTATAACTAAGTGATTCCTTCAAAATCCATCTTTTATGGAGTTTCTTCCATGTGCTTTTATAATCGATATGACTCCAAACGGCAAGTGTTGCCACAAATAAGTTGCACTTATCATTATTAACTTCAAGATCTTTGGCTTCAATATTATGAATATGTGTATCTACGAATATCTAGATCCAACAAAACCATTTTCGCTTGGTGTGTATGGACCTGTAGAAGGTTTTATTCATGCGTAAATGTAACAACAATTGTTCCTCTAACTTAAATGAATAAATCCGTATTGCAATAAACATGATCAAATCATATTCTATCCTCAACGCAAAAAACACCAAATAACACTTATTTACGCAGGTTCAACTACTAATCCTAAAAGTATAGGGAGTCTCGGCAATGATGATCATATCAATCTTGGAACCACTTCCACACAATAACATAACGTCATTACTTCCACCCTTTAACTAGTCTCTATTTATTCCGCGAACTCCCGCTTTGAGTTACTAATCTTAGCAACCCAACTCAGTATCAAACACTAATCGAGGGGTTGGTTAGTAGCAATGTTGGAAATATGCCCTCAGAGGCAATAATAAAATGATTATTATTATATTTCCTTGTTCATGATAATTTTCCCTCGTTATTCATGCTATAATTGTGTTATCCGGAAATCGTGAATACATGTGTGAATACATAGACCACAACGTATCCCTTAGTAAGCCTCTAGTTGACTAGCTTGCTGATCAACAGATAGCGTCATGGATTTCCTTTACTAGTGGACATTGGATGTCATTGATAACGGGATCACATCATTAGGAGAAATGATGTGATGGACAAGACCCAATCCTAAAGCATAGCACAAGATTGTGTAGTTCGCTTGCTAGAGCTTTTCCAAAATGTCAAGTATCATTTCCTGTAGGACCATGAGATCGTAGTAACTCCTTGGATAATCCGTAGAGGAGTGCTTTGGGTGTACTCAAACGCCACAACGTGAATCGGGTGACTATAAAGGTATACTTCACGGGTATCCTCTCAAAGTATCTCAAGTGCGGTCGACACGGATCGAGGATCGGATTTGTCATCTCCGTATGACGGAGAGGTATTCCTCTCGGGCCCACTTTACCCGGTAAGTGCATCATCATAATGAGCTCAATGTGACCAAGTGTTTGGTCACGTGGATCATGCATTATAGTACGAAAGTAAAGTGACTTGTCAGTAACGTAGATTGAACGAGGTATTGGGATACCGATGGATCGAATCTCGGGCAAGTAACGCATCGATTGACAAAGGGAATTGTATACGGGGTTACTTGAATCCTCGATATCGTGGGTTCATTCGATGAGATCATCGTGGAACATGTGGGAGCCAACATGGGTATCTGGGAGATCCAGCTGTTGGTTATTGGCCGCTTCAGAGCTGTTTTGCACATAAATCTGGCGCGATTCCCTTAATCCTGTGAGTGGTCTACTACACTTTGGCAATGTCCAAGTGACGCTAGGGGTTGTAGAGATATTAGTATGCTAACACGTAAAGTTGTTCTGAGGTCCCGAATGAGATCCCGGACGCCACGCAGGGAGTTCCGTAATGGTCCGAGGTGAAGAATACTATATAGGAAGTCCGGGCTTTACGCCACCGCGGGAAAGTTTCTTTTGGGGTCAACTGCAGTATTGTACAGGACCAAGGTAAGGGTCTCTGGGGTCCACCGGGTGGGGCCACCTATCCCAGAGGTGGGCCACATGGGCTGAAGTGGAAGGAATCCAGGCCTCTGGTGGGCTGGTGCGCCCTTGGGCCTCCCCCGCGCCTATAGGGTTGGAAACCCTAAGCGGGGCGCCCTTACTGGACTTGGGGGGCAAGTCCCAGGGCCTAGGCCGCCAGCTTCCCCTTGAGAGATGGGATTCTAGGGGCCGGGCACACCCACTCAGGCCCCCTATATAAAGAGGTGGGGGAGGAGGGCAGCCGCACTCCCTTTCAGTCCCCGGCGCCTCCCTCCCACGCCACGCATCATCTCCTTCCTTCGCCACGCTTTAAGGCCCTCGCACGTAGATCGCTGGCTACTTCCACCACCACGCCCGTCAGGCGTCGCTGGATCTCCATCAACCTCTCCTTCCTCCTTGCCGGATTAAGCCGGAGTGATACGCTCTTCCCAACCCGTGCGTGCAGTGTTGAACGCGGAGGTGCTGGCCTGGCTCAGCACTCAGGATCTTTCGGTGATTTGGGATCACGACGAGCACGACTCTCAACCCCTGCTTCTCTTGAACGCTTCGCTCAAAGCTGATCTACAAGGGTATGTAGATGCACCTCTCTCTCGTTGCTAAGGATGACTCCGTAGATTGATCTTTGGTGAAGCGTAGAAATTTTTTATTTTCTTCTCGCAACGCTTCCCTCAACAAAGGGTACTCTCATGAGCTAGGTCTATGTAGTATTTCTTTGCACATGAGTAGAACACAAATTTGTTGTGGGCGTAGATGTTTAATCAATTTTCTTACTCACTACTAGTCTTGTCTTTGCTTCGGGCGGCATCGTGAGCGCCCGGACCGAATTCATCTACAGACGTGACGCTACTATGTGGAGACAGGTTCCACCTCGATCGTGACATGCACTTAGCTGTATTAAGGTGGCTAGCGGGTGTCTGCCTCTCCCACTTTTGCTCTGGATCGGGATTCGATTTAAAAGGGTCCTTTATGAAGGGTAAATAGAAATTGCATATCACATTGTGGCTTTTACGTGAGGTAAGAAAACGCTCTTTGCTAGAACCTCGGCTATTGCAGCCATTGCGTAAAAAAACATGCAACAACAATTAGAGGGACGCCTAACTTGTTTTTTGCAAGATATGCGCTCCTAGATGATGATATGGCCAAAAGGTTGTGATGAATGTTATATATATGTGATGTATGGAGATCATGTTCTTGTAATAGGAATCACGACTTCTGCATAGTCGATGAGTATGGACAACCGGGCAGGAGCCATAGGAGTTGTCTTAATTATTGTATGACCTGCATGTGTCAATGAGAATAAACGCCTATGTAATTACTACTTTCACTTTTATTAAGCTAAACCGTTAGGCCATAGTAGTAGAAGTAATAGTTGGCGCAGCAACTTCATGCATATCGATGATGGAGATCATGATGATGGAGATCATGGTGTCATGCCGGTGACGAAAAATGACCATGGCTTCTCAAGATGGAGAGATTAAAGGAGCTTATATGATATTGGCCATATCATGTCACTATTTGATTGGGTATGTGATGTTTATCATGTTTTTGGCATTTTATTTGCTTTAGAAACGACGGTAGTAAATAAGATGATCCTCATAATAATTTCAAGAAAGTGCTCCCTAACCAGGGTATGCGCTATGCGCTATAAAAGTTCACATTGTTTCAAGCACCACGTAATGATCGGGTGTGTGATAGATTCTAACGCTTCACATACAACGGGTGTAAGCCGTGATTTATACACATGCAAAAACACTTAGGTTGGACTTGACTGAGCCTAGCATGTATGCATACATGGCCTCCTGGAACACAAGAGATGAAAGGTCGAATACATGAGTCGATAGAAGATACGATCAACATGAAGATGTTCACCGATGATGACTAGTCCGTCTTCACGTGATGATCTGGATACTACGCCTAGAAGTTGACTTTGGATCATGTATCACTTCTAGATTTAACTAGAGGGGATATCTAACCGAGTGGGAAGTTCATTAAATAATTTGATTAGATGAACTTAATTATCATGAACTTAGTCTAAAAACTTTTGCAATTATGTCTTGTAGATCAAATGGCCAACGCCATGTAATGTCAACCCTCAACTTCAATGCGCTCCTCAGAGAAAAACCAAGCCGAAAGATGATGGCAGCAATTATACCTGGACTGGGTCCTAACTCGAGGATCATCCCCTGATAGCTGCCAAGAAAGCATATGTCCTAGAAGCACCGCTTAGGTGAAGCACCCATCCCGTAGAACCAAGACATTATGAACGCTTGGCAATCGCAGGTCATGATGATTACTCCCTCGCTCAAAGGCAAGTGCACATGATTTATGCCTTAGAACCGGGCTCCAAAAGCGCTTTTGAGCAACACGCGAGCATATGAGATGCTGTTCGAAGAGCTGGAAAAATGGTTTTCCAAGGTCATGCCCGGTCAAGAGATTATGAAGTCTCCGACAAGTTCTACAATTGTAAGAGATGGAGGAAAATAGTTCCCTGTCAAGTGAGCATATACACCAAAATGTCCGGGTTGCAGCCAACCGGGCTTGTCCCAGCTGGACATCAACCTCCCTGGGATTTGCAGGCGATCATCGACAGAATCCTTCAACAAGCCCCCACCTAGCTGCTACAAGAGAGCTTTGTGATGAACTACAATCATGCTGGGGATGGTGAAAACTATTCCTGAAGCATTTTCAATGCTGAAATCAAAGGCTAGAGGTGGAAACTTTCTAAAAAAAGGAACATCAAGTAGTTGATGGTCAATAAAACCACTAAGTTCAAGAAAGGCAAGGGTAAGAAGAACTTCAAGAAGGACGGCATGGAGTTGCCTGCGCCTTGTAAGCCGCTTGCCGGGAAGAAGCCAAAGAATGGGACCCAAACTCGACCCCTGAAACCGAAAAGCTTTTTATTGCAAGAGAAGGACTTTTACATCGAAGCGGAACTGTCTCCCCAAATACTTAGCTTTGACAAGAAGGCCGTGGCAACATACCCAAAGGTATATGTGGATATACATGTAATTAATGTGTACCTTACCTGTACTCCGTAGTAGCTCTCATTTCGGTATTTGATATCAAAAGGCTACATGTTGCTCATATTTGTAACTCAAAATGAGCTGCGCAATGCGCATGCCGGACCCATGGGCGGTTATCACGAGGTGATGATGCTGTGTCGAATGGTTCCAAGGTCGATGTGGATCGCCGGCCGCATCGCCATTCCTCTTACATTTACTCTCCACTTCGGATTAGCTCTTTAAACCTCAATAATTAGTTATATTTAGTGCCAAAGCCTTTTGAGCATGAATATTACCGGATCTCGCTTAATCATTGAGATGGCTACTCAATATTTAAATCCTGAGAATAATGGTTGTTCTATTTATATAAGGAGAGATATGTTTTATGGAATCATGCCCCGGCTGGGTCAATGGTTTATCTCTTAATGAATCTTCGAACGTGATGTTACACATATTCATAGTGTGTGAATACCAAAAGATGTAAAGTTGATAATGATTAGTCCCACATATATCTGCAGGTGACCGCCGCCTTTGGTCAGCATTGGGTGTCAAACGATGAAGAAGCTCCATACAGATGGACTTTGGAGTCTCTTTGATTTTGAATCATTTGACACGTAAGTAATCCATGCCTCAGTGGGTAAAATGACCAAGACTCCTTTCTCGGAACAATGGAGCGAGCAACCAACTTATTGGAAATTATAAATACCGATAACAAGCGGTCCAATGAGCGCTGAGGCTCAAGGGGGTGGCTATCAAGCTATGTTCTAATCCCCTCACCGATGTACTTAAGTAGATATGGGTATGTTTATTTGATGAAACATAAAGTCCGAGGACCTTTGAAAAGTTCAAGGAATTTCAGAATGGAGGTAGAGAATCAACATGACCGAAAAATAAAGTTCTACGATCAGATCATGGAGGAGAATATTTAAGTCACCAATTTGGTACGCGACTTAAGCGAAATGTGGAATCAAGTCGGTTCACGAACTTGTCATGCCACTGAACACTCCAACAGAATACGGTGTGTCCTAACGTCAGAAATCGCATTCTTTTATTGGATATGGTGCGGTCTATGATGTCTCTTACCGATTTACCGCTATCATTTTGGGGATACGCTTTTAGAGACAGCTACTTTCACTTTAAATAGGGCACCGCTCTAAATCCGCTGGAGACGCATACACATTAATCAGATGAATTATGGTTTGGGGAAGAAACCTGTCGCCTGCTTTCTAAAAGTTTGGGGATGCGATGTTTATGTCAAGAAACTTCAACACGAAAAAAGCTCGAACCCAAGTCAGAAAAAATGCTGCTCTTCAGGACACCCTAAGTGAAACCATTGGGTATACCTTCTACCTCAGATTCAAGGCAAGATCTTTGTTGCCAAGAATCGGGTCCTTTACTGGAGAAAGAGTTTCTAAAAGAAGTAAGGTGGAGGAAATCGAATTTCGATGAAGTACTACCTCTTGAATTGCGGTAAGTAGCGCAGCTCTGTGAAGATGTTCCCGAGGTGCTTTGGAAACCAACTCGGAGAGTGAGAAGTTAAATGATGATGATCAAGGTGTTTTGTGATCAAGTTATTTCATCGAACTTCAGAGGTCCACAAGGACACGTCGTCCACACGGTAGAGTGGTATGGCAACCCCTGCCCCGGAAATCATGTTGTGCTAGACAACGGTGGAACCTTCGAACTATGAAGAAGCCGATTGGCGATGGCCCAGATTCTGCAACAAATGGCTTTGAAGCCATGCAATCCGGAAAGATAGGATCCATGTATGAAAAACAAAGTATGGACTTTGGATGCATTTCAGTTCGATGGATCGCGAAAGCGAGTTTATAGAGTAAGTCAAAATGGATCTTTTTAAGAAGAAGACGGAGGATGGATGGTAATGTGCCACCATCTATAAAGCTCGACTTCTGTCGCCATAAGGGTTACTTCCAAGTTTGGCGGGGTACACTACGTATGAGATTCTTTCTCTCTCAGAAGCGTAAGTTGAACTATCTTAAATTCATGCTATAAGCGCGGCAATTGCCGCCGATACTATGATTATGAGATATGGCAAATGGACGCTAAAACGGCATTCCTTAAATTCTACGCATCTTAAGGAAGAATCTGTATATGATGCAGCCGGGAAGGTTTTGTCGATCCACGAGAATGTTAATACAGGTATGTTCAAGCTCCAATGATCCATTTATGGGCTGGTGCAAGCATCTCGGAGTTAGAACATTCGCTTTGATGAGATGATCAAAGCGCTTAGTTTATGCAGCATTTCATGGAGAAGCCTCGCGCTTACGTTAGAAAGTGAGTGGGAGCTCAGTAAAGCATTTCTCATATTATATGTAGATGACATACTTTTGATGGGAAAATGATATAGAACTTTTGGACAGACATTAAGGCCTACTTGAATAAGTGTTTTTCAATGAAGGACCTTGGAGAAGTTGCTTACATATTAGGGGCATCAAGATCTATAGGATAGATCGAGACGCCTCATAGGTCTTCTTTCAATAAAGCACATACCTTGATAAGAGATATTGAAGAAGTTCAATATGGATCAGTCCAAGAAGGGGTTCTTGCCTCGTGTTGCAAGTTGTGAAATTGAGCTCGCATTTCACGCTCCTACTACAATGTGCGTAAGATAAGATAGAAAAGATGAGTGTCATCCCCATATGCCCCTGGCCATAGGGTCTATTATGTATGCCATGTCAGGTGTACTGCGCATCTGATGTAAACCTTTGCCGTAAGTTTGGTAGGAAGCGTACCAAAGTAATCCCGGCATGGAACACCGGATACGGGATGTCGTCAAGAAATATCCTCAAGCACCGAAAAAAGACTAAGGATATGTTTCGCTTTATGGCGGAGGTGACGAAGAGCCTGGTCAGAAGGGTTACGCCGACTTCAGCTTATACATGCATCTCGGCGACTCTCAAGTCACAAACCGGATACGTGTATATTTTGAATGGTGGGGCAGTAGCTGAATGCGCAGTTGCAAGTGTGCTGTATGGCGGGATCTACATGTGAAGCGGACTACAGGTGGCAGCCTTTGGAGGCGCCGCGATGAAGCAATATGGATGAAGGAGTTCATTACCGACCTAGGAGTTTTGCTAATTTACCATAATGCCGGGGCCGATCACTTCTTTTTGTGACAACACCTGGAGCTATCGGCTTCTTTGCTAAGGAGCCCAGGTTTCACAAGAAGACGAGGCACATCAAGTGTCGCCTTCAACTCCATTCGTGAAAAATGTTCCAAGATGGAGACATAGATATTTGCAAAAGTGCATACGGATCCGAATGTCAGCAGATCCAAGCGACTCAAACCTCTTCCATGAAAGCAAAACATGATCAACACGAGAGAACTCTATGGGTGTTCGTTGATTCATCACAATGTAACTAGATTATTGACTCTAGTGCAAGTGGGAGACTCATGGAAATATGCCCTAGGAGGCAATAATAAAATGATTATTATTATATTTCCTTGTTCATGATAATTGCCTCATATTCATGCTATAATTGTGTTATCCCGGAAATCGTAGAATACATGTGTGAATACACCATAGACTACAACGTGTCCCCAGTAAGCCTCTAGTCGACTAGCTCGCTGATCAATAGATAGTCATGGTTTCACGACTATGGACATTGGATGTCATTGATACCCGGATCACATCATTAGGAGAATGATGTGATGGACAAGACCCAATCCTAAGCATAGCACAAGATCGTGTATGTGATTGCTTGGGGAGAACTTTTCCAAATGTCAGTATCATTTCCTTTATAGACCATGAGATCGTGTAACTCCCGGATACCATAGGAGTGCTTTTGGGTGTACCAAGAGCGTCACAACGTAATCAAGGATCATAAAGGTATACTACTATGGGTATCCCGGAAGTATCTTCAAGTGGGTCGATACTTGAGTCGAGACCGGGATTTGTCACTCCGTATGATGGAGAGGGTATTCTCTGGGCCCACTCGGTAATGCATCATCATTAATGAGCTCACTGACCAAGTGTCATGGTCACGGGATCAAGCGCATTATAAGACGCAGTAAAGTTAGACTTTGCTTAAGCGTGAGATTGAACGAGGGTATTGGGACATCGAAGCGATTTATCGAATCCTCTCAGTGCAATGAATGGACGCATCGATTGACAAAGCGGGAATTGTATCACGGGGTTACTTTGAATCCTCGGCATCGTGGTCCATTCGGCGAGATCATCGTGGAACATGTAAGGAAGCCAAAGCATGGGCATCCAGATCCCATTGCTGGTTATTGGACATGAGAGTCGTCTCGGTCATTATGTCTGCGTGATTCCCGAACCCGTGAATACATGAGTTCGGTGTGTGGGTTATTAGGAAGACAAGTATGTGATTGATCATTGTTGAGGTCGGATGAGATCCCGGACGTCCACGAGGAGTTGGAATGGTGGGAGGGTAAAGATTTATATAGAAGTGGTTAAGCGGACTCGGGAAAGTTTGAGGCATGCCGGTATTGTCGGGAGCCTGGGGAGGGTTCGGGGGTCCACTTGGGAGGAGCCACCTCGAGGGGCCACATGGGCTCGTGGAGGGGAGCCAGCCCACCGGTGGCTATGAGTGCTTCTCCACCTAGGCCCATGTGGCTGGGGCTTGGGGAGGGAAACCCTAAAGAGAGAAAGAGCCCCCAGCAGGGCAAGCCACCCCTTTTCCTCCCAACACAGCACGCCGCCCATCTAGGAGGTTTCCCTAGATTGGCCTTCTGCCCTCTCCTCCTATATAGAGGGTGAGGGAGGCTTAACACACAATTTGAAGGCATGGCCTCCTCCCAACTCTCTCTTTTTTTTCTCTAAAAAATGCAGCTTGGCGAAGCCCTGTGGAGAACTACTGGCCTACCAATTGCCAAGTGATGCTGCCATTGGGTGTCGCCCTCAACCTCTCCTTCATCCTTGCTGGATCAAGACGGAGGCGCCATAATCCCGTCGTGTGTTGAGCGGAGTGCTGTCTTCGGCGCTTGGTCGCCGGTGATCGGAATCACGTTAGGGCGACTCCATCATCACCACTCCCTCGAGCAGCCCGTGCCTCGATCACAAGTGGCCATGTAGTGCAAACTCCTCCTGTTCCGTTGCTTAGATGAACTCATAGATAGATCTGTGGTGAAACCGTAGGGAAAATTTGAAAATTTCGCGTTTCCCCTAACATAAGGTAACATACATCATAAAATGTGAGCAGAATACAGAAATTCACATGACACTAATGAAGACTTCTCCCATGTCTAGGGAGACAAAGCGTAACTTCTCACAAGCATATTCGTAGTATACATAATCAGGAGAAATTATTAATATGCATAAAGGATCTGACATATGATCTTCCAAATAAACCAACTAGCATCAACTACAAGATAAATACACTACTAACAGCCTACTAGTACCAATCCGGACTTGGAACCAAGAATTGGATACAAAGAGATGAACTAAGTTTTGATAGGAATGGTGCTAGTGAAGATGTTGATGGGTGCCTCTCGATGAGGCGTTGGTGATGGCGATGGCGATAATTTCCCCTCGGAGAAGTGTCCCAACAGAACAGCTCGCGGAGCCCTAGATTAGTTCGTGAAGGTTCAGCCTCGTGGCCCGGCCAGTCTCGTCCCGAAAGGTTTACTTGATTTTTTCCTTAATGAAAGACTTCCTTATAGCGAGAAGATGTGCGGAGGAGAGCCAGGGGGCCCACAGTGACGGCGCCACAGTGAAGCGCGCCCCCCACCTAAATGGCCGAGGTGGAGTCCCACAGCATCACTTCTTCGCTCAATATTTTATTATTTTAAAAATAACACCATTGGGTTTAGGACTTTTGGGTTGTCGCAGAATAGATTCTAACATTTGCTCCTTTTCCGGCCGAGAATTCCATTCTTGGGCATTCCTCCTCCTTATAAACCTTGTAAAATAAGAGAACATGCATAAGTATTGTGACATAACATACAAAGACAACCCGTACAATAAATATAGTATAAAAGCATGATACAAAATGGAGTATCAACTCCCCCAGCTTGAATACCGCTTGTCCTCAATGAAAGCGATGAATAAATATGTCCATGTTTATAGAGAGTGAAATTATAGATGGAAATAAAATCACGGACATGAGGGGCATCGCCAGTTATTCTCATAACAACAACTTGTAAATGATGGATATTGTCATACTTTAGTTTACTTGTATGATAATCTAGCTTCCACAATACCAAGTATGAATCGAAACTTTATTGAGGCAACAAACTATTTCTTAGTCATTGAAGCAATTGCAATTTATCATAACATGAGAAGAGTCTATATGAGCTTTCTAGCAAGTCCACATACTCAACTATCATTTAGTCTTTCATAATTGCTAACACTCACTGCCAATACTTGTGGTTCTGCAGGTTTAATGAGACCTGAGAGAAGATAGGGAACATAGTTTGGCCTCCCAACCTTTTACCTCAAGGGAGGTAATGTCAGCGATAATAACTCATGCAGCTTACATCAATTAGATATATCATGGGATCTTCAACACCTTGTGCTTGCCAAAGGATAAAATGTAAAAAGGAAAATTGAAGATCACCACTGACTCTTACATAGGTAGAAGATAATAATAAAATATAGATATCATGGGAGGAAAGCGAGGCGCCGTAAGCTTTTACGATTTGGATACAAAAATCTGTCACGAAAAGAAGCGTCACTTTATAACACCTTGTGATATGAACCTTTATTATCGTTAGTAAACTTTTATTTCTATCTGGATAGGTATAAAGCTTATTTTTCTCCCACACTAATAAGTCGTACATATTATTTAGAGAGCGAATTTTTATTGCTTGCACGATGACAACTTACTTGAAGGATCTTACTCAATCCATAGGTAGGTGTGGAATTTGGACTCTCATGGCAAAACTGGTTTAAGGGTTTTTTGGAAGCACAAATAGTATCTCTACTTGGTGCAATTGTAGCTAACATGTGAGGGGGAAAGGCAAGCTCAACATGTTGGATGACCAAGCAATATACTTTATCCTAGGATATGAAAACATAACCCATTCGTTGTCTTCCTTGTCCAAGTAAAACTCTAGCATATCATATTTTAATGAGTGCTCCAATCATAAAAGATACAACCACGATAATGTATTTATGTGAAACCTCTCTTTCTTTATTACTTCCTATGTACAGCGATGACCAAGCTATGTTTGCCAACTCCCAACAACTTTTAATCATCATACTCTTTTTATATTGAATTCTCTCAATAAGATCAATATGAACTATTTATTTCTTTTATTCTTTTTCTCTTTTCTTTTATTCACGCATCAAAATCCTTGTAGAAATAATCAAGCCATGACTCAACACTAATCTTTATTTATAGCTCACGGACTCGTTACATAGAGGATCATAAAGTAAAACTCAAAACTAGATCATACCACTTAACTTTTATTCTACTGAATCAAGATACTACTAACGAGGATCAAACTACAAGAAAAAGCAGTGAGGCTAAATTGAACTGGTGATACGATGCAGGGCACCTCCCCAAGCTTGGAAGTTGCCAAGGAGAATGCCCATACCATGTGATTATATCTCCTTCTTGAGAGATGGTGTAATATTCTTGGTGATACCTCTCGGATCTGATTCTCCTCCTCGAGCTTATTGACTTGCTCTTGAGAATTCATTATTTCCTTATGAAGCTTCTATGTATTTCACAGCTCTTTACCCAAGATTGTTTGCATATTCTTGAGAGAACAAGCGACCTCTTCTTCCTTTTCATGAAGAAATCCTAACATTGGAGGGGATAACCGAGTTTGGAATAGCTGAAGCTCATGGTTCTCCAACCGTTAGACCCAGCTTTCAGGCGAAGTGACCTTGATCCTCCATGGCATCTATCCTCATCAGTCATTCATCTCTTCCTCCATTCTTGGCGCCGAAGTGGTGGTACATTTAGAAACTGTCCTTATGGTTAGATACGGATGAGACACTACGACTCTCCAGTGACTCTTGAAGACATCTTGCTCTAATCGCAGCAACCAGCATTTCCGAAACCACGAACAGAGAATATTTCCGTGATACGAGTCAAAACCTTGGAGGTTATATAATGAATTTTTACCGACCAAGTACATCTGCAGGCGGTCGGGAGGGCTGCAGGAGGTGCCAGGGTGGTGGGGGGGGGTGGTAGCGCCCTCCCTGTAATGGGGCCTAAGTGTCCTTCAAGTCTTCTTCTTATTTTCTGGCCCTCTAAATGTTTCCAAGCGAATATTGCCTTAAAACTGTTTTGGAGTCGGTTTTACTTCTTTGTTGAGGATATAAGCTAACAGATATAAACACATACACAAGGCGGTTTACCCTAAATCTATAATTGGGCCCACGAAGGCGCAGGGCCGAGCCCGGTGATTAGGATCCATTCATAAACTTACATGCTAGTCCATGCCAACTTGAAACATAAAGATAAGAGAGAAGTGAGACCGAGCAGGACACTTGTATGAGGCGGATGTCGGGACTCTGTGGGCAATGCAGGCGTCGACCCGTGTATATAGGGGAGACGACCAGTGAGTTAAAAAGCGAACAATTCGAGGCTTAGTGAAGCTATTGCTCCCTAATTAATAGAAATCACATCAATCCCATCTACAACTAGGCGTGAGCTTTACCTTCATCGAAGGGGCGAACTAGTATAACTCCCATGTCTTTGTGTCGCTTTAACCCTCACAGGATTAACCCGATCTGATGGCCTGCGACTAAGTCCTTCCACGAGGACATCTGCGTGACAATTCCTGACGAGTTTGGCGCCCACCGTGGGGCTATCGCCTGACGGTTTGATGATCTTAGAGGGCAAGTTGAAGGACTCGAAGGCTATGCTATGGGCGGATGACTAAGAGTCGCGCGGCAAACTCTATATCGGCGATGCGGGAATTTGGGGCCCGAGGCGGCTCGATTAATCTGAGTACCGGGTCCCCTTTGAGGGGCATACTGCGTGTTCATCGGCAAGATGTCGGCGAGCGGGGCCCCAGGGCAGACGTCACTGCACCGACCTGCGTCGGGAGGCGGCTCGTGAGCGAAAAGAATCCTGCCACAGCTAAACCCGGCTGTCATCAGCGTGCTTTCGTGGAAGAGTCCGTCCATGGAGACTATGAGGCGGATCGGCATCTGGTGGCGAAACCGTTGTCTACTCTGGTGACGAGTCGTCGGTAGGAGAAACCAGTCTCTGTACCGGTGCCAAGATGGCGGATCGAGGGCTGTTCGACGGTGAGTATTCCGGACCCCTTTGATCTGGCAACGGGTTGGAATCTTCATGGCGGTACACAAGCGGCCTTCACTCTTCGACCACCGGCGCCCTAGCGCGGTTCAGCAGTGATGTGGCAGCGGGAAGGAGGCCATGTCGCCCGCCCGGCTCAGGTTTTATCGAGCTATTGAAGCGCATTGGCTGTACTCATGGCGGAGAGCTAATCCGGCGGATCAAGACACACTGGCAGAGATGACAAAGGTGAAGGAACAAATCGTTGCGGCTAAAAGCGGATCTGGCGGCAGCGGGCGTAAGGATGGCGGCGGAGCGGGCGCTTTGAATCGCAGCGAGCTTATAGGCTCATCTTTGGATCGAGCAGCGTCCACATGAAGTCATGAAAAGAAAGTAAAGATCCGCTTGCGCTTCGATTTTTCGAGGAGAGGCCTCTTCAATACCCGAAGCAGGAACCGGTAATCGCGCCCGGTGTTGAACCGACGACGAAGCTTACTGGGGCCAGGCGCGCCAGTTCAACCCGTGTGATAGATCTGCCTCGCCATCATGCGGCGCGCATGTCTGAGACACCTCTGGTCACTACTCCAACCCGATGGATAACCTTGTTGCGGCTGCGGCTTGCGGTAGGCGATTCGATCGAAGGCGATTCACCACAGGCGGTAAAACACGCGGGCCAAGAAACTCCTCGGGGCGGCCTGGCTCGGCGGGAAGCTTATATTCATACGATCGAGATCGGATCCACTCCACCCCCGGGCCGGAGTTATAGCCGTAGCGTAGATGAACCGGCCGTGTCAAGCAATGCGCGATGCGGTCCGCCTCGTGGCAATAACCCGGCGGGTGGCCGCGAAGGCAGCTCAAGTGGTGGTGGGCGGGCGAGAACGCGTGGGGAGGCCGAGTTAGCGACACAACATGAGGATCCTCAACTCGCGCCCGGTTCGGCCGACCGTCTTTGAACCGGGGGTCACGTCGGCTCTTTGGGGGTGCCTTGCCTGCGTCCCGCTTTACGCAATGTCACGCTTGCCCAAGGACTTCAAAGGGCCGCATAAGGTGCCCAATTATACCGCCGATTTGGCTCGAAGCGTGGATAGAAAGCTATGAGATGGCCATGGAGATGCTTGGATGTGGATGAAGGCTGCGTGTGCGAAGTATTTCACCATGATGTTGGAAAGTGCGGCCCGTACTTGGTTGAAGAACTTGCCGCCCAACTCGATCAGTTCATGGACGATTGCGGACCCGGTTCATTCAAAATTTCAAAGACACCTACAAACAGCCCATATGCGTGGTGGATTTGGCGGCTTGTGTCGAGCGGAGGGAGAATCCACAACCCATTGGAGTGCGCCCGGCGTTTGGAAGTTTTACATTCTTGAGACCCGGATCAACCACGATTCCAGCGATCTTAACCTTGGCAGCCAATTGCGGTTCGAACCGTTAAAAAGTTGAAGGTGGGCGCATGAGGCGTTTCGCAATGACATGGGCACTCTCATGGGCGTTTTGGTAAAGTATGCTGATTACGATAGTACCAAGGATCCGATGCGAGGAGTATGACGGAATAGGAAAGCGAAACGACAACTCGAGGCCAGCGAGGATCGGTGGCGGGTAATGGAGAAACAAGCGTAAGGCAAGCGGTAACATGGGCTTTGTAGCCAACACCAGCCGCCAGGACAAGGGTCAGCGGCGCAAGGGTAAACAATCAAACCGGGCGGTGCACAAGGTCACAATCCGGATCGTCCCCGAGATTACCTATTGAATCAACCTTGTCCGAAGCATGGGACGAAGGAGGCACCGGCCGAACCACCTCTGGAAGGATTGTTATATTATGCAGGAGTTCAAAACTCTAACAGCTTTCGGTATGATCAAGGGCCCGGCCGGCGGTTGAAGTCCGCCCGACTTCTGGCGGAGGAAATTCCGGTCGAGGGTTACCGGTGGTAATCCGGGCGGGCAAGACAATCGAACAATCAGAACAATCGAGCCAAGGGTTACAACCAACAGCAGCGGCTGATCGGGTTATCAAAGTAATCCAGCGGTTGAGCGGTGGGCGAGTACCATGTCTTTACCACCAGCTTGGACAAGCGAGACAGAAAACTTCACCCAGGCGGTTAGTGTTATTGAACGGCCACGCCAGCGATGCCTGCTGGTCGAGAGCAGCCTATCGTATGGAGCGAGAGGATCATCCTCCCGGGTTTACAATCCGGGTCGGTAACCTAGTGGTGGCACCTCGGGTAGGAGGATACAAGTTTACCAAGGTGCTTATGGATGGAGGGAGCAGCATCAACATCACCGTACTACGAGACCTTCAAGCGCATGGGGTTAGCGGATAGGCATCTCGGGCCGTCCAGCACGGTGTTTCACGGTGTGGTGCACAGCAAGTCGACATACACCGATCGGTAAGATTGCTCTGGAGGTGGCCTTTGGGGATGAACATGACTCGGATCGGAAACATTGGCGTTTGAAGTGGTGAAAATTCAAAGCCCTTACCACGCATACTGTTTGGTGCGGCTTATCTTTAAGTTTATGGCACGGCCTTGTTATGTTTATTTGCAGTTGAAGATCTTAGGGTCACAAAGGGGCGATAACGGTTCATAGGAGCCGCGGTCGCTTTAGAGTGCGAGGAAGGTGATGCGGCTTATCGCAGTCGGTTTGTGCCCTTTGAAGAGCTAAAGTATTATAAGGACAATGTTGACCCGGCGGATATGACCCGTTGAAGAAGCCAACTACGAGCACGATCCGGATTTGAAGTTTAAATGGTAATTTGAGACTAAACTTGTTGATTTTGTTGCCGGCGATTCGTCCAAGCAGTTCACCATCGGTGCTAACTTGGATCCTAAATAGGAAGCGGCGCTACCATCGAAGTTCATCCGTGAGAATCGGGATATTTTTGCATGGAAGCCTTCGACATGCCGGGTGTACCGAGGAACTTCGCTGAGCACACTCTTAATGTTGATCCCAAAGTACGAGACCCGGTAAAGCAGTTTCTTCGCCGGTTTAACGAGGAGAGGCGCAAAGGCCATTGGAGAGGAGGTTGCCGGGCTCTTAGCGGCAGGGTTTTATCGTTGAAGTTTTCCATCGAGTGGCTTGCCAATCGGTGTTGGTCCTTAAGAAGAATGGCACTTGGCGCGTAATGTCGTTGATTATACAGATCTTAACAAGGCTTGTCGGCAGATCCTTTCACCCTCCCATATTGATCAGATTATTGATGCTTCACGGGCGGTTGTGAGCGTTGAGCTTTTGGATGCATATTCCGGATATCATCAGATTAAGATGGCGGTTAAGGACCAGGAGAAGATGGCGTTTATCACCTTTTGGAGCTTTACGCTATGTATCTATGCCTTTTGGGCTCAAGGCGCCCAAGCAACTTATCAACGTTGTGTGCGAGTTGCTTGCATGAGCAGAATCGACCGTAATGTGCATGCTTATGTGGATGATATTGTGGTTAAGTCAAGGAAGAAGGAAACGATTGAGGATTTGAGAGAAACCTTTGACAACTTGCGGGTGTACAAGATGATGCTTAACCCGCCAAGTGTGTTTTTGGTGTTCGGCGAGCAAGTTATTGGGTTTCCTTGTATCCAGAGGGATTGAAGCTAATCCGGAGAAGATTACAGCTATCACCTCCTGGCTAAGCCCTAAGTGTATCAATGATGTCCAACGTTTGGCAGGTCGGATTGCTGCGCTAAGCGGTTTTATCGGCCCGCCTAGGTGAGAAGGCCATTCTTTTGTACCGAGATCTTTGAAGAAGCGGATCAGTTAAATGCAGAGTTCAGCCACGAGAAGCATTGGAGGACTTAAAAGCGGCGGTTGGCCAACCGCTTTGTTCTCGCCGCTCCCATTGACAAGGAGCCGCTCTGTTGTATGTTCTTTGCTAATGCCGAGCGGTGGCGTAGCCATTGTGGTTGAAGCGAAAGGAGGCGGGGAAGGAGTATCCGGTTCAGCGGCGGTTTATTACATTAGCTTGAGGTCCTCATTGAGTCTAAACAAAGATATCCGCATTGGCGAGCTGGTGTATGGAGTTTTATGGCAAGCGGAAAATTTGAAGCAATATTTTCAAGGGCATCCCATCACGGTGGTCAGCTCGGCTCCTTAGGCGATATCACTCTGAGCAAGGGAAGCGGCGGCGGATTGCTAAGTGGGCTATAGAGCTTGGGCCGCCGCAGTTTTAAGGTATGTGCCTCGACGGCGGTAAAATCTCGAGGCACTTGTGGATTTCATTAATGATTGGACGGAGTTGCAAGTGCGAAAAGCGGATCATACCTATTGGACCATCCACTTTGCGGATCCGAGCAGCTGGAGGGCTCGAAATTTGGAGTCGTGTTAACTTCCCAGCGAGGTGACAAGTTCTATTCGTTCTCCGCTTAATGTTCCCTTGTACTAACAATGCAGTTGAGTATGAAGCTTTGCTCCATGGTCTCCGGATGTCTAAGGAGATGAATCTCAGCGGGTTAAATGCTTTGGTGACTCGGACTTGGTGGCCCGGCAAGTATCGGTACTTAGGATTCCAAAGATCCACTCATGGCTGCATACCGTCGGGAGGTGGATCTTGTTGCGAGTCACTTTAAAGGATATCAGGTGGACCATGTGGATCGTCGGAAGAAGCAAGCGGCGGATGCCTTTAAGCAATTTGCTGGTTCTCAGCGTAAACGGTCCGCCTAATGTCTTCCTTGATGTCTTGCTGCACAATCCGTCAGTCAAGCTTCCTAATGAAGTAGATTTGGCTATTCCTGATCCGGAAGCTCAGTTGGTGGCGGCCTTGCATGTCATTCCGGATTGGACACTCCCTTATTTGGCATACATGAACCGGGGCGAGTTACCAGAAGATGCGACGTTGGCCCCACAGATAGTTCGGCGGTCTAAGTCTATGACCATATATATATGAAGTTGCATCGTTGCAGCGTATCGAGGCGTTTCAGCGTTGTGTGTCCTCGACGAAGGCCGTGAGATATTGCGTGAGATCCATGAAGGGGACCGTGGTCACCACGCAGCAGTTCAAAAGTCCTTGAGTGGCCAAAGCGTTCCCGCCACGGTTTCTATTGGTTGACTGCCCATCTTGTCGATGCGTAAGATCTGGTCCGACGATGTGATGGTTGCCAAAAGTTTTCTGTAGACAAGCGCTCATGTACCAGCCCAAAATTGAGGATGATTCCAATTACTTGGCGTTTGCGACGTGGGGGCTGGATATGGTTGGACCTTTCAAAAGGTCCAAGGACAAGAAAGACCCCACCTGTTGGTGGCGGTTGACAAATTTACAAAGTGGGTGGAGGCGAGCCTGTTGGCAAGTGTGATGCGGCCACGGCGGTTCGATTCATCAAAAGGTGATTTTCCGGTTTGGGTTTCCACGGATTATCATCACGGACAATGGCACCAATTTGTCCAAAGGTGCCATGAAGGAGTTTTGTGAGCATGAGCACATCCGCTTGATGTTTCCTCGATGGCCCACCCAAGTCCAATGGTCAAGCCATGAGCTAATCAGGGAGATCTTGAAAGGTATCAAACCCGGCTTATGGTCCCTTTAGAGAGGGCCGGGTTGTTGAAATGAAGAGCTACCATCTCGTGATATAGAGTATCAATACTACCCCTAACAGATCCACTTTGGATACACACCGTTCTTTATGGTCTATGGGCGGAGGCGGTCCTTCCAGCCGATATCCGTCGCGACTCGCCTCGTGTGGCAGCTTATGTTGAAGCGGAATAGCGAGGCAAAGACGCCAGGACGCTTTGGATCGACTGGATGAAGAGCGAGATATGGCGGCTGCTCGTTCGGCGATTTACCAGCAGGATCTTCGTCGGTATCACAGTCGGCGGGTTAAAACTAGAACCTTTCAGGAAGGAGACTTGGTGCTTCGGCTCATTCAAGACCAGAAAGATATGCACAAGCTATCCCCACCTTGGGAAGGGCCTTTTGTGGTCAGCAAGAATCTGTACAACGGGTCATACTATCTGATTGATGTTCGAGAGCGAAAAGACTCACGACGTCGGAAGAGGAGACCAACGAGCCGTGGAATATAGCTCATCTTGGCCTTATTATACGAGCCATCGGCTCCACTTGTGTACATATTAAGACAATGTATATATTATGAATAAAAGCAATAAACCGGATCCTCGGCTAAAAGCGGGTATCCGTTACGTAAAAAGTCCGGGTTGGGTACATGGAGTTGTCGCCAAGCAGCCTCGGTTTAGCCCTTGATCCTGCTTTTGAAGTTTTTGTCATCTGGGGGCTTGGTCGTGTAGAACCAATGCAACACCTTTTGATAAGCGAAAGCCACCGGATCATTGGGGACATGGTCACGTCTGAACCGATCACGCCTCGTGGTCGGCCTAAGGCCATAGAATCACTTGAGGGCTTGGTGAACCCGAACCATTGCCATGCCACTTGATCGGTATAATGCCACGATTTGAGTTGGAGGCCTGGCTGACTTGAACCATCGCTACACCTTATGGGGAGCTTGGTCTGTCGACCATGGTAACACCATCCGATCAGGCTCGATAAAGCCTCTTCTTGCAAGCGGTTTTTATCATTGCCCTTGCTTCCATGTGGTTTGCATACCGGTTATTTGATTTTTATTTGCCTTCTTAAACCGACAACCTTTTTCAGCGGATTTAGGTTGTCGATTAACGGAATTCGGTCCATTTTTAATCCGGCGATTTTTGTTCCGGTTTGATTTTTTCTGTTGACATCCCATTATGGAGTAACAGGGGGCTTGTCATGACCCGACACGGTTTACACGGTAAACCGGTATTATAAACACAGGAGTTGTTTTCTCCTTTAGCGGTAATGGTTTATACAACCTCCGCCTCAAGTTTGGCTAAACCAAGCGCATGCCCGGGACAATGGCGGTATTTTTTTGTATCACAAAGTTTTGATCATATACCTCAATATTTTCTTATATAAATATATAAGCGTCACAAGGCCATTTGGCGACACAAGCTGCTCTGGCGGTTTAAAGAATTTGTGATTGCGGCGAAATAAGTTGTGGTTCAGCAATCCAAAATGTCAGTACCACCATGCAAAGGATCTGGTGAGGTCATAAAGGCATTGTTCAAAACAAAGTGCTAACTATCCTATTACAAAGCCTTCCAAGGCCGGCGTTTAGCATGGCGTTATGGCTAGCGATTTGGGCGTCACCCGGCAGCGGATTACGCTTCTTCGCCGAGGTTGGCGTGAGGTAGAGGCGCTGGCGTCGGTTCAACTTCTTCCTCTTCATCACCCAAAGCCGGAAGTCATTGGTAGACCCAGTCAATCGGTTTAAGGCACGAAAGACAGCCTCTTCACTTATAAGCTCAGCGGATCAACGTCGGGGGCATAGGTGTGCTTACGGATTGGAGGAACAAGGCTCGCACTTCAGGAATAGCGAACTCCACCGCTTGTTGTTTTGCGTCATAAAAGCGGTGAACCGCCCGAGTTGGCTTCTGCTGCAGTTGACTTCGCCGGTGAACGCATTTCCTTGGTTATTCGTTTGAGGCGTCATTATCAAAGGCTTCACCGTTCTCTTGGAGCTTGGGAAACCCCTTGGCTATGTCGGCGGATCAAGATCTCGCTATCCACGCCTTGGCGCGGTGAAACCGTGATAGAGTGCCAGCCGGCCGCGGATCGTTTCAACTCTTCAAGCTGCCCGGAACCATGGACAGCCGGTCCGGTGTGTCTTTGATCAAGGACGAGCTGTGTTGTCGTATGATGTGGCACATATGACTATTTGGGCGCGCCGGTATCATGTACTGCTCAATCGGTGTGTAAGCGGCCTTGAGCTTCTTCCGCACATCGTAGCCGAGATGAGCAATACGCTTGCTGCACGGTTCAGATAGCTCCGGTTAAACCGGCGGGAGAATCAAAATGTAGGTACTGCGAGAAATTTTCTTACCAAAGATGGCGAGGTCATGGCGTGAACTTGGCGCTTCGATCTGGTAAGCTCTTGATTCTGGTTTAAGAGCTGATTGACATCTTCACTAGTTTTATCAAACCGGCCTTCTCGGTGTCCCTTGGCCTGCTTTCGGATTTATGCCACTCCTTCAACATTTTGTTCCATAATGGCCAAGGCAGTTTTCAATTCATCCTTGGCCTTGGTGGTTTCTCGCTTGTTGAGTTTCCAGATTGGCGAAGGTCCTTGAGTTACCGCGGTTTCTTTGGTATATTTCATTACGATAACAAAGGGAGCATGTTAGTTGTTTCATTATAAAGTCCCAAGCTCAATATAAATATTCAACTTAGCACTTGGGGGCTAATGGCTGAGTTGATCTCGGTTGCTATGAGGATCTGCAAATTAAGTCCCGGTTTAACTATGCTAAGTTGAACCGACCCTTGAGGGTTACTGATGCGAGAAAAAATACAAGGTGTAACTCCTTTACCTCATAGCGGTCCTTCATACGGTTTACTGGACCAGCTTCAAAGTCACGGCTTGTGTAGAGCCGGTTGAGAAACCCGGAGTGAAGTTCTTGGCAGAGAAGTTGTCATAAGCCGACAGATCAGTTTCCCTTATCTTTACTCATAGTGGCAGATTCTTCCTTGTACTTGTGTTTTTGCTAAAGCGACCGGTTGGTTAGGAGTGGTGTAGCGATTACCCGTCACAATAACATCATCATTTTGACCGGGCTGGCGGATTGGCCCGGTCTTCTTTGGGCTTGGTGCCTTCATGCTCTGGCTCGGCGGATCAACGATTCTGACGGCCCGCTCTATGGCGGACTTCGGTGGAGCAGGATGCGAGTTTTCCACTTGGGCCTCCGGTTCAGCTTCCTGGCGGATCCAGCAATGTCGTCTCGGTACAACTCGCCGTAACTATTCTTAGCAACTTCAGGGATTTCGTCATCTTTGCTCTGGGCTCTTCTCGGTTCAATATTTGCGGTAGGGTCAAGGGTTTTCGCTTTTTACTCAAGCGAGCCTTGGTGCTGCAATGTTCGAAATTAAAATAAGATAAACCGACCAGCGCAAATATAAACCGAATTGGCGGGACAGGAGTATGGTACTTACCTACGCGGCAACTTTAAGCGGAGGCAGTTCGCGTGGTTGATGAACCGCCAGAGAGTGGGAAGAGGCGATAATTGGTCGGGACGGATTGAGAGGACATCGGAAGAAACCTTTTAAGGGATGGCGCTTTGAGGAGAACAAATCACCGACGGGCGGCGCTTCCGGGTTGGTGTATCGGTAAACGGATGAGGTAATCTGTTGACCACTGTGCCGGGTCGTACGGCGCTCTTCAGCCTGCTGTGTCTTCAAGGAAATGTTTGGATTCAAATAAGCAGAGGAATGAGATTTTTTCACTTTCAAGCGTAAAGGCAACGGATGGTGGTTGCTAAGCCGGTGAGGACGGTAACCCGGCAAAGGATTCTCGTTGTCAGGAGCGGTATTCCGGCAGTAGAACCAGGTTTGGTTCCAATCTTTCGGATGGGTATGGTGTTTGGCGTGAGGAAAATCTACTTCTTTCCTTTTCTGGATTGACACGCCACTTGACTACGTGTTAGGGCCATCCGAAAATTCATGTCACGGCGGTTCAAGTGGAAGAAATCCGGAACAGCTCCGGATGGTTCTTCTTGAAGGTAGACTTCATGAAAACTTGGAAATTGCATATATTTGATACGGAGTTCGGACCAATATCCTGTGGAGGGAGTTGAAAACTTGCAAGGACATCCGGAAGAATTTTGATCCGGGTGGGCAGAATCCGGTCTAAGTGCTTTGCACAAACACAATTACTTCTCCTTCTTGCGGATCGGAGGGCATTCGGCATCCGGAACCCGCCATGGATGACATTTTTGAAGCTAAAGCGCCCGATTAGTTAGCATCCGTTGAGTTGCGTCTCGGTGACCTTAGACCGGACCCAATTGCAAAAGCGCGAATTGTTTGGCCATTCGGAAGACTACAACTGCGAAAGGAAAAGGAGAAGCGATTTACCGTTCACGGTTAGGACCTGATATACAATGTTAAACCGGCAATTCAGCAGCCGGTTTCCAATTCCGGTTTAGCGAGGACTAATGGGGTGACGGATTAACTCCCAAAAGTCAAACCGCCCAAAGAGACAGAATCGGAAAATCTACTAAGTCTAGAAGCGAAACAGGTTTCACATGCGGATGGAGATAATTTAGATCTACCGAACATTCAAGAAGAAAATTTCTGCGACCTATGCAAGCCTCATAAAGGGCGTGAAGGTTTGTGGCGTTCTAAACAAGAGGATGCGAATATAAAGAAAGATGCATGAAAAAGTTAAGCGGCGACGGAGGCGATGCGCCGAAGGATGTATGAATGCGGCAGATAAATACGGCCATGGCGAGGCAGGTATGGGGAGACTAAGATGAACACCTATGAACTACAAGAGGAACAGGGACCTTGAGATGTGGATCTAGGGCTCGAAGAGGAGCCTTACGTCTTGCGCCGAAGCGTGAGGAGCGCTTAAAGAGCTCTGGTCCAATCAGGTTGATGCGGCGGCTCTGACCGACGCTTGTGGCGGTCGAAGGTCGGCGGCGACGGCGGAGCTTCAAGAGCGGGAGCGTCGCGAGGAAGAAGAAGTGCGGAAGAAGAAGAGAAAGGGGGCCTGCCGGTCTATTTATAAGGAGACGGAGTAATTAACGAGCGCGAGAATCGAGGAGCCAAAAGCGTGGACGGCGCAGCAATGGGTCGCCTCGATTTCCGGGATGGTATTAAATGAAGGAATCTTCTGCTCGGATTTCTTTGTTGAAGATGGCGTCAAGACGCCTGTTCTGTGATTGGAGGATAGCGTCATGGCGGTTCAAGCGACGGCGGTTTACGTAAATCTGAAGGGAGATTCAGAGTTTCCTAAAGACGTTGAAGATTAACATGAACCGGTTCAAGTCAATCTGGGGCCTAATGTTCGGGATATAACTACTCAGTATAAACCGCCCTGAAGGGGCCGGGTTACCCTCGTCCATGAACAGGGCCCCCGGAGGAGGCCCAAAGCCCAGAGGAGGATTAGGATCCATTCATGTAAACCGCCTTAGTCTTGTAACTTGAGGCTGTAAGATAAGAGAAAGAGACCGAGCGGACACTTGTATGAGCGGATCGGGACTTTCATGAGACCGGCGGCGTCAACCCGTGTATATAAGGGGCGACCGGCGGCCGGAATTAAAACAGAACAATTCGAGGCTTGGGCGAAGCTATTGCTCCCTAGTCGCCGAAATCACATCAATCCCATCACAACTAGACGAGGCTTTACCTTCATCGAAGGGGCGAACTAGTATAACTCCCGTGTCTTTGTGTCCGCTTTAACCCCTGTAAGTTAACCCGCACGATGGCCTGCGACTAAGTCCTTCCACGAGGACATCTGCCGTGACAATTCCACGACAACAGGCCTCCTTCCTTTTGGCCTCTCTCCTCTATTCCCGTATGGCCCAATAAGGCCCATATACTCCCCGGCGAATTCCCGTAACTCTCCGGTACTCCGAAAAATACCCGAATCACTCGGAACCTTTCTAAAGTCCGAATATAGTCGTCCAATATATCGATCTTTACATCTCGACCATTTCGAGACTCCTCGTCATGTCCCCGATCTCATCCGGGACTCCGAACTCCTTCGGTACATCAATACTCATAAACTCATAATAAAACTGTCATCAAAACCTTAAGCGTGCGGACCCTACGGGTTCGAACTATGTAGACATGACGAAAACACGTTCCGGTCAATAACCAATAAGCGGAACACGGATGCTCACATTGGCTCCTACATATTCTACGAAGATCTTTATCAGTCAAACCGCATAACAACATCGTTGTTCCCTTTGTCATCGGTATGTTACTTGCCCGAGATTCGATCGTCGGTATCTCAATACCTAGTTCAATCTCGCTACGGCAAGTCTCTTTACTCGTTCAGTAATACATCATCCCGCAACTAACTCATTAGTTGCTATGCTTGCAAGGCTTAAGTGATGTGCATTCTTGAGAGGGCCCAGAGATACCTCTTCGACAATCGGAGTGACAAATCCTAATCTCGAAATACGCCAACCCAACATGTACCTTGGATACACTGTAGAGCTCCTTTATAATCACCCGATTCACGTTGTGACGTTTGGTAGCACACAAAGTGTTCCTCCGGTAAACGGGAGTTGCATAATCTCATAGTCATAGGAACATGTATAAGTCATGAAGAAAGCAATAGCAACATACTAAACGATCGAGTGCTAAGCTAACGGAATGGGTCAAGTCAATGACATCATTCTCCTAATGATCTGATCCCGTTAATCAAATGAAAACTCATGTCTATGGTTAGGAAACATAACCATCTTTGATCAACGAGCTAGTCAAGTAGAGGCATACTAGTGACAATCTGTTTGTCTATGTATTCACACATGTATTATGTTTCCGGTTAATACAATTCTAGCATGAATAATAAACATTTATCATGATATAAGGAAATAAATAATAACTTTATTATTGCCTCTAGGGCATATTTCCTTCAGTGTTGTGTCTATTTTTGTGATTTTTCGAGGTTCATCTGGACATTTTTATGCATTAACTGAGTTTTCAATGCATTTATGTGCATAATTCAAATTTGAACTACATGCACATGCTCGAGTGCATATAAATTGGTTGAAAAATCAAATCTGTGTCCTTGGGTGCATGCTTAGGTCCCATGCAAAAAATGGGAATGAATGTCAAACACCAGGGCATCGTTGATTGCCGGCAAAACATTGAGATACCTGGTTTTTAAATTCTAGTAAACTTAAAACTCGTGTGAAGTTCATGAAACTTGGCATGCTATCATGGAGCGGCATAAACATGCCGTGGTTAAATTTTTGTCCCATTTGGGGCATATTTGGGTATATGCTTCTCACAAACCAGAGCTTCTCACAACAAGCATGATGGTTTCGACAGGGAACGTCCCACCTTGGGGACGAAACGATATCCATTACCTCTTATTGCTTTCAAAAAATTTCTCGTGTCAACATAGAACAACAGGAGTGTTGTGTCATTTTTGTGATTTTTTGGGGTTCGTTTAGACATTTTTATGCATTAACTGAGTTTTCAATGCATTTATGTGCATAATTCAAATTTGAACTACATGCACATGCTCCAGTGCATATAAATTGGTTGAAAAATCAAATTTGTGTCCTTGGGTGCATGCTTAGGTCCCATGCAAGAAATGGGAATGAATTTAAAACACCAGGTCACCGCTGATTGCCAGCAAAACATTGAGATGCATGGTTTTTTTATTCTAGTAAATCCAAAACTCGTCTGAAATTCATGAAACTTGGCATGCTATCATGGAATGGCACCCGACATGCTGTGGTATTTTTTGTGTCCTTTTGAGAGAAGGTGCACTCGAATAATGACAACCGACAAAGGCATTTTGAAAAAATAGCTGCCACTTTAATATCTCAAATGTTTGTATAATTCAAACCGTGTGCGTTCTGTTAACCATTCACGTGACGCCACGTGTCTTGGTTTAATGGCTGTAGGAGGTGCGGTGCGGACAGCTGCTTGACCTTGACTGAACGGGAGGCGTGCGAGCGCAGTCCGGTGTGCAGGCTGACCGAGAGGCGTGCAAGCTGTCCTCGAATCACCTTGTGAGCTCACAGGGGAAGCGTGCGAGCTGTACACTACGCATGCTCACTGGGAAGTGAGCCCTTTGACTTCCATGGCCGCCCGCCTTCCTCTCCATTAATGGCGCCCGAGCCGCTATTTAATACGGGTGGCCTTACTGTTCGCCTCCCAGTCCCCTCCCTCTTGTAGACCTCCACCAACGCCATGGCGCAGAATGATCATCTGCCACTAGTCTTCAAGTTTGGTGAAGTCGACTCCGAGCCGGAGGAGATAGAAAATAAGGAGGAATGGGGCCTCATGGACATGGCCCGAGAATCGAGTGGCGGCGAGTTCTGCCCCCCACTCCCGTCTCAGCTCCCATCCCCACGCCCGCGCCAGTGACCATCCCCGTAGCATTAACGGGCTGGTCGCCGAGCACTATCGTAGAGCTGGAAGCTGCGGGCATCAGTGAGATCTCCGCGGACCCGCGCGAGCTCATGTACGTGCCAGCGCCCGTGCCCGTGCGCGCCCCTCCACCCACCGTGGCGCCGGCCCCTGTGCGTTTGGCTGCACCCGCCGCGCCCGTGCCCCTACCCGTGCGTGCCCCTCCACCCACCGCGGGCGCCGGTCCCCGTGCATTTGGCTGCACCCGCCGCACCCGTGCCCGTGCCCATGAGCGCGCGCCCCTTAGCGGCATGGGATGCTGCCATTGACCGCTACCTCTCAGCGGCGCCAGTTGCCGTCCTCCCGCGCCCCGCCCGTCGATCGCGCAACTACATGATGTTTGATTTACAAGTGAAGAACATTTTGTGTTGCCTTGAAGCGTCCCGGAGGACGACAACGACAACGACGGCACGGCACGCCGCCTCCGCCGCCACCAGAAATAGTTTTTTTGGGGGTTTAATACTGTATCTCGAATTCTCGATCATATGAATATAAATTCGCAGTGTGACTGAATGAAAGATATGGTTTGAACGGACTTGCGTTTTTCTCTCTTAATGTACAGACTTTCAAACGATTTTCTTCTGAAAAAAACGTCAATGGTTTTTAAATATAAAACACTCATCGCAAACGTTTTAGTTAGAACACACGTATGCAAACCGACAACTTCCCCAGGAAGCCAAGGGATAAAGTGCCGAGCAAGATTTCTGCATCCCTTCAACGCAAACGGTTTTTTTGCATGACCCGTTGATACGTCTCCAACGTATCAATAATTTATGAAGTATTCATGCTGTTATTTTATCATTCTTGGGTGTTTAACAATCATTTTGTGGCAGCTTTATATCATTTTTTGGGACTAACCAATTGACCCAGTGCCCAGTGCAGTTGCTGTTTTTGCTTGTTTTTTACATCGCAGGAAATCAATATCAAATGGAGTCCAAACACAACGAAACTTTATGAAGATTTTTTCAAGACCAGAAGGAACCCAATGGGCCTGAGCTACACCTGGGGGTGCCCCCAGTGGGGCACAACCCACCAGGGCGTGCCAGGGCCCCCTGGCGCACCCAGGTGGCTTTTGCCCACCTCGGTGGCCTCCCGCACCCCCTCTTTGCCCTATAAATTCACAAATATGCCGAAACCCTTGGGGGTTGACCTAGATCAGAAGTTTCGCCGCTGCAGGGCTCCGTAGCCACCGAAAACCAATCTAGACCTGTTAGGCACTTCACGAGGGGGGAATCATCTCCGTGGCCATCTTCATCATCCGTGGCCACCACGATGAGGAGGAGTAGTCCACCCTCGGGGTGAGGGTTTGTACCGATAGCTATGTGTTTGATCTCTCTCTCTCTCTCTCTCTCTCGTGATCTATATCATGGGCTTTGTTAATATAGTCGGATCATATGATGTTTCTCCCCTCTATACTCTTGTTATGATGAATTGAATCTTTACCCTTCAAAGTTTTGTCTTGTTGGATTGAATATTCAGAGATGAGAACACATGATATATGTCTTGCAATCTGAATACTTGAGGTGACAATGAGGTATCCTATTGATTCACTTGATATGTGTTATGGCATTCAACTCATGGATTCAGCGGTGATATTGGGGTAATCTATGCATAGGGGTTGATGCATGTTTTTCTCAAGCGGACTTTGGGGTCTCTTTATAGTTCTTTGTGTGGATTGAGTATTATAAATATGAATTTGCTTTGGTGTTATTCTAGTACAAACTCTAGGATAGATCGAATGGAAAACTAGCTTTGTGTTGTTTTAGTACGAACTCGTGAATAGATCGAACAGAAAGAATAGCTTTGAGGTAGTTTCGTGCCCTACAAGCAATTCCTATATTTTGTTCTCCGCTAATAGGAACTCGGGAGTGATTCTTTATTGCACTTTGAGGGATAATCATATGATCCAACTATGTTAGCATTGTTGAGAGGTTGCACTAGTGAAAGTACGGACCCTAGGCCTTATTTTTAAGCATTGAAATACTGTTTTTGTGCCCGTTTACTATTTGCTAGCTTGCTGTTTTTATTTATTCAGATTATAAAAATATATTTCTACCATCCATATTACACTTTTATCACCATCTCTTAGCGAACGGTGCACCTATACAATTTGCCATTGTATTGGGTGTGTTGGGGACACAAGAGATTTCTTGTATTTGGTTGCAAGGTTGTTCGAGAGAGACCATCTTCATCCTACACCTCCCACGGATTGATAAACTTTAGGTCATCCACCTGAGGGAAAATTGCTACTGTCCTACGAAACTCTGCGCTTGGAGGCCCAACACGAGTCTACAAGAATAAACTTGCGTAGTAGACATCAAGCTCTTTTCTGGCGGCGTTGAAGGGGAGGTGAGTGCTTGAAGGTATATCTTTAGATCTTGCAATTGAATCTTTTAGTTTCTTGTTTTATCACTAGTTTGCTTTATAAAAAGAAAACTCCAAAAAAATGGAATTGAGGTTGCATCATATTATTGATCATCTTTATAATATCTTTCTTGAAAATGATGGATCGGAAAGTTGTGCTCAATTGTTAGAAGAAGAAGTCAATAAAATTCTTGGCACTAAATATTTGAATGATGATTATGATTGCAATGTTGTTAGTATGAATTCTTTGAATATCCAAAATGCTAATGATGATTGCACAAGTCATGACAAAAATGTTTCTTATAAGCATGTCACTTTTTGCGGAGTGAATTCGGAGTGCCTTTGCACACCAAAAAGGGAAGATAGATTTTGTAAGAAGCATAAATATTTAGAAACAAAAAGGTTGCAAGAGAGGCTAGATGATTGTGCTGAAAGATGTAGTTTTTTTGGCCATCCTTCTCAAGTTTGCAATGAACGTGGTCATTTAAATCTCCAATGCAAATTATTTCATGATCAAATCATGTCCAAAAATTGTGATAACTTGATTACCCTTGAGCATCATAAAGAGCTTAGTCTTCTTTTGGGGTATGAAGAAATGAAACGTATAACTAAGGGTATTCCAAAATTTAATCTTGGGAGAATTCTTGATTTTTATCTAGAAGAAATTTATATGTTTTGTGTGGTAAATTGCATTGAGAATCCTTATATTGCCAACTACCTAAAGATAAGAAAACAAATGGAATATGAAGAGAGTACTAATGAAAGGGAAAATATTTCCCATTACCCTCCTAGTGTTTATTATGATGAATCAGGTAACGAGGAGGAGCTTCCTATCCAATCAATCTCTTCAACAAGAAGCTTGAAAAAATTAATTAAACCCACACATGATGTGGTGAAGAAGAAGAAAAGAAGAAATAAAAGAGGTAAAAAGGTATCTCAACCAAATAATGTTGCTCCTATCACCATTGTGCCTCATGAAAGTGAATCAAATATGTTGATGGAGGATGATGCTATTGATGACGATTTTGTTATGCCTATTGCTTGTTGTGATTATTATGATTGGGAAGACAATGATATCCATTATGATCTTGAAAATCTTTTTAGTACTTGTTGGGAAGAATATGATAATAATGTTTGCTATACTATTGGTGCCATTCATGCTATTCATAAGAATGATTGTGATGAGATGCAAAACCACAAGCTTGGGGATGCTATGTTTGATGAGTATGATATGTTTGAAGATTTATTTGCTGGAAATAATGCTTGTCCTAAGCTTGGGGATGCTTTACTTAATGAATATGATCCTTTGATTCCCTCTACTTTCGATAAGAAAATTTATTATGATTATAGCATGCCTCCTATTTATGATGATTACATTGATGAAAGTGGGTTTGGAAGAGTGTCAACTTTAGGTAGTAGAGATCCCACTATTTTGGAGGGTGTTGAATCTTATTACAATATTGATGAAAGTGGATTTGGAGAGGTCATGACTTTATTTAGTGATACATCCACTATTTTGGAAGAGGTTTCAATTGACTATGAAAATAAAGTTGCTATCTATGATGATTATTATGATGACATGTATGCCATAAAGAGTAATAATTTTTCTATGCTTGTGCATCATGAAAAGAGTGTTGTATGTGATAGTTATATTGTTGAATCCATTCATGATGCATCTGAAAATTATTATGAGAGAGGAACTTATGCTCTTACATATCTCAGTAATATCAAGTTTCTTCTCTATGTGTTGATTGTTTTGAAGTTACACTTGTTTTGCCTTCCTATGCTAGTTGATTCTTGTTCCCATAAGTTTTTTTCTCACAAAATCTCTATGCATAGGAAGTGGTTTAGACCTAAATGTGCTAGTAATATGCTTCATGATGCTCTTGTTATGTTTCAACTCATATCTTTTATGCGAGCATCATTGAAATCATCATGCCTAGCTTAAAAGGCATTAAAGAAAAGCGCTTGTTGGGAGACAACCCAAAACTTTTACCTACTGTTTTTGTGTGTTCACATGATTATGCTACTGTAGTAATCATGTTTTATTGCTATTGTTTCAATAAAGTGCCAAGTAAAGCCTTTAGGATCTTCTTGGGTGATAGTTGTTTGATCTTGCTGAAATACAGAAACTTTTGCACTCATGAAAATAATTTTCATAAATCACAGAAACATGCTTTTGCTCTGTTTCTTTTTGCACAATATTCTTATACAAATTGCTCTGGTTTTCCTAATTTTTCAGAATATTTTGAGTAGCAGAAGTATGGTTGGAGTACAGATTACTACAGATTGTTCTGTTTTTGACAGATTCTATTTTCAATGCATAGTTTGCTTGCTTTCTAGTTTCTATGGATTATATTGCTCAATATAAATTGTGCAAATGATATGATACAGTAGGCATTGTTTGGAAACAATTATGAATCTTGTCTTTGACAGTACCAAAGTGAAATGGTTTGCTCTTTATCATACTAACCTATCTCACGAGTTCCGTTAAGTTTTGTGTGATTGAAGTTTTCAAGTTTTGGGTGAGATATCAATATGAGGAGAATAAGGAGTGACAAGTCCCTAAGCTTGGGGATACCCAAGGCACTCCCAAGGTAATATTCAAGGAAGATCCAAGCAACTAAGTTTGGGGATGCCCCGGAAGGCATCCCCTCTTTCGTCTCCAACATTATTGGTAACCTCACATGGAGTTTTGTTTTCATTCGTCACATGATATGTGTTTTTCTTGGAGCGTCATTTTATTTTGTTAGGATTTGCTTGCAGTTATTTAGAATAATGTTTAGCATCTTTCTTTTCAATAAAAATGTCAAGGATAGCCTTCACATAGCTTATTATACAAGTCTACATGTTGTTGTTTGAAAACAGAAAGTTTACCGCTGTTGGAAAAAATCCCCAGAAAAGTCGGAGTATGATAAAATGTTGAAACTTTTTGCACAGTAAGCTCTGATAAATTTTCTACAGTGTGGTAAATTTTCATAATTTTTGGAGTTAGGGAAGTATGATGAATCTTGCATTCTTTACAGACTGTACTGTTTTGGCAGATTGCTGTTATGTTTGCATTGTTTGCATATGTTTGCTTGATTAATGATTCTATTTGAGAATAGGACTATCAAATATGCATAGGCATTTAGTATGCAATGTTGAATAATAATTTTTGTGATTTGCTATAGTAGGAAATGATAAAGGTTTTGCATTGATTTATACTAACTTATCTCACGAGTTCTTGTTGAGTTTTGTGTGGATGAAGTTTTTGAGATTTAAGAAAACCGTGATATGAGAGGAATTAAGGAGACACAAAAGCTCAAGCTTGGGACGCCTAAGGCATCCCAAGATAATATTTCAAGAAGTCTCAAGCATCTAAGCTTGGGGATGCCCCGGTAGGCATCCCACCTTTCTTCTTCAACAATTATAGGTTAGTATCGGTTGAGCCTAAGTTTTTGCTTCTTCACATGAGCTGTGCTTTCCTGGAAGTGTCATTTTATTTTGTTTTTGCTTGCTGTTTTAATAAAATACTTAAATCTGAACTTTTAAATAAGAGAGAGTCCTCACATAGCTATTTATTTACTTAACTACTCACACGATCTTCACTTTTATCTTTTTGGAGTAGTTTGTCATTTACTCTTGTGCTTCACTTATATCCTATGAGTAAATGGTTGAATGAATTGAATGTCATGAAGCTGAAATCATATCATGCCTAGGGGTAGTGATGTCTACTACGCAACTTTATTCTTGTAGACTCGTGATGGGCCTCCAAACGCAGAGTTTTGTAGGACAGTAGCAATTTTCCCTCATGTGGATGACCTAAGGTTTATCAATCCGTGGGAGGTGTAGGATGAAGATGGTCTCTCTCGAACAACCCTGCAACCAAATACAAAAAATCTCATGTGTCGCCAACACACCCAATAGAATGGAAAATTGTATAGGTGCACTAGTTCGGCGAAGAGATGGTGATAAAAGTGTAATATGGATGGTAGAAATATATTTTTATAATCTGAATAAATAAAAACAGCAAGGTAGCAAATAGTAAACTGGCACAAAAACGGTATTTCAATGCTTAAAAACAAGGCCTAGGGTCCGTACTTTCACTAGTGCAACCTCTCAACAATGCTAACATAGTTGGATCATATGATTATCCCTCAAAGTGCAGTAAAGAATCACTCCCGAGTTCCTATTAGCGGAGGACAAAAGATAGGAATTGTTTGTAGAGCACGAAGCCACCTCAAAGCTATTCTCTCCGTTCGATCTATTCAAGAGTTCGTACTAAAATAACACAAACCTATTTTTCCGTTCGATCTATCCTAGAGTTTGTACTAGAATAGCACCAAAGAAAATTCATATTCATAATACTCCATCCACACAAAGAACTATAAAGAGACCCCAAAGTTTCCATCGGAGAAAAACGTGCATCAACCCCTATGCATAAATTACCCCAATATCACCGCGGGAATCCGCGAGTTGAATGCCATAACACATATCAAGTGAATAATTAGGATACCTCATTATCACCTCAAGTATTCATATTGCAAGACATATATCATGTGTTCTCATCTTTGAATATTCAATCCGACAAGACAAAACTTTGAAGGGTAAAGATTCAATTCATCATAACAAGAGTATAGAGGGGAGAAACATCATATGATCCGACTATATTAACAAAGCCCATGATATAGATCACGAGAGAGAGAGAGAGAGAGAGAGAGATCAAACACATAGCTACTGGTACAAACCCTCAGCCCCGAGGGTGGACTACTCCCTTCTCATCGTGGTGGCCGTCGGGATGATGAAGATGGCCACCGGAGATGATTCCCCCCTCCGGCAGGGTGCCGGAACAGGGTCTAGATTGGATCTCGTGGATACAGAGGTCTTGCGGCGGCGGAACTTCTCATCTAGGGCTACCCCGAAGGGTTTTGAAATATTTGGGAATTTATAGTGCAAAGAGGGGGTGCGGGAGGCCACCGAGGTGGGCACAGCCCACCTGGGCGCATATGGACACCACTAGCAGGCGTGAGTTGATGGACGCATATGCAAATGTACCATTGATTACATACAACAAGTCATCAACCCACAACGACAACGAGGATACACGTTGGATTATAGATCATTTCCAACAAAACATTCTAGTAAAGTAAAGTTTTTATCACACAACAAATAACAAAGCGATGAAATGAACTTCCGCTCAACCACTCGTCGGCGTTGGAAACGCTTGCTTTGAACAAGAAGTTATTCTCTAGGAAGGGCCACTCTTGTCAATCTCAAGACCAACGCAGGACTGATCATCCAGGCTGAAGCGGCCTATGTCAGGACCCATATTGGGATGGTAGGGAAGCATAGCAATGTCCGAGGTATAGATACAATTGCTTCTCATAAATGGTAGTAACGTTGTGTCAACAGCAGCTAGATCGCCTTCCACCATCATTGGATAGTTTTGTCCAAGGAAGAGCGAGTTTCCTCCAAGACTTTCAATCTTGAACCAGGGGAGAAGGTGTTGGCGCTAGTACACTAGTATCCATCTCGAATACCCTGCAACAGATGTTGGAATAGGTCCGGAGAGTGCGACCATGCGAGACAACACATGCTTCCTTAGTAACATCAGAAGTGCCTTGTATACAGACAAAAGAGGTGATCCATCGGAATAAATTGCCACGCGCGCCCCGAGTATATGGGTCTGCTCATTCCTCATGCTCGTGATCATCAACATCATCATCTCCCCCTTGGTTATAATTTTTTTCAAGTATAGGTGGTGGAATGTTCACAGAACCTTGGAAACACAAGAAGGTTAATTAGTAAAGGGAAACTAGCTAACCCGCATGCATGTGGATGAACCAATTATAATTACGGTGGAAGACAAACGTACCGAAAGCATCAGGATTCCATGCAAAAATAGTTCCACGAGTGGTGGCAGCAAACACAAGACCCTCGTATTGAATTGCATCACAGTACTCATCCATGTATAGAAATTGATTTTTGAGCAATATCCATCAAGGCGGGGGAGTAAGGGGCGGCAATGACAAGCTTGTCGAAGATAGCAACAACTTCATAGTTCGTGTAATCCCAAGAGCGGTTGGGAACTCGACAAATTGCTATCTTCCGTAGATGGCGATCACCATAATCGTATTTGAACTCACGTAGAATACCGTGTACTCAACCTCACGGGAAACGATGCGAGATTTTTGGAAGTGGAACCCGATGACGAGTGTAGACATTCACAAGTTCCCACTGCATGATTGTACCCAATATAAACAACACAATCTCCATTTGCCTGCCCAAGCCTTGCCCTCAAGCGATGGCATCTTAACATCATACGTATCATTATCAAGCGGCATCAACTTGCACAAGGCGAGGCTTCCCTCGTCCCCGCGCCAGTCAGCAGGGTCACGGCGAAGAAGATAGGGGAGATCAAACCGCTCCTGGACCCTTGGATTCCTTGTAATGATGTTATTAGTTGAGTCGAGAATGGTCTTGAACGAACCTGCCATGCTAGTCGAGGTGATGACGTTGCACCGATCAATGAGTTCCTCCACCACGTCATCTTTCGGATCGGGCAAGAATAACGGGTCGTTTACGCCTGTTCCCTCCATGGAGAAGATGATCGAACAATGGCAGAAGGAAGGGTGAAGGCAAATGGAGGGAGGAAGAGCGTGCGAAAGCAGTTCCAAATCGAGAGGGAAAGGCGAAGAGGCAGTGGACGGTTGCCACGGTACACGAAGAGGCGCCTGGGGAGCGAACGGTTGCCACAGAGGTCACACACTAACGACAAGGGCCGAGTGAACCGCATGCGTATATGGCACACACCTTGATCTGGCTAACCGTTTCTTTTGTGTTGCCTAATCACAAACAGTTCATCCGAGTAAACCGTATGATGTATATCGCACACACCTTCATCTGGCTGCCCATTTCTTTTGTGTTGCCTAATCACAAACAGTTCATCCGAGTGAACCGTATGTTGTGTATCGCACACGCCTTCATCTGGCTGCCCGTTTCTTTTGTTCCTCCTCATCACAAACAATTAATTGAACTGAACCGTATGCCTTCATCTCACACGCAACTAAAATCTGAACCGTGTTTGATGCTTCCGTCATCACAAACGTTTTATACATTTTTGACGGTTTTCATACACCATCTTTTGCGATTATTGCATCGCACACAGTTTCTCGAAGGGTCTCTGATCGTAGTGTCGCATTAGCAGCATCCTGCAGTAGTGTTTGATGAACGCGGTCACATCATTAGGAGAATGATGTGATGGACAAGACCCATCCGTTAGCTTAGCATAATGATCGTTAAGTTTTATTGCTATTGCTTTCTTCATGACTTATACAATGTTCCTTTAACTATGAGATTATGCAACTCCCGAATACCAGAGGAATAACTTGTGTGCTATCAAACGTCACAACGTAAATGGGTGATTATAAAGATGCTCTACAGGTATCTCCGAAGGTGTTTTGTTTGGTTGGCATAGATCGAGATTAGGATTTGTCACACCGAGTATCGGAGAGGGTTCTCTCGGCCCTCTCGGTAATGCACATCATAATAAGCCTTGCAACCAATGTGACTAATGAGTTAGTTGCGGGATGATGAATTATGGAACGAGTAAAGAGACTTGCCGGTAACGAGATTGAACTAGGTATGAGGATACCGTCGATCCAATCTCGGGCAAGTAACATACCGATGACAAAGGGAATAACGTATGTTGTCATAACAGTTCGACCGATAAAGATCTTTGTAGAATATGTGGGAACCAATATGAGCATCCAGGTTCCGCTATTGGTTATTGACCGGAAAGGTGTCTCGGTCATGTCTACATAGTTCTCGAACCCGTAGGGTCCGCATGTTTAGCGTTCGATGACGATTTGTATTATGAGTTATGTGTTTTGGTGACCGAAGATTGTTCGGAGTCCCGGATGAGATCACGGACATGACGACGAGTCTCCAAATGGTCGAGAGGTAAAGATTGATATATTGGATGATAGTATTCAGACATAGGAAGTGTTGGGGAATGTATCGGGTACGTATCGGAATACCAAGGGGGTTACCGGAACCCCCCGGGGGAAAGATATGGGCCATATGGGCCATAGGAGGGAGGCAAGGCAGCCCACAAGGGGTGGCCCCCCCCATTGGGAGTCCAACTTGGACTAGGGGAGGGGGCGCGGCCCCCCTTTCCTTCTCCTTCTTCCTCTCCTTCCCCCTGTCCCTCTCCAGTAAAAGGAAGGGGGGTCCGAATTGGAATTGGTGTCCTAGTAGGACTCCTCCCCACTTGGGGGCGCGCCTAGGGCCGGCCTCCTCTCCCTCCCTCCTTTATATACGGGGGCAGGGGGCACCTCTAAGAGACATCAATTGTTCTTAGCCATGTGCAGTGCCCCCCTCCACCGTTTACTCCTCCGATCATATTGTCGTAGTGCTTAGGCGAAGGCCTGCGCGGATAACTTCACCATCACCATCACCACGCCGTCGTGCTGACAAAACTCTCCCTCAACACTGATACGTCTCCAATGTATCTATAATTTATGAAGTATTCATGCTAATATATTATCATTCTTGGATGTTTTACAATCATTTTATAGCAACTTTATATTATTTTTTGGGATTAACCTATTGACCCAGTGCCCAATGTCAGTTGTTGTTTTTTGCTATTTTTTACATCGCAGGAAATCAACATCAAACGGAGTCCAAACACCATGAAACTTTTTATGGATTTTTATGGACGAAGACCACGGTGGGCGAGCAGCACCTTGGGGGTGCTGGTGGGGGCACAACCCACCTGGGCGCGTGGGGGCCCAGGCGCGCCCTGGTGGGTTGTGCCCACCTCGGTGGCCTCTCGCACCCCTTCTTCGCCCTATAAATTCCCAAATATTCCAAAAACCCTCGGGGTTAACCTAGATCAGAAGTTCCGCCGCCGCAGGCCTCTGTAGCCACTGAAAACCAATCTAGACCGTGTTCTGACACCCTGCCGAAGGGGGGAATCATCTCCGGTGGCCATCTTCATCATCCCGGCGGCCACCATGATGAGGAGGGAGTAGTCCACCCTCGGGGCTGAGGGTTTGTACTAGTATCTATGTGTTTAATCCCTCTCTCTCTCTCGTGTTCTTGAGATGGCACAATCTTGATGTATCGCGGGATTTGTTAATGTAGTTGGATCATATGGTGTTTTTCCCCTCTCTATCTTGTTGTGATGAATTAAGTTTTTCCCTTTGAGATTTCGTTGTTATCGGATTGAATACTTTTATGGATTTGAGAGACTTGATATATGTCTTGCATATGAATACTTGTGGTGACAATGCGGTATCATATTGATTCACTTGATATGTGTTTTGGCATTCAACTCTCGGATTCCCGCGGTGACATTGGGGTAATCTATGCATAGGGGTTGATGCACGTTCTCGTCATTTGTTTCTCCGGTAGAAATCATGGGGCACTCTTTGAGGTTCTTTGTGTTGGATTGAGTATTATGAATCTGAAATTATTTGGTGTTATTTTAGTACGAACTCTTGGATAGATCGATCGGAAAGAATAGCTTTGAGGTGGTGTCGTACCCTACAAACGATGTATTCTTAGGTTCTCCACTAGATAGGAACCTTGGAGTGATTCTTCGTTGCACGTTGAGGGATGGTTATATGATCCAATTATATTAGCAATGTTGAGAGATTGCACTAGTGAAAGTACGGACCCTAGGCGTCATTTTCGAGCATTGCAATACCGTTTTTGTGCCCGTTTACTATTTGCTACCTTGCTGTTTTTATTTATTCAGAATAGAAAAATATATTTCTACCATCAATATTACACTTGTTTCACCATCTCTTCGCCGAGCTAGTGCACCTATACAATTTACCATTATATTAGCTGTGTTGGGGACACAAGAGATCTCTTGTATTTGATTACAGGGTTGTTCGAGAGAGACCATCTTCATCCTACACCTCCCACCGATTGATAAACCTTAGGCAATCCACTTGAGAGAAATTTTCTATTGTCTTACAAAACTGTGCGCTTGGAGGCCCAACATGAGTCTACAAGAATAAAGTTATGTAGTAGACATCAAGCTCTTTTCTCATGCGTTGTTGCCGGGAAGGTGAGTGCTTGAAGGTATATCTTTAGATCTTGCAATCGAATCTTTTAGTTTCTTGTTTTATCACTAGTTTGGTTTATAAAAGAAAACTACAAAAAAATGGAATTGAGGTTGTATCATATTATTCATCTTTATAATGTATTTCATGAAAATGATGGAAAGGAAAACTATGCTCAATTAATAGAATAAAAATTCAATAGAATGTTTGGTAGAAATGATGAGCATGATTGCAATGTTGTTAGTATGAATTCTTTGAATATCCATGATGCTAGTGATATGCAAATCCATAAGCTTGGGGATGCTATGTTTGATTAAGATGGTATTTTTATTCCCCCAAGTTTTGATGTACAAATTTGTTATAATGGTAGCATGCCTCCTATTTATGATGATTACAATGATGAATGTGGATTTGGAAGAGTGTCAACTCTAGGTAATGATCCCACTATTTTGGAGGGTGTTGAATCTTATCAACATGATGAAAGTGGATTTGGAGAGGTCATGACTTTATTTAGTGATGAATCCACCATTTTGGATGAGGCTTCAATTGACTATGATAACAAAGTTCCTATCTATGATGATTATGTTGATGACATGTATGCTATAAAGAATAATGATAACCATGAAATTTGTCATCATGATTTTAATTTTCAATCCCATGATAGTTATTTTGTTGAGTTTGCTCCCACTAGTATTCATGAGAATAAATTTGCTTATGTGGAGAGCAACAAAATTTATATACTTATGCATCATGAAAAGAATGATTTATTTGATAGTTATATTGTTGAATTCATTCATGATGCTACTGAAAATTATCATGAAAGAGGAACATATGCTTGTAGGTATTGCAATAATATCAAGTTTCTTCTCTATGTGTTGAAAATATTGAAGTTGCACTTGTTTTTCCTTCCTATGCTAGTTGATTCTTGCTACCATAATTTGTTTTCTCACAAAATCACTATGCATAGGAAGTGGGTTAGACTTAAATTTGCTTGTCATATGCTTCATGATGCTCTCTTTGTGTTTCAATTCTTATCTTCTATGTGAGCATCCTTGAAATCATCACTCCTAGATAAAAGGCATTAAAGAAAAGCGCTTGTTGGGAGACAACCCAACACTTTTACCTACTGTTTTTATGTGTTCACATGATTATGCTACTAATCATATTTTATTGCTTTTGTTTCAATCAAGTGCCAAGTAAAGCCTTTGGGATAGTGTGGATGATAGTTGACTTGAATCTATGCAAAAACAGAAACTTTTGCGCTCAGTCCAGGAATTTTGAAAATTCACTGGAACGTGCTTTTGATCAGAATTTTTTATAGGTGATGGATATACAAATTATCTACGTTGGCTTAATTTTTCAGAATTTTTGGAGTAGCAGAAGTATGGTTGGAGTACAGATTACTTCAGACTGTTATGTTTTTGACAGATTCTGTTTTCAATGCATAGTTTGCTTGTTTCCTAGTTTCTATGGATTATATTGCTCAATACAAATTGTGGAAATGATATGATACAGTAGGCATTGTGTGGAAACAATTATGAATCTTGTCTTTGACAGTACCAAAGTGAAATGGTTTGCTCTTTATCATACTAACCAATCTCACGAAGTTCCGTTAAGTTTTGTGTGATTGAATTTTTTAAGTTTTGGGTGAGATCTCAATATGAGGAGAATAAGGAGTGACAAGACCCTAAGCTTGGGGATGCCCAAGGCACAAGATAATATTCGAGGAAGATCCAAGCAACTAAGCTTGGGGATGCCCCGGAAGGCATCCCCTCTTTCGTCTCCAACATTATCGGTAACCTCACTTGGGGCTAAATTTGCATTCGTCACATTATATGTGTTTTGCTTGGAGCGTCATTTTATTTTGTTAGGATTTGCTTTCTGTTATCTATAATAATGTTTTGCATCTTTTACTTCAATAAAAATGTCAAGTATAACCTTTGCCATGCTTATTTTTCAAGTATACAGGTTGCTGTTTCAAAACAGAAAGTTTATCGCTGTTGCAAAAATTCCCTAGAAAAGTCAGAATGTGATAAAATGTTGAAATTGTTTGCACAATAAGCTCTGACAAATTTTCTACACTATGGTAAATTTTCAGAATTTTTGGAGTTAGGGAAGTATAATGAATCTTGCATTCTTTACACACTGTACTGTTTTGGCAGATTGTTGTTATGTTTACATTGTATGCATATGTTTGCTTGTTTAATGATTCTATTCGAGGATAGGAGTATTAAATATGCAGAGGCATTTAGTATGCTATGCTGAATAATAATTTTAGTGATTTTCTACAGTAGAGAATGATAAGGTTTTTGCATTGATTTATACTAACTTATCTCATGAGTTCTTGTTGAGTTTTGTGTGGATGTAGTTTTTAGGATTTAGGGAAATCATGATATAAAAGGAATTAAGGAGACACAAAAGCTCAAGCTTGGGGATGCCCAAGGCATCCCAAGTTAACATTCCAAGAAGTCTCAAGCATCTAAGCTTGGGGATGCCCCGGTAGGCATTCCACCTTTCTTCTTCAACAATTATCGGTTAGTATCGGTTGATCCTAAGTTTTTGCTTCTTCACATGATGTGTGGTATTGTTGGAATGTCATTTTATTTTGTTTTGCTTTCTGTTTTAATAAAATACTTAGATCTGAAAGTTTTAAATAAGAGAGAGTCCTCACATAGCTATCTATTTAGTTAACTACTCGCATGATCTTCACTTATATCTTTTTGGAGTAGTTTGTCATTTACTCTTGTGCTTCACTTATATACTATGAGTAAATTGTTGAATAAATTGAATGTAATGAAGTTGAAATTATATGTTCATATCATGCCTAGTGGTAGCTTCACATTGGGTTTAGAAAGTGAAATCTTTTGAAGCTTGACAGTCAGAATATTGGTCATACAAGCAATTCATGAATGATTAGTAGAAGGAAGAGAACTTTCACATGCAAATACACTATCGTGGAAATCTTTTGTGATTGTGAGCCCCCATCAAAATATTATATGCCATAATTGTTGACGTTGGACAAGGAAGACAACGTAATGATTTATGTTTGTTCATATTCACATAGAATTTATATTGTCATAGATCCTTCAACATGTGGTGTTTGCCCCCCATCTTTGCTAGCCAAAAATTCTGCACCAAGTAGAGATACTACTTGTGCATCCCAATACCCTTAAACCCAAATCTTATTTTCAAGAGTTCACCATACCTACCTAAGGATTGAGTAAGATCCTTCAAGTAAGTTGTCATCGGTGCAATAAGGCAATAAAAATTGCTTCTAAAAGTGTGAGATCATTTAGTGTAAGAGAAAATTGAGCGTTGTACGAACTTGTGATGGCAAAGAATAAAAGCGACAGACTGCATAATAAAGGTTGCCATCACAAGGGGCAATATAATATGATGTTCTTTTGCACTAAGGGGTTGAGCATATAAACAAATAAGTGCATGGCAACCTCTGCTTCCCTCTGCGAAGGGCCTATCTTTTACTTTATGTATTTACTTTTATGCAAGAGTCAATGTTTTTCTATATATCCTTTTTATTTTTCTCCTTTGGCAAGCATCATGTGGTGAGGAAAGATCTAGGCACATATGTCCAGTTGAATATGGGTAGCATGAGTTATTATTGTTGACATCACCCTTGAGGTGAATACGTTGGGAGGCGAAACTATGAGCCCCTATCTTTCTATGTGTCCGGTTGAAACATTTTGCTCATGTGTATGCGGTGAGTGTTAGCAATCATAGAAGACTATATGATGGTTGAGTATGTGGAGCTCTTACTTAAACTCTGTTGAATAAGTTGAATTACAATTGCTTGGTGACTCAGAACATAGGTTGTTGAGTTTCAAGAGAATTCATTGTTTGAACCTTAACATGTGAATTGGTTGCTACTTTAACATGAGAAGTTTTATAAGAAAGAATTGTTGTTATGGTGCTAGGAGAAGTGATTGAAATTATCATTGATCAAACTTATGCACTTTGCTAGCATTCACACTTCATAAAAAATTTCTTTTATCATTTACCTACTCGAGGACGAGTAGGAATTAAGCTTGGGGATGCTGATACGTCTCCAACGTATCTATAATTTATCAAGTATTCATGCTATTATTTTATCATTCTTGGATGCTTTACAATCATTTTATAGCAACTTTATATCATTTTTTGGGACTAACCTATTGACCCAGTGCCCAGTGCCAGTTGTTATTTTTTCCTTGTTTTTTACATCGCCGGAAATCAACATCAAACGGAGTCCAAACACCGCAAAACTTTTTGTGGATTTTTTATGGACCAGAAGACCACCAGTGGGCTAGAGCAACACCTGGGGGGTGCCCCGAGGGGGGCACAACCCGCCCAGGTGGGTTGTGCCCACCTCGGTGGCCTCCCGCACCCCTTCTTCGCCCTATAAATTCCCAAATATTCCAAAAACCCTCGGGGTTAACCTAGATCAGAAGTTTTGCCGCCGTAGGCCTCTATAGCCACCGAAAACCAATCTACACCCCGTTCTGGCACCCTGCCGGAGTGGGGAATCATCTCCGTTGGCCATCTTCATCATCCCGGCGGCCACCATGATGAGGAGGGAGTAGTCCACCCTCGGGGTTGAGGGTTTGTACCAGTAGCTATGTGTTTAATCTCTCTCTCGTGTTCTTGAGATGGCACAACCTTGATGTATCGCGGGCTTTGTTAATGTAGTTGGATCGTATGGTGTTTTCCCCTCTCTATCTTGTTGTGATGAATTGAGTTTTTCCATTTGATATTTCGTTGTTATCGGATTGAATACTTTTATGGATTTGAGAGCACTTGATATATGTCTTGCATATGAATACTCGTGGTGACAATGGGGTAATCTATGCATAGGGGTTGATGCACATTCTCGTCTTTTGTTTCTCCGGTAGAAATCTTGGGGCACTTTTTGTTGTTCTTTGTGTTGGATTGAGTATTATGAATCTGAAATTATTTGGTGTTATTTTAGTACGAACTCTTGGATAGATCGATCGGAAAGAATAGCTTTGAGGTGGTTTCGTACCCTACAAACGATTTCTTCTTATGTTCTCTGTTAGATAGGAACCTTGGAGTGATTCTTCTTTGTACGTTGAGGGATGGTTATATGATCCAATTATATTAGCATTATTGAGAAATTGCACTAGTGAAAGTATGGACCCTAGGCCTCATTTTCAAGCATTGCAATACCGTTTTTGTGCATGTTTACCATTTGCTACCTTTCTGTTTTATTTATTCAGATTATAAAAATATATTTCTGCCATCAATATTACACTTTTATCACCATCTCTTCGCCGAACTAGTGCACCTATACAATTTGCCATTGTATTGGGTGTGTTGGGGATACAAGAGATTTCTTGTATTTGGTTGCAGGGTTGTTCGAGAGAGACCATCTTCATCCTACACCTCCCACGAATTGATAAACCTTAGGTCATCCACTTGAGGGAAAATTGCTATTGTCCTACAAAATTCTGTGCTTGGAGGCCCAACACGAGTCTACAAGATTAAAGTTGCTTAGTAGACATCAGACACTTTGCTGGATCAAGAGTTCGAGGGACGTCATCGAGCTGAACGTGTGCAGAACTCGGAGGTGTCGTACGTTCGGTGCTTGATCGGTTGGATCGAGAAGACGTTTGACTACATCAACCGCATTAAGCTAACGCTTCCGCTTTTGGTCTACGAGGGTACGTGGACACACTCTCCCCCTCTCGTTGCTTTGCATCTCCTAGATAGATCTTGCGTGATCGTACAAATTTTTTTGAAATTGCATGCTACGTTTCCCAACAAAGTACTCAAACTTGTAATTGGAAAAAAGGGGAGAGACAAGTTACATGCCAATGTCGAGTTAGGGAAGGAGAAGGTCATGGCGACATGGGTGGAGAAGCAACCGGCCTTTAGGCCGGTGCGGGGCGTCGGAGGAGCCTCCTTCTTACTTCTTCCTTCTCTCGGCCCTTCTTCCACGTTGCAGATGACCTTGTTGCAGCAACGGATATGTGACAACTTGTGGGAATAGATGGGAGTTGATGATGATTGCTTTCCGGCGTCTAGGGCTGGGGGTGTATAGATAGTTGTTCTACATGGGTCTCCTCGGTGAATGTAGCTTCCCCCCTTTGATCCAAGGGCTCAAGTTGAGCCAAATCCTCTCTCAAATCATCCTGATGGTCGAGAAAGTCATGGGAATAAGCGGGGACGAAGTCCTTAAAGAATCACGAAAGTTAGGGTTATTTTTGTGGCTAGCCAAGGCCCATGACGACAAGCGTCCGGGCAGGCAAAGCCCAGGTGAAAACGCCACATAACGCCCACATAAGGAAAAAAACAAAAGGCCAAAAAACAAAACAAAAGGCGTGCAAAAAAACAAATCATGAGGATGCAACACGTGGTGGCGGTTGGGAGCACCACATGGTGTGCCCCCAAAAGTGACCACTACGTGAACCCCAGAAGAGACACCCCTTAGATAGTTTCTCCCACATAGTTGTTGTCTCGCATAAATCAAGACATAGCCCGGCAGCCTTTATGACACACCTTTTTACCTTCTTGTGACCTAGCTATTGAGACCTCCTATACGACACCTTATGCGCCAGTTTTGCCTAGCGATGCTCACACGCAAGGTCATCTCGGCCAGCCCATTAAGCACGCGACACCCTCGCTCGCTCTCTCACTCGATTACTGCTACTAGCTCGGTCATCAGTTGACCATTGCACCATTGACTGATCGTCGTCAACCACATTGACTTCATATATGAATTTTTTTTAAAAGATTCAATTTGAAAAATAGAAGACGGATACAAAAAAGTTCATGAATTTATAAAAGTTCACGAATTTGCAAAAGTTCACAGATTTGAAAAAAGTTCACAATTTTGAATAAAGGTCTTCGAAAAAAGTTTGCAGATTTGAGTTAAGTTCAAGGATTTCATAGAAGTTTGTTCGAATACCAAATCATGGATTTTAAATAAATTCGCCAATTTGAAAAAAGGTCATGAATACAAAAAAGTTTACGGATTTGAAAAAAGTTCACAATTTAAAGAAAAGTTCATGAACTTAAGAATTGAATTAGAAAAAAGCACAAATTTGAAAAAGGTTCATGAATTTGGAAGAAAAATAGAAATTGGGAAAAACTTCATGAATTCGAAAATGAAAAGTTCATCAGAATGAAAAGAAAAAAAAACAAGAACCAGCCTAGAAAGGTCAGAAACAAAACTATGTGTGGTGAAAAAGAATTAAAAAATCCCGCACTTCGAAACCGACTACGACCCACTGGATCGCAACCTCCGGCGTAGGCCACCGGCCACCAGCAACAAGCAACTTAGTTTAAGGTCAACAGTGCACCATGGACAGCTGCCACAACTATCCACGTAGGCTTGGGTAGTCCAAAATGGCTCGATGTGATGCCTGTGGACCAAAACAAATGCCTGCAAAGGAGCCCGGCTCCTCCGTGAGCAAATAAGAAAAAATGAGAGAGGGAGGAAGAAAAATAGAGAAAGTTCAGCATGCCTGGGTGTGAAGTAGGCAAGCTCTCAGCCCATGCGATAAAAAAGAATAAGAAAAGAACGATTGCGGACCCGTGAGGAAGTCTATTGCATTGAGTGTTTGTTTTGAGTGCTATTGCTTCAATATACTACTAGTTAAATGTCCGTGCGTTGCCACGGAACATAAAATAGATACATCGGTCATTGTTTTAATCCGGAAGTGTATGTCAAACATGATGGATATTCAGCCATATAACGACAACTACCAATTCTTTCTCCCACATTTTTTCTCCTGGACACTATAATCATGTCTGTATTTCACCATGAAATGCCCCCGATGTGTATATTAAAAATCAGAAGTGTGTCCCTAACTCCCTATGTCACCGTCTCTTTCACTACTTTCCTTGCATCCAGAAAAGCGGCATATTTCTCCCGCCGTTCCTTCCTCTCCACAGCCATTGTCTTAATCCATCTTTGCTCTACCATTGTTGTCAATTCAAATGTTAGTCACTTCGCCTTACTATTGCTTGGGCAATTCTTCAAAACATTAGAAGATCCATGAAATGGTGCATATATATCAAGAGAAATGATGAGTAGGGATGGCGACTTCCAAAAAGGGACATATAATCACCAACTACCCTTTATACCTCATTCATCCTGGGGTGGCCATTTGTATAATCAATGTAACCTGGAACATGTACATAACTAATATTATCTCCACCAAATATGATGATAATCCAATGATTACAAATGCTCCAACACCCTAGTATGATCATTTTGTTGAAGCAAGGTGAGTTTTGCGTTGATATGCATCAACAAGTGTGTCCATGAGTGGCAGGCCTCTATGGAAAAAAGTGAGCTGAGTACAAGAGAAAAAGAAGCACAACACTGGATGAATATTTGGACACAGAACAGATTCTAAGCTCTTCACCATCATAATTGTAACCTTTATTCAATAAACAAAAATATAGTAAGGATACACAAATATGATAAGAGCACGCTGATCTACTAAATAGTAAGTACGGTGTTTCATGTTGACCTAATTCATTCAAATGCTTACAGGAACAGGTACGCTTGCAAATCCAGGATACATTTATTTATTACAGAAAAATTAAATTCATTTATTAAAGTTCTTCATGCTACAGAGATATATACATGATGGAAAACCTATCCTCTCCAAACCCTCTCAATGAAGTGACATCAATATAAAACCAAAGAAAGAACTCCAAAAAGCACAGCAATTTGCCCATTAAAATTGAACCTAATTGTGCCTGGGTAAGCTCATTTGATATACATTAGTGACCGGAATGTATGTCATCCATGGGAAAATCTAGTATATTTTAAGGTATTACATAAGGGCAACTTCAAAGCACATATACCCAAATTTTCTTCGCCTTTTGCCCATTTGGATCGGCAAATGGACAGGCGGATATAGGTGGATGGGTGAACACGGCATGTGAACCCAAAAGGACCCATTTGGTGATGATGCCCTGATTGTCCGCCCTTGAGAGTCGCATACCCGGCCTTGCACAACGACGTGAGAGCTCGCCAAAGCCGACGAAGAGCCCACGGCCGCGCTTTGGACGCACATGCTCGGCCAACGTGACGCACATGCTCGGCCACAAGTAAGAAAATTATTCAGCTAGAGTAATCAAATCAAGTCTTCATTAAAACATTCAAGCTGCATGAGTCCACAAGTGTCGTGAGCCTCTGCCACCACTCTGGCAAAAACACCACATGCTGGATTGACCGCTTGCATAATTCAGTTAAAGCAATTGCCTGCAAAAGTATAGCACGAGCTGTTTCAGATGACTTGCAAAAACACAGTAGGGTGTTCTCAAACACACAACACACAGACACACACACACACACACACACACACACACACACACACAGCAGGGTAGTCGGTGCACATTACTGCAGACTATCCAATAAGAGGGAAAATTCAGAGCCAACTGAACTGAGCATCCTCACTCGAATAGTTTGATGCACGTACCGTCCTGGTCGAGATGATTGATGAACTGGAACTGGAAGCACACACTACAGGAATCAGAACTGTGCATGCATAACAGAAAGCGGCAATTTTAGTACGAAGCAGAACCTGTCGACCAGCATCTGATAAAGAAAGGGAGGTGGAGCAGCGCTTGGCTTGAGAAGAGAAGGGGTCCGTGAAGGACCGGTCGCGATGAAGAAAGTCAGTACCAGCGGCGCGATGGGACTGGGACTGGGACCGGCGGCCAACACGAGCAGCCGAGCAGTGATACGTCGAGCTCGGCGTCTGAGTCATCGTCAGTCCATATTAGCGGCGGCGGTGTCGAGCATGTGGTACAGGGCAGTATAGAGGAGAGGCACGCTGGCGACCGACACGACGACAACACGGCAGCGAAGGGGATGAGCGTCGGACGAAGATGAGAAGGGAGGGTTGTCGTGTAGAGGAGATCGGGTGGCGGAGCAACGTCGTCCATGGAGGCATGGACAAGACGATAGCCACCTCTACCATGAGGTGGACGAGGAGACCACGAGGTGGACAAGGAGGGAGCAGTTGCAGAAGATATCAATGGCCATGCGTGGCACATAGCGCCTGATCGAGAGCTCTGGGTGGGAGCAGTGGTGTTTGTGGGCGGAGTGGCGGGGAGACTTTTCACGCGATGAAGACGGGAGCGAGGGGGTTGGAGAGACCGGGCGCGCGACGTGCGTTAGTGGGTTTACGATAGGTTTTTTTTTCGGGGGAAGAAGCGATCACATGAGGCCGTGTTTTTTCGGATCACAGCAGTTGGTTTGTTTAGGATGGACTTTTTTTTCCGGGGAAGTATTGATTGCATGAGACGGGGGAGTAGCGACGACTGCAGATCCTCCTTTAATAGTAGAGATATCTAGCTGGAGAGGATGGGGCTATACCTATGGCTTCCTCCATAGTCCATACCTTTATAGAAACCCAAAAGGCGGCGATTTTAAGTATGAGTTAAGCACTTTGCAAATATATGTTGAGATTTTGTTTTGGATGATACAAAAAAGTAAACTATGTGAACATTTCTTATATTGCATAATTTTTTAAATGGCACAAACAGATGTTTCAAAAGTTTGAACACTTTTCAAATGTAACGGTTTTGCTGGAACTCAGCTAGCAGAGTTTTATTTATGGTCTCAGCCACTTTTGTGACCGTCCGACCGCCACGCACGAGATTGTGTCGTCCTTGTGGGTTTGTGTCGTCCGAGGGACGCGGCTGCGGGTGTCGTACAGAGGGCAGCTCATGTGCATGAGTGCTACCTTTTGTTTTTTGCCTACGGAGCGGGCTACGTGGGCTTTTTCTTACCCAACCAAAAAAAAGAGAGGATGATCGAAGGATCTCTACTCCTAATGGAGCAGTTGGTAGTCTCCGCCGGTCAATTTTCGTCCCACCTCCCCTGGTTTTTTTTGGTACTTCGTCTCACTTCCCACAACCCACCGTTCCCCCGCATCTTACCTCCCGACCGCTAAAAAAAACATCAACTTACAACGACGCCCATTGAGAACCGCGACGGTTCACAGGTAGAAAAACGTCCTAAACATATCTTCTACGGTTAAGCGACGAAAATACAGCTGAACGATCTGAAACAGAACCCCTAGGACCCGAAAAATCGTCGTGCCCTCGATGCCATTGCCTGTCCCCGTCAATCCTCCCTATCGTGCCTTTCTGGACGCTGCTTCCGTCCCCGCCGCTCAAACCCTTAGCCGCCGTCGCAGCCGCTCAAACCCTTGACCTCCTTCACCGCCGGTCCATCCCTTTGACGCCACCATCCGAGTGCAGAGACAGGAAGATCCCGTATGAGCCGTCGCTGATCAGTCGCTGATCATCGGATCTGCGGGCGATCCAGTCGACTGGACACTATCTGGACCGGCGATTGCAAATACATGATGATCCCGTATGATCCCTCTGAGATCAGCTGATATGGACCGGCGTGACCCTCCCAGGTTTGTCGTTTATGTATTTAAACCTTTACAATACTAATCCTACTGCTAACCCTTACAAATCTTCGTGATCATACGGTGACAAATCTTCGGTACCGTGGTCATACTGTGCAACATGTGAAAACCTGGAATCAAAAAATACAGGTTCCGTCACCATTCAATGACGGAGAAAAAGGAAATTTACAACGGACTGGCTAATATGACCACGGTTCCATACCTGCGTAGATCTTTACTCTTCTTGATTGAATGCTTGCAGCTGGTGAATCATCTCGTTGCCGGTGTCAGAATAAGCATCAAGTCGCAACACTCATCTCTTTTGCCTGCAAGCATCTCAGTTTACGTGCACATAACTGACTCCCAGGTATCTTGCAGTTGATTTCTACTCTAGGAGTCTAGGGCTGGTGACGGCCCTCGGAGACGGTGTCATCAGCAGCAGCATCTGGCAAGTGCATCGAGTTTGCAGCTCACAACTCCAGTTTCCAGCCTCAAAGTGACATAAACAACAGGTAGTTATGACACTTGCATCTAATTGGTTCCATGCAGTAGACAAGGTTTGTATCCCAACTCATAATAGTGAAGGTTCCATCAAATGGTACAAATGGTAATCAGACAGAAAGAAAAAATCTCATAGCACAAATTTATCTTACATTGATGAGAAAACAAAATTGTTTTTGCAGTGTTAATTTTTTTTTTGCCTGATTGAACTCCAGTCAGAAGCACCTTTTGTTTTCAATATGAGACAGTATATGCTAAAAGATGATGCATGTTTCTGGTGGCAAACTGCATCACTACCAAATAGAAAGTTCTGCTAGCCATTTGACCTCCTTCTCTTTAGTCAATGCACACTACATTTTCTGGTGGCAATTACAGCGATCTTCTTAATTATTATTTGTTAGGTTGAGAACACGCAAAGTCTGTAGACTAATGCCAGCACACCATAAACAAATTACCATATTGTAATTGCCAAAACAGCATCTACAATCCATAAATTATAGTGATAGGATTCCTAATGGTCTGAAAATCCCAGATCAACTTAAATATATTTCTTTTGCCTCACTGGTTGTAACACTAAAGAAATCAATGGCCCAACTAATTGTTCACAATGACACCACGCACGGTAAAAAAGCTGGTAGAACATTCCAATCATACGGGATTTGTAAGACGCATACCTTTTATCCTTTGTTAAGATCGGCTACCATCGCTAGGAGTTCTTTTTCCTTTTTTCTTCACATCCTATATGAGATAAAAACATGCAAAATATAAATATACAACAAAGCTAACTTCGCACATGATAACCTTGTTCTATGTGATTAGTATGCAAGCAAAGTGTACCTGATAACCTTGTTGAGATGATTTTGAGCTTGGGAAGCACCCTGATATCGACTATGCATCTCACCACTTTTGAAGATGTCGAGTTTGAGGCTCGTAACAGGATCACGTGCAAAAAAGTCACACAAAATAACCATCTGTCTGAATAGAAACAATAAATCTGACTAATTAAATACTTGATACTAAATAATATTAAACCATTAGGTTGAGCTGAAGCTTCGCATAACCTAATGCATTAGCGGACCAGTAGTAGTACAATATTAGGCGCAATCTAAATGTTTCACCAAAGATCACCTGAACGTGCTCTTTCGCCGCGCCAGCAATTTCTGATGTTCATTGGGATGCTATATATATCCAAGGCTTCAATGATTAAGTGAAAACATAACAAAACTGCTTGAGTAAAGTTAGTTATACATTATCGAGCTTGGAACAACCTCAATGTTATGCGGCTGTGCGTGTAATCCAGTCCTGCCTTTTAATCTCATCATGCATAAACATTCAGATATCGAAGATTGATTGCAAGCATCAATTTTGTACTGTATGATATGACCAAATGATGAATGTATACGGTCCACAAATAAAGGATCAAAGAGAACATCTAGCCAAAGGTGTATAATTGTCAGTTATGTGTACTTGCATAGGTGCGTATGGGTAATTCAAGAAGCAAGGCGGTTGATCAGCAAACAGATGAGGACGTTACTACGGATATGCTGCATTTCTACAAGAAAGTGCTACACATAGGTTATTTGCATAAACGAACATTCGCAATATTTCATTATCATGTTTTTGCGGTCCTTAAAAGCGTGATAACTGTTGATCCTAATACTACGGGCATGTTTTTACCTATCATGATGTGGTACACATGAGTTCTCTGCATTTCTGATAAGCACATGATAATAGCATAATGCTTTTCAGGCCTTACGAGCTCTACAATAGTTGAAGATAACAATGCAAGCATCTTACCCAGATCTCAAAATGTTGGGGAAAATTCAGCTACGGTTCCAGGTATTTTGCTTGTGTGAATATTGTTTGGAATTTTGCCATGTGTATACGACGGCAATATCATTGGCCTTATATACATGATGGTTACCTATCATGATGTGGTACACATGAGTTCTCTGCATTTCTGATAAGCACATGATAATAGCATAATGCTTTTCAGGCCTTACGAGCTCTACAATAGTTGAAGATAACAATGCAAGCATCTTACCCAGATCTCAAAATGTTGGGGAAAATTCAACTACGGTTCCAGGTATTTTGCTTGTGTGAATATTGTTGGGAATTTTGCCATGTGTATATGACGGCAATATCATTGGCCTTATATACATGATGTGGTACACATGAGTTCTCTGCATTTCTGATAATCACATGCTAATAGCATAATGCTTTTCAGGCCTTACGAGCTCTACAATAGTTGAAGATAACAACGCAAGCATCTTACTCAGATCTCAAAATGATGGGGAAAATTCAGCTACGGTTCCAGGTATTTTGCTTGTGTGAATAACAATGCAAGCATCTTGTTGGGAATTTTGCCATGTAGATACGACGGTAATATCATTGGCCTTATATTCATGATGGTTATAACTCTACAGATGGATCATTGTCGCTTTCGGATGGAGAGCATAATGAGGCTTCCTTCACAACTCCTAATATACAAAATTTGGAATTTAGCAAATATGTAAATGGTACTCCCTCAACCGCATTACATCTGGCAAGATTGTTTAACCATATACTGTCGCATATATATCAATGATTTTATTTTCTTAATGGGTACAACCCTACAGATGGAACAAGTTCGCTGCGTATTAAAGACCATAATGATGGTTCGTTGTTGGGTTCCAACAATCTAACTCTTGAGGGTGGCACAAATGTAGCTGGCAAAAATACCATTGGTACCGACTCATTCATATTTAAAACGCCATTAGTATACTTATGGGAAGTCACTTTCGTTTACATCATGTTGCAATTTTTTCATATTGGTAATCTATAGGCGGTGAACCTCCAAACGAATATATCGACGGTGCGACAAAGCTAACATGTATTCCCACGGATGCTTATCTAACATCCATTATGACCTGATGTACATATGGTGCGACAAAGCATTATGGAATTTGTTATTTATACTTTCGACACGTTGCAGACGACATCAGGTCCATCGATCTAAGCCATATATCAAATGAACAATTCAACACACAAAGGCGTGCAGCTTATCATAAGAAACCAGTCCAATATGATGTTCAACAGACCTCATGCTCGAAAGCTGGTAATTTGTTTAACTGCATGTTGATGACTAATGTAATAGTACTCTATTATTTTGTGTCAAGGTGATCTACATGAGTTGTAAACATAATCTTGCTTCATGCATATGCTGTTTTTATTCACTAACAGCCAGATTTTTAATTCATATCGTAGAACATCTGGAACTTAACAACGCGTGGAGGCGGGAATCTTATCGCATTAGCAAGACACAGGGTTTGAAAAAAAAACAAGTCGACAGCCACATGGTTCAACGTCGTACGCTAGGTGATATCACGAATGTTCGTCAACCTAATCATGTGATCTCAGGTACATCAATTACTCATTGCTTAACAATTTATGTCATCAGATCTCGTCCCCTTGTTATGTCATCATATAATACTGACCTATCATATTGAATCAGATGACTTGAATGTCACCAAAGAGAATGCGGCAATAACGGAAGAAGATCGCAAAAGAGATCATAGAAACGCCCTGAGGAGAGCTTCTTATCGGAGGAAAAAAGAGCGTGGTATCCAAGAAGATAATCTCCGCACCCATAATGAGTCTGGTAAGAACTAATGACCTTTGAATCATCATTGTTATCTTCCAGTCATTTCTTAACCATTAAATTTTGTGTATAATGTACTAACAATGTTTAACCAGACAACCAACCTAGCTCCGCCTATACAACATTATCGCTGACTGACTCAGCGTTTACTGTTACAACTATGGAGACATCTGATCTGGTTAATGACAATGATCTACATGGTAATCGACTTGTGAATAAGATGTCATCAATGTTCTCAGATTATGTTTTACTCACTAGCATTTAAATTGTGTCCAAAATGACACCAGACGTTGACGAGAATATACTTGAAGAAACCTGTCATATTAACGAGGAAGATCGCAAGAGAGATCATAGAAATGCACTAAGGAGAGCAGCTTATCGGAGGAAAAAGGATAAGATGATAGCAAACGAAAATTTACGTCCACTATCTAATTCAGGTAAATATGGTTATTATTCATGCACAGTGCATACCTTCTCATACCAACAGTTGCTTTAATGACACGTTTACTGATAATTGAATTTTGCCGTTGACCCAACTTAATATAATTGATGCATTTAGCGTAGTGTCATATGCTTGATCTTAATGCAAAATATTTATGTTTGAGTACGTGAAGAATGCTCTGAAATTCATTAGTCACTAAAACAGTATATATCTAATGATGCTTGCACACCTTCTTTTATAAAGCCACCGCTGATAGCCCTAAATATACAGACTTATTGCATGATGATGCAACATTACCCCCTCCATCATTAGACGCCCCCGTTCTTACACATGACAACGACCGAGCTAAGATGATACAGAGAAACTCTCGTAGCCGAGCATGTTATCAGAAGAAAAATGTGGAACTAACGGTTGATGATAGAGAGGATTTGAATGAAAAGATACGAGGGAAGCGCGTGCAGCGTCGCAAAAGCATGTCGGAGATTGACAAGGGGCAGTCAAGTGCTCAAAGGAAGGCCTGTTATGCTAAAAGGAAAAACACCCCGTGCAAAGAATCCCTCGCACTCCCACGTCCAGACATTACTAACTTAACATCTGATAGTCTCGCAATACCCCTCTCTCGGGCTGCCGAAGATGATTCATCGGATGGCGACCCTCCTCCTGTCATGCCGAATTACGGTGTTTCCACCAATGGTATGTAATAGATTTTCTTTTGTTCTGTTGCAACTTCTCATCAACCTTGTTCTGACCTCGTTAGTTCTCTGTCACATTCTCCGCAACGTAAATGCAGACGACATCGATGTGTTAGAAGAGCCCATCATGGGCGATGCGCCGACACCAGCCGAATTGATGGATGAGGAGTAGTACATGTATCGCGACCAAGGTATGGTCAACTTGGAACTTGGAAGGCCAGGAGCTTCATTGTAATTGTAGTGCTCGTGCGTTTGATTTTGATGATCATGTTTCAATGAATGTCTGTAGGATCCGATAATGACACATTCGAGGATGACGACGAAGCGAGCAAGTCGTCTATTATACCTAGCGAGGTTGATCCATTAGACTGTGTGTACACAAACATACTAGACAGCACCCACATCCTGAAGCTCGACGCAAACTGCAAACACTGCAAGGCCAGAAAGTTTGTGTCTGAGACTGACGGATTCTGCTGTCGCAATGAACAGATCGAGCTTAAACAACCGGAACCAATCCCAGAGCTTATGAGGCTATGGTCCAGCATGGATGCCGATTCTAGACATTTTCGTGATAACATACGGTTCTTCAATGGGCATTTCGCCTTCACAACCCTTGGCGTCAGCCTTGATGAGAACTACACAAACATGAAGTCTAGGGTGTACACATTCCGGGCACACGGAACCATCTACCACAATGTGCATTCGTTCGGGCCTAGCTCACGTCCAGAACATTTGCAGTTGTACTTCTATGATGACGACCCAACCATAACTCATCGTAAGGAGGCCACAAAGCAATTAGACCAAGATGTTGTGAAGAAGTTAGTAGACATACTTAAAGAAAACCCATACTCCCAGCAATTTAGGAGTTTGGGTGCGCACAAGGACAACCTTGATGATTATAGGATTGACCTAAACACCGATAAGAGACTTGACCAAAGAAAGTATAATATACCATTGTCATCAGAGGTTGCTGCAATTTGGGTTGAGGGCAGTGACCTGGCAAAAAGGTTTGACCGGAGGATAACACTTTATGGTAACAACAATGAAAGGCGTAGTATACGCGTGTCATCCGGAGCATATGACCCGTTGTCTTATCCCCTATTCTATCCAAAGGGGGAATTAGGTTGGCATCCGAAACTACCTAAACGTAATGTTCCTTGGGAGGCTGTACTACATCCTCAACTGGTCCATGATGATGATGATGATGATGATGCAGGTATGACAACTGTGTCCCTTTTTGTTTCAAATAATAACTACTTTTTCACATGCGTCAAGGTTTTGATGCTATTCCATTGTGTGCAGAGGGTAATAGCAGGTTGTGCGTCTCCGTCAGAGACTACTACTGTTATATGCTGCAGACACGGCCTGCAATCTTCAATCCCATACTCTGTGGAGCACGTCTGCTGCAGCAATGGGCTGTCGACATGTACGTTAAGATTGAGAGTTGTCGGTTGCGGTGGTACAGGAAGAACCAGACGCAGATTCGTGCCGACTTGTATAAAGGAGTTGTTGATGCCATCACTTCGGGGGAGACGCGAGCAAGCGCTGTTGGGGTTAGAATAGCGCTCCCTGGAACATACCCTGGTGGCGATCGCGACATGAAGAAGAGGCATATGGATGCCATGGCAATTGTCCATACATACGGGAAGCCAGACATCTTCCTCGCCATGACTTGCAATCCTAAATGGGAAGAGATAACGAATGAATTGCTGCCTGGTCAGACGGCGCGAGACCGACCTGATATTATGGCACGTGTGTTCTATGGCAAACTAGAGCACATGAAATACATGTTGTTCAAGAAGCAAATCCTGGGTGTTGTAGTCGCTTACGTATACGTAGTCGAGTTTCAAAAAAGGGGCCTCCCTCACGCACATTTTTTGCTGATCATGGACTCAACATATAAGCTTATCGTCCCCGAACAGTATGACCGACTCATTTCCGCGGAGCTCCTAGACAAGCATAAGTATCCAGAATTGTATGCAATGGTGGTAAAACATATGATGCACGGACCATGCGGTGCTCTCAACCCGAAGAATGTTTGCATGCAAGAAAACGGTTGCAAGTGCAGATACCCACGTCCGTTCAATGAGAACACAGCATAGGGGAAGGACTCATACCCAGTTTATCGACGGAGAGACGATGGAAGACGTGCTAAGGTCCGAGGAAAGATGTTGGACAACAGATGGGTTGTTCCTTATAACCCATACCTACTGCGGATGTTCAATTGACACATCAACGTTGAGGTATGCTCTAGCATAAAGGCCGTGAAATATCTTTACAAGTACATTTACAAGGGCCATGATAAGGCTTCTTTCAGCATCGATCAGCCCGACACCGATGGTAACATTGATGAGATCAAGAGATACATTGATGCTAGGTGGGTCACCCCTCCGGAGGCTATGTGGAGGATCTTTGGCTTCCCACTTTGCACCAATTACCCGCATGTCTTGCAGTTGCCCCTTCATCTCCCGAATATGCACATGGTTGCATTCAATGTGCAGGCTGACTTGAAGAATGTTGTCGCCTCCGAAAATGCTTCAAAATCCATGTCAACAGAATATTTCAAGGCTAACCAGGAACACCCTCGGGCTAGACATATATTGTACAAGGATTTTCCCGGAAGCTTTACGTGGCAGAAGAAAAAGAAGTATTGGAAGCCACGGGTCGAGCGTTTTCAAATTGGGCGCATAGTGTCTGCCAATCCTGTCGAGGGGGAGCGATACTACCTGCGTGTGTTGCTTAACCATGTTACTGGCAAAACATCCTTCGACGACTTGCTCACCGTGGACGGCGTGCTATGTGGGAGCTTTAGAGAGGCTGCTGAAAGGTTGGGACTGATCGAGGCAGACAACACGCTCGACGACTGTCTTAATGAGGCTGAGCAGTGGGCGATGCCATGTTCACTTAGGAGGCTCTTCGCAACCATCTTGGTGCACTGCGAGCCAGGCGATGTGCGTGGTCTATGGGATCGGCACTTCGAGCCTATGTCAGATGACTATCGTCGATCACGGACGTCCCCTGATGAGGTGGAGCAGATGGTGTTGCTTGACATTAGGGGGATGTTGCAGTACATGGGTAAAGACATTGTTGACTTCGCTCTTCCAAGCATAGATGATGTGTTTGACCCTACAGAGGGCGAGGCAAGAGAGGTTATCGAGGAATCAACCGTTGAGTTTGACATGGATGACACAAAATTGGCATCTTCACTTAACATGGAGCAGAGGGCCGCATACGAGGAGATACTAGGGTCTGTTGAACGCGGTGATGGGGGTGTATTCTTTGTTGATGGCCCTGGAGGTACAGGTAAGACCTTCCTATATAGGGCGATGCTTGCCAAGGTGAGGAGCCAGGGCAAGATTGGTATCGCTACCGCAACGTCCGGCGTCGCCGCTTCTATCATGCCTGGTGGCAGGACTGCCCACTCGAGGTTTAAGATCCCATTGAGTTGCGATGATGGAGCCTCGTGCAGCTTCACCAAGCAGAGTGGGACCGCCAAGCTGCTATGGATGGCCTCATTGATAATATGGGACGAGGCCAGCATGACGAAGCGACAAGCGGTTGAGGCATTGGATAATAGCATGCGTGACATCATGGGAATACGCGACTGACCCTTTGGAGGAAAGACTGTAGTTTTTGGCGGGGACTTTAGGCAGGTTCTTCCGATTAAATCGAGAGAATTCGGCGGGGCGAGATAATTGATGCAACCCTCCGAAGTTCGCATCTATGGAAGGGTATGCGGCAGCTTCGGCTCATCACCAACATGAGGGCTCATAATGACACATGGTTTGCCGATTACTTGCTAAGGGTTGGCAATGGCACTGAGGATGTCGACGATCAAGGCAACATAGTACTCCCAGAAGATATTTGTCTGCCGTCTACAGGCGAGGTTAACGACCTGGAAAAGCTTATTGAGCACGTATTTCCGAGTCTAGACGACAACATGGCTGATTCGAATTACATGACATCTCGAGCAATCCTTTCCACAACAAACAACAATGTAGACAAGATAAACATCCGCATGATAGAGCGTTTTCATGGAGATGAAGTAATCTACCATAGCTTTGACAGTGCGGAGGATGACCCATATAGCTACTATGCTCGTGGAGTTTACGAATGGATTGACTCCTAACGGTCTCCTCCGCATGCTCTCAAGCTAAAGCTGAATTGCCCTGTCATACTTCTAAGGAACATTGATCCAGCTAATGGTCTGTGTAATGGCACTAGGCTTGTTGTTAGAGGTTTTGAGAGGAACACCATTGATGCAGAAATCGTGATTGGACAACACGCTGGCAGGAGGGTCTTCCTACCTCGAATACCTCTCTGCCCATCTGAAAATGACATGTTTCCGTTCAAGTTTAAGAGGAAGCAATTTCCTATAAGGCTTAGCTTTGCTATGACCATTAACAAGGCTCAAGGGCAGACTATCCCGATTGTTGGTGTGTACCTACCCAATCCCGTTTTCTCACATGGTCAGCTCTATGTTGCTTTGTCTCGAGCCACCGCGAAGAGAAAAATAAAGATTCTCATTCAGAAGGAGAAGCCAAAGGAGAAGACCAATAAGCATAAGGACAATACAAAGAAGCGAAAAAGAACGACCGTGTCCTTACTTACCTCGATGAAGAACATCGTCTACAAGGAAGTCCTTACAGGTTGAACACCGGTTAATAGCAAGGCAGGTTTTGTAATGACAGAGCAATTACATTTGCGAATGTCAATACATGTTGTAATTCGTTTTTCTACATGTATCTTTCTATTTGTTATTTTTATAGCTGGAGGTATATTCGATATATTCGAGCTACGCACTGCAGTTCAATAATCAGCCGTCATATTGTCACCATCATCGCTGTTATGGTTTTTTTATTATTGTTGTTTTTATGGCAATGTACATGTCACACAGCGTATTTTTTAGTGTGCAATCTGTGGTCCAGATCTAATGATTGGCCTGCTAAATACCTTGGACATGCAATGAACTTTTTAAATTAAGGCAAGTTATCATACCCGTTCTTATTTATTTTGGTAATTTGATACTATGCTGTATTGTAAATTTATTGGCGTCCTTATTATCTATCTATTATTCTGATATGTCACAACTAAACGATTCAGATCGGTTTGAATTATAAGACCAACACACGCATAAGGGAAGTTTCTCCAATTCTTGATAATATATTTTGTACATGTACTTTTAATAAATAATAAAATGCGTTCAATGCGTATTTGCTAATAAGTTTAAATACCCGTTCTACTCTGTAGATTGTTACAATGCAAATGTAATTTTGTTGAAGTGTGCAATATTTAGCAAAAGTTATATTACTTGTACTTTCAGGGAGCTATACTAATTAATTAACAGCACAATTCAAGTAGCATATTATTATATTTCATTGGTTCATTTACGTTTATGAGATTACTGCGGATCTGAAAGAGTTCTAAACTATATATTTGTACAAGGCTGCATTAATCTTGGACCTGGCGAGGATTGATTCAGGGAGCAAGCATCGCTTCATGGTTTTATGGTCCATGAGAACTTGTGGTAGGCTGATATCGAGCATCGTGTGTTGTTGTGCCTTAGCGGGACAGCAAGGATTCCACTAAGATGGTTTGTTGGTCTGAGGATGGTCGACTTATAGTTGCACCCAGCCTAGACTATTTGTTGTGCTGGCATCAAATAATTAAATGTTCATCGAAATGTGTATCCTGTTCTAGATGCCATGTAGTACTAGGGTTCTCATTTTACCTTATGATGAGAGCATGCACTAGATTATTCTTTTTGTTACATCCGTACGAACTAACATGTCAACTAAGGCTCTTAGCTAATTTTCTACAGCAAGAATATCTATTACTTATGGATATTTTCCTATCACATTATACATCTCATTATATATAGAGCTCCAAGTCCATGCCAAATAATTAAACTGTAGCAACATGAATCTATGAAGGAAATTACTATAGATATATAATGAGATAGGAAATTTGGTGTCAAACTTGGAGCAGAAGTAGGATATACAAAAATATTTTTGGAAGAAACAAACCTCGTATGATACAAGTATTGATTAGAGATTATCATATTTTCATACTATTTAGCATGAAGTTTGTTTTTTAATGGCATGTTTAAAACATAACCTCAAACCAAAATTAGAAATAACTTAATTTTACTATATGCAGACTTATTAATATATGCAAAATAGAAGATGCCAATATCCAAATATAATTACGGCATGTGATCATATCCGTTGTTTACAAAATGGCAAGTTTGCTGTTTTTAAATGTATTATAGTACTGTGTTGATCACGCCGAATCACAACTTTGATTCCATAGAATTTTTAGTGATCGTGATCATATGAGTTGATTCATTTTCCGATTTTGTAAATATTGTTTCCTTACAAACATCTATAAAATCCTACACCCTTTAATCAGCCAAACCCAAACCTTACCGCTCTAACACCCTTGCCGCTATAGCTAACTTTGACATGTCGTCATCCAACAGCATCGATGGGGCTCATGATAATCATGATGAACAAGAAGAAACTAGGGAGCTGCACCCTGATGATATTGGTCAGCTGGAACAATATGTGGAAGAACATAGCCGAGATGGGAATGTTGGTGATGGATCTGCACCGAGATGTAAGAAACTAAAGAAGCATGATCATAACCTGCCTGTTCAATTCCCATCCATGCTTTCGTCGAACCATTTTGATAACCTAATCCGACGTCGCGAGGTGCATCACATCCCTCATGCACATGTCCCCTCAGGCTGGGATATCCAGCGTGACACGGGGTCAAGTGCAGCGAGGAAAGATGTTTGGGGTACCAACGACTATGAGATTCTGCAGGCACAAAAGCATACTAGCATGTTGGTGCAGGTTTTGATTGACCACATAAATCATTTGATGAAGGTGGTCGAGAAGCACATTCAAGCATGTGTCAAGAAGCCTCCACCAGCTGATAAGGACGAAGCATAAGGAGATCTACAATAATGTTGAGATGATAGGTTGTTTTTTTTCATCCCGTGTAACCGTTCGTACTTGAACAATAATAAAGTCTCATTTTCAGTTCATTTATGCATGCTACGTGTGGGCTAAATATGCGCAATGACAATCTGATTTTCCCTTATATCTTATTTATTTCTCTAATTACGCTCTAATTTCTTAAACTAATTCTACATGATGATAACGTGGCTCCTGGTGCCGCCACGTCTTTGATCTCATCCACCAACCACTACGATCCTACTAATCCGTGTTACAGGCTCGTTGTCTTCCCTCCATTGTTTATCTCAAATCGAGCAGAACAGAGTGGCTTTTCTGGATCTGCACTTTTCAGCCATGGGGGCCGACGCAGGCGTGTGATTGCTGGTTTATGCCGCTCCGTATGGCAGAAAGAGAGTGTGTTTGTGAGAAAGGCGCAAGGGCCAGAGCAGCTCTATCCTTCTGTGTAATTTTGATGCCGACGAGCAGCAGCAGCCAGGCCTCACGCGTTCTAATGAGGTTGTTGCTAATGCATACGCACAAATAGACAACATTATAACGTTTGGTAGCTATTGGACCGTGTACTTTTACTACTATTACGAGACGTGCTCTACTATTGTTTCTCTTTTGTACCTATGTGTGTCATTAAGATAGTCGTGATGAAAAAGAATACATAATATTCTCCCGTAGTTGCAATTATATTATTTGATATAGATGATGATCGTAAAGTTATGTGTTAGGCATGATATATTATTTGTCCCATAGCTACGCACGGGCAAAGATCTATATCATAATTTTATATATCATCAAGTTAATGGAAAATTAAAATATATTATAATAAATTAATATATTTATGTGTATATAAGAAAGGTTAATAAGTACCCATAAAAAAGAAAGTTTGTTTTTCAAAGGCAAGTGATAAATCATATGCGTTTTCATAGGCAAGTGATCATGCTTGAATATCAAACTGAAGATCATGGACCGCTTTTGTTATGTACGTTTCCTTGTTTAATAAGCAATATTTAATAGGTTGCCGAATATTACATATCTGAATATAGATATGTCACCCACGGGGGCCTAGCCAGCCAAAATCAAATTTTCATATTCCCGCCGCTCACTATGCTTATATAAATAATCTCCGCTGCCCACAAATTTTATGTACAGGAAAAGTCATCTCCTCCACGACGACCATGGTGATCTCATATGGATCGATCACATCTAAGAGGGTGGTGGCGCCGCCGCCAGCTCCTGTCACCAGTCAACTCATCTCCCCTCCGATGAACAGGCAAGATAGAATAATCTTTTAGTACGTCTATTTGCCATGACTATATAACGGGTTTTTTTCTTCAAATAATCACCATTGTTTTTCCACTTGTTCTTTTATCTAAAAAGATGGAGCACATGGGATACACTAGAACATAGTAATAGGCTTGGCGATCAAATCATCTATTGCCGGCTTGTTTTCATCTTGTATATTACTTAAAACCAGATGGACAGTGAGTCTGAATTACATATAATTTTTTTTCATCGTGTACAAACCAGATGTAGCAACCACTAACACAATCACCTAAGTATATTAGTATTTGATTAGCATTCATTTATATAGTTTTTTAAGTTTTATATTGATGGTCTGGCTGTGATCTCAATGGGGTTGTTTCTTATAACCAGTACATACTGCAGGTTTTCAAATCCATATTTATCCCATATGCAATAGTTCTGATTGCAAGAAGAAAAAAAATAAGCAGAATATGAATAATATGTATCATTTTGGCATGATTAGTGTTGGGCCACTAGAATGTTATACTGCTTGTCTGCTAAATTTTTTGCTCCCCTTCGAAAAGAATTTTACCTGATCCTTTTGTTTTTTTATACGCACAGGAATATGAATTTTCATCATGCCCAAATGGAACACATATATCATAATTGCTGGATTATTCAAGCTAGGGTCATGTGGAAGGCTCACATCAAAGAGAATGGAATGGGAAACTTGTACCTTCATTGCATACTACTCGATCGGCATGTAAAAATACTTTATAGCCCATATTTTTTAAATACAATTTTGATAAACATGTTTATTTGCTCATTGTTGTTATGTTTCATGAAAATTTATTAGGGAACAAAGATGGAAGCCATTGCATACAACAGCCAGGCAATCCGTTTCAACAGCGTGCTAGAAACCGGTAGGACCTATGATTTCAATCGCTGGGCTGGGTTCAACCCCACAGAAATGCCAGATGGACATTTCTGGTACCTAGCCATGGACTTTGTGACCACACTAAGTTCTACGACCGAGGTTACGATGTCGGCGCAACAGATAACGTCGACAATTTTCCCACCATGCTTCCCACAGTTTGGAGAAATCTTTGAGCTACGGGACAAAACCATCACGGGTGCATCATTTAATTTGTTGTTTTTGCATATTACTCCATACAACTCAGAGTCTCATTGTGATTTCAAATTTGCAGATGTGGTTGCTATCCTTGCCTATGTTGGTCAGATAGAATTTATGTGGGATTCAATATATAGGCGCCGCGTCCCTTCCCTCGAGATTGGCCTCATGAACTTTCAGTAAGCGCTAATTATAATATTAGATCATCATATGCTTCTTTTTGTAATTCTATTGTTGCAATGTTACTCACATTTGTATTTGTTTGTAGACGGCAGATAATTTTCTTACGTGTACGTGAAGAGCACATTGGGCCTAACTTCTGGCTTTTGCAATGCACTGACAACCTGTTCGAGAAGTTTGCTGTAACTTACATATAGGTGAATCAGAGGCAGCGTTGCTTGCAAACTATGAGGGAGAGCACATTCTTCTTCTCTCCCAACATTAATGATGATCATCATTATCTACAAGGTAGGGGCTGCGTTCTATTTTAAATTTGTTTTCAATATAATTTTTCTATAATACTATTTCAGTACTATATAGCACTGATTGTTATCCTAGATATCCATGAAGCCAGCCTGACGACACTTGATGAAACACGTGCTTACGTCAATCGTGTTGTTCAAGGTAGGAACAATGGACGTCAGAACTATCACAGCCGAAATTAGAGCATCCTTGAGGGTTTTGGACGACTGACTATGTACTGATGCATATTCAAATGTCGCAAATAAGTGGCTTCTACAGTTTTGTTATGGATCGAAATGAGAATTATCATTTTGGCATTATGATTAATGTATTATACATATATATACCTTCATAATACGCAGTGTTCAGTATTTCGTCTTACGCCGTCGTCATTTGTCCGTCTCTCCCCCACCATTCCTTTTTTTCACACAATCCAGGAAAGGAAACAGCAGACGCACGCAGTAGTTTTTTTATTGGAATAACTGACGAAGTCATCTTCCCCTCGTGCGATCCCAACACAGGCATAATCCTGGGATAACAACACGCGCACCCACGCTTCCGCCGTTGCATGTATGGCCCCATCTGCCAGTCCTCTGGTCCATGTTCTCCCTCTCTTATCCCTCCTCCATTTATGCCTTATTATCGATCCTAACACGATGGTGCACGAACGGCGCGCATGTAAGGATTATGTTGAAGTTCGAATATATAACAAACAATAGTTGCTTCATTTTTACCTTTACGACTTTTATGTTTCTCATGACTATGATCATTATAAACTCTTACTTGATCTTTAAAGACTTGCGGGAATAAAAGGCCATTGTGACTCGACTCACTACAGCTGTATTTTATTGATCAAGTAAACTATAGAAATAATTTGCGGGAATATTTCTTTATAGAAGGCTTCCTATGTGTATCTGTAGGGCTTAACTAGATGTGTCTTAGTTATTCCGCGTTCATACGAGGCACTCAAACATAAAACTAAATGAAAACGCTACCCACACCAATTACATGTGATTTAGATGTGCAATATATACTACTTAAAACACATCTAGACGTGCATCTGCAAAAATGAGGTTTTATAACTCAAAATTTTCTCTCCATGGAGATATACCCGTGCGTTAAGAATATGGATCAATGCATGTAAAAGAAGTGGGTTGTAGTATCATAATTCAATTAAGGGTAAAGATATAGATTATTCCACATGGTATAGGTTACATTATGGTATATGTACCGCTGGTAAACGCAGCGCCTATGGATCATATCATCATGTCTACAGTTTTTGTTATGGCAAATTGTAATTATGGAAGGATATGGGCCACCTTCCGAGTACATGACAACGATTACTTATAGTTTCCAATACGATGTAGTATCCAATCTAACGGTGTGGCCTACCATACGTTCAATGTGTTTCCCATTTTGGCCATTATTTTTCCCTTAGTCGGATTTGCTTATAAGGAAAGTTAAATCCTACTTGTTCCGATCTGGAAAGGGAGACGTATATAATATAATTATAATCAACGTTTATTTATTTGCCCATTGTAGTATGGAATAAGAATAAATGCTTTTCCGTTTAGGTGTAAGGTTTTGTAATGGATACATGCACGGATGGAATGATATCGGCACCTTCCAATCCAATGCTAATGCCTCACCGACCTCTTAGAACGACAAGTCCCCTCCGACTATCATATATATGGCCCGAATGTGAGTCCACCATTGTCTAATGCCCCCTCGCTCGCTCATCCTTCTGTCTGCGGTAATGGCTGCAATGCCGATTTTGATGGAGTGGATGACGCTTGATCGAGTACATCTACAACTACGTCATGGTTTCCCCAGACGAGGAGGAATTAGAGTTTGTTCTGGCAGCCCTAAACTTCATCTATACTTTAATTGCAATTGTTAGCTGCAGATCCATAAGTTGTTGCATGCATTTACTGAAAGTTCATGCTATCCTTTCTAAATACATAAGGTTCTTAAGATCTAATGTAGTTGTTGCAAATAAATGGCCATGTTGTAATATTATCCTTTTACATTACCCCATTATAGGACCATCCACGCCACGTTATTTTAAAGTACAATATTTTTATGAACGGTAGTACATTGCAACGCCTACTTTTGCATGATACATGTGCCATCTACACATTAGTTCATAACTGTAATACTATAGCAATACATTGCATCCGAACATGTCAGAATATATTTGGTTATCTCAATAAATAGTACTCCTATCCTTAATAGACACTACGATTCCAATTAGAATATACATACATTTCAGACCTTACTAAAGTTTAGAAAAATTGTACTATTATTTGCCCACACATTGAAGTATTACATTATTTTGATAACCTTATTTTTCTAACAGATTTGCTATCATGCTGTCTTGTTTGCAGCACAATATGGATAAGGAGCCCTCGTCCATTCGTTATCAAGTTAAGCTTCACGGACTATCAAAGACACCATGCGAGGTGATACATGGGTCAATCCGAACTGCTTCGATCTTGCAGTGCGTCAGCTTAATAGCGACGCGATACAGAGGAATGCAGGAACAGACTTTGTTGGCTCCACGCATATGTTTGATTTGCGATTCCATCGCCTAGCACGGGTGCTGATTCAGACTGGCTTAGGCCAAGCTGAACGCACCAACTTGTTGATTAACAATGTCATTGTATGGCCTTTGCCGAAATACGACGTGCTCATGACCCCGTCCATTGTAAGGATTTACATTCTTATCAATTGGTTTGTATACTATCTGTTCACCATTAACTTTGTATACCTATTACAGTACCTATTGCCGTTGTATTTGGTGGATTCCTCCTACGGCCTCCTTGCAGTTAATATTGAAAATAGGAGGACTCTCCTGATTGATCATTCCAATGAGTCATTCTTAGGCTCAGAGGACTTTCATGACAAGGAACTTAAGAAGGAAGCCCGTATAGTTTTGCAAGAATTCGGCAGTGTGTTGCAACAGGGGAGGCCTGGTTTGAATCCCCATCTCGTGGATTAGCCACAAGATCATACATTTATTACAGCCCCACGGTAATTTTTTAAATTGGTCATGCATATTATAGCCACACAGCTATAGGTTCTAATATACGTAGACTTTTGTTCACAGCCTAGATTCTGGATTGAAAGTCCTACAGGAGATGGCTCACCAAGATGATACTCGCGGGCATAACATGTCCAGGACTTCGGTACGTGCATATCTAACAAATTTATGTATTCCATAGTTATGTTAATTATAATTTTATGTTCTTCCTATCATGTATGTCTGTTATGCAATTATTTTTTCAACAAGTTATTAATTTTTTTTATGTTTTCTAGGATTCAATACAGCTCAGAAAGCACTTGCTGGTCCAAATGCTGATGATCAAAGGCAATGAAGCAGCTGGAAACATCCTAGCCGAAATTACAGCGTCCTTGAGGTTTTTGGATGAATGACTCCGGACTGATGCATACTCATATGTCGCAAATTGAGATTTATGTTTTTGGCAATATGAATAATGTCTTGTATTATATATATGCAGTCAATAAAGGATTTGATGGATCCCTCTAGCTTCCTATTCGCTTCAACGTTGTCTTCTTGTTTTGGTTCTATCTATTAATTTTGACTTCTATGTATATTTTGTACTATAACACTCGTGGCCACAGGAGCAGGTTTGTTACTCCAGGTGGACCGGAGGCATTTTGTAATGGACCATGGCAGGTTCAGCCGGCATGCGAGGTTTACAGTCATGCCTCACATCATATACTAACTCGTATCGTATAACTCCATCCATACACGCACTGCTATACGATACGAGGTTTACATTGGCGGCCATCCTCACATGCAATCTATGGAATAGCCAATTTAAAAACATGCTGGATATAATGGACGTACCTCCAATTGCCTTTGATCTTCAAGTTCGCACATGATCCACATTTCTCTCTCATGCTCATGATGTCTCTGATAACCAGCTGATTAATTTGTATGTGTTCCTGATTAGAGTAACCAACATAAGCCCCTTCCAAAGTGTTTTCTTATTGATTATATAAAGTACAAGACGGTGCCGGCATTTTTCGACAAACAGTATACGTTACCAACATTTTCAAATTTGAGGGGGGGGGGGGTGTTGTGTGGTAGAATAAAACGTTTGTGTTGTATGGATGAACTTTCTCTAAACATAATAGCCATATATACCTACCTATCACTTTAAATAACAATAAAATAAATGAGGCACTAATGACTGAATAAGAGGACGAAAAAATATGCATATGAATCTCAATAGGTACTTCACATTAAATGAAATAAAGAGTTGTAAGCTGATCTCATTAGGTTTATTTTTTATTATTTCCCTAATTCATGTTTATTTTTTGATGTTCTCTTTCCTGTTTGAACAAGGAAATGTAAGAAAATATTTCAGCTGTCACAAATTTGAATGAGGTGTTCATGCATTTGAAGAAAACACCGTTCAACATATAGTTCAGAAATTCTCGTGTATTAGGAAATTTTAGAAGTATTTTTGAAAAAAGTACGTCATGCACTAAAAAAATAGTAAGCGCTAATTATATTTAACCAATCTACATGTAATACAAAATATATTGTGTAAAATCATTCTATCATTTCTATAAACACGTTTTCCATGGCTTAACATATTTATATAATCTTGTATTATGCACGATGATTTGTAACACACGTTGAACAGTCGGCAAAGAAATGTAGACACAATTTTAGAGTACACGTTGAACAGATTAAATATACATAAATTATATAGAAAGTTTGTTTGGTAATAGAAGGCCGGTTTCTTCATATGTTTTGTTTCGGAAATATATGGGACACCTTCCACTTATCGTACAAAGATATGATTCGTCCGCAGCTGAAAATATTTTATACTAGGAAATGAATAATATAGACATTACCGGATGGAATGATATGGGGCACCTTCCATCTGCCTTATGTACTATGTGTTGTGACACTTAATGCATCCGATGCTGAAAATCAGGCGTAATTAAAAGTTTGCTTATTATTTGGCTTTCAACAATGGAAGTTTCCGTATTATTTGGAAGGCACACAAGTCTATATGATGCAGCTGCCAGAACATATACTGATCCGTGCGTATAACCAACGACGAACTCCTGTTTCAACACCCACCGCAGTCTTCACCAATTTTCGATCACTCACGACTCTCATCAATGGAGGCTGTGCATGAGCCAGTATATGTTCAGCTGGAACCACAAGAGGCGTTGCCCGCCCCTCAGGAGGCTGCGGGCAACGTGCATGCCCTAGAAGATGTCGTTGAATACATTTTTCAGTTTATCACTGTTGTCCAGGACGATGAGGCACTAAAGTAAGTTGTTTTGCTCTTCATATTACTCTCGTACACATCAGGCTAGATATCAGTTGGGCAACATAGCATGCTAGACATAATTAACCATGATAGACCACTAATTATGTTTGGTTGTCTAGGTGTTATATATATTAGTGTATATATCTTTTGCACTGTTTCACCGTTGTTAAATATTTTATGTGTGACTGTATCACACCATTTTTCCTATGGTACATGTGCCCATTTTATTTTTATTCATCTCTAACATTATTAAATACAAAATAGCTACCAGTTTATCACAAAAGAGCTAGCGTGTTTTAAATTAAGTAACTTTTTTTCACTGCTTTATATTATACAAAAGAGTTAGTCTAAATGTGATTTGGTAAAGACTGGTGTGCATTTTTTGGGCAGCACAATCTGGATTAGAAGCAAACGACCATATCAGATTGAAATCAGCCTATGGATGCTCCAGGAAACAATTAGCCTTTTTGGAATAATTCATCCTGAGTGATTCAATCTTGCAGTTCGTAAGCTTGCGAGCGCTGAAGTAGAGAGCACTGCAGGTACAAGAATGCTTGGAAACAAACATTTTTTTGACTTGCAGTTTCATTCTCTGGCACGGGCCCTCAGACACTCTTCGATGGAGCAAGAAACACGCACCGCGGTGCTGATTGACAATGCCATTGTTCGGCCGTTTCCTAAATATGATGTGTTCAACTCTAACATTGTAAGAGACTCATTCTTATAATTTAATTTGCTTATTCAATTTTGTACTAACATGTGTCTATTTACGACAGTATCTACTACCATTTGCTTCCGTGGATTCTTCGTACGGACTACTTGTAGTCGACATGGAAACTAGGAGGGTTCTCCCAATTGATCCATCAATCGACGTCTATGGTGGACCATACAACTTTCATAACACTGAAACGAGGAAGGAAATCACAATGTTGAAACAAGAGTTCAACAATGTGTTGCAGATGAGGATCCCTCGTTGGAATACCAATCTCATGGACTGGTCAACGCACGACATCGCTTCAAATGGCAGGCGGTAATATAGTATAGAAATCACACGCTTTATAAGCAGACCGTTATAGTTTTAATATAGTTTCTTTTTTTTTGTAACAGCAAAGACTCCGCTTTACTTGTCCTACAGGAGATGGCCCACCAGAATGGTACTACTGACTCTGGTAGGAAGACCACTCGCGTAAGTACACAATAACGAGGTTTATCGTATGCGATCTATTTTCCAGCAATTTAAAATTACTATTTTTTCATCTTCTATAGGATTCAATACAGCTCGTAAAGAACACGCTGGTCCAGATGTCGATTTATAAGAAACAATGAAGCAATGGAAACATACCAGATGAAATTAAAGCGGCATTGAGGGTTTTATACGACTGAATATGGTCCATTGCATTTTCATATGTCGCAGATAAATGGCTACTATATCTTTGTTAGGGATCGTATTGAGAATTATCTATTTGGCAATACGGATAACTATAAAATGCATTGGATCGTATATATAGGTTTAAATACTTTTTTTGTTTTCGATATATTAAACATTTGAATAAGGGAATAGAATGCCCATTAGGGCCAGAGGCTGCCTTCGGGCTGCCTTCATCAGACAAATGAATCATTAAGGCCTCATTCTCGATGTTTGGCATCATGTTACAGTTGTCCCATATAGAGGGAGAGATAGAGAGACCACCCTCCTGCTTAGCCCCCAAAAGAGAAGAGAAGAATTCCACAACATGACATATGATGAGGGATTGACCCGAAGTCGTAACTCCATTAATGATGAGGCTATCTAAAACATCTTCTTCTCCTACCATTGGCAATGGCAAAGAAGTAGGTCATTGGGGAGTCCCCTTTAAGAGTCCAATTGAGGGTACCACGCTGACGCCAATTGATCTCTGACTGCTGATGCAGCTGCACCAGAGCGGATTCAAGGTTTTATCGGACTGACCAAACATGCTCCGAGAGGCCCTCTAATGAATTTTACTCCCTGCGGGTCTCCGCTTCTCTGTTAAGAGACCAGCCCCTAAGAAACTTACGAAGCTCATACGAGCATTTGTGCCAGTCGTCCATGGGACCAAAGGATCAATGTGAATGGTTAAGAAGGCTAGAAATTTTGGTGGCAATAATATTGATTAATCCCTCCACTAGAAGCCAGGAAGCATCGAATTGGAAGCGCGAAGATGTCATAGGTTGGTTTAAGCCAGCGTCCTAAATGAGGGGAGCATGAACTATATAGATTTAAATTTTTTTTTTGTTTTGGATATATTAAACATTTATTTTGCCACGCAGCCTATAACTCGAAATATCACGTCAATTATAAGTGTAAAGTCATGAACTACATAATTGGCAATACGAACTATATATGACTAACACGTCAATGCCTACTTATCAACATCAGCGCTAAAAGAAAAGCACTTGTCATAAATCTATGGCTGATGGAAAGTAAGTACCTCATATTCAAAGCTTATTGTAAGTCAACAATCATTTCCTGCATGCTTTACCTGCAAATTAAAGTGGAGCTTGACCCTATTATCATGATGTAATGGACTCAAGTTATTAAAATGTTGTGGATATTTCTCTTACATGAGAAGGCATCAATGCTGCCCCTGATTGTAGATTCACCAAGGTTAGGTTGGTAAATGAACACATTTACACTGAAAACAGAAATATGTAATACGATACATTAGTATCAAGGAATTCCCATGTTACCATGAGCACGACGAGTTCAAGAAAGAAGAAAAAAATCTCATACCAGTCTAACGGGATGTATTATAATAGCTTCATGTTGAATGTCTTGTAAAGTGAGTTCATATACAGTCGAATGGGATGTATAATAAAAGCTGCCAGATCAAAACATCAAAAGATAACTACAATTAGTTTATATACAGTCAACCAAACAAGTGACATAAAAAGGCCAAAGCATTATTTTTCAGTGAGAAAATAAGTGAACAAAAAAATCATTATAATTTCACTTTTACAACTTTAATATTTCAATAGACAAATCAAAGATTGTATCTATTGCATTTATTATATGTGAAACTTTTATACATAGTAAAATCTATTTTGTAACTTAAAGAAATACTAAAGAAACAAATTTGTTTTAAGCATGTTTGGATCTTTTACATCTTCTCTGATTAATTAGCAGACGTACTCCGTTGCAATCCTTCGGTGTATAGATTAATATGAGTTAATATTTCATTTGTCTGTGATAGAAAAATAAGATTGTATTAAATCTAGAGATATGATTACCCTAATAAAGTTATAATGCTTGTACATACAGACGACCACGGGGAGGAGGAAAAGGAAGTTTCTTTTATTTCCTTTTCTGTTGTATTCACAGACAAAGTGGGCTGAAATAATGTAATCGGGAATATATTATCTGATACTGGGAGAAAGATCAGATCCGTCCACAAGTTACAATATGTTATACATGGAAATGAATAACTGCTTTAATTAAACGACGTTAATCATTTGGAAGGCAATATCAACTCTCCAATTTATTAGATGTCACGGTAACAAAATGATAAACTCCATCTGCCTACTATTTAACCACCCACCCAAGTTCACATATATCCCATCAGCAATTTCCGATCGAGAACTAAAGAACTAATTTTCTATCCAATGGAGGCGATCATTGGGAACGCTGCACACGCACCCGAAGAGGGTGCGTCTGCGGCCCAGGAGGATGTGCCTGCGCCCATGGATGTTTTGCCCCCACCAATGCATGCCGTGGAAGATGCACTCCAATACATATTTCACTTTATCATGGGCATTCGAGACCAAGATACATTAAAGTAAGTTGTCGTGGTATACATTCTTTTACTATATACAAATAATGTTGGAAAACTGTTTTACACAGCAAGGAAAGATAGCTAGATGGGCAATCTTATAACATTCATAGGTACATGTATAAGTTTTTTAGTTGAATCCGACGCTACATGAACAATGACATGCAAAGCCCATGAATTAAGGTTCTATATTTGATACGTGTAGGTACATCTAGGTGAGGACAATCTGACCTCGTGCAAAGTCATGCAATCTAAACATGAATTCGGTTTATAGGTTAGTATAGACAAAGTTAAACTAGAAGATGACCATTGTTGTCTTTTGTTGGGCATTTTTTTCAGCTTAGTATGGATAAGAAGCTCCCGGCCATACCAGATCGACATCAGCCTCCGAATGATCCAGGACACCCTTTTTTTTCATAAAAAACTTCATCCCGAATGCTTCAACCTTGTTGTACGTAAGCTTGCGAGCGCTGAATTAGAGAGGACCGCAGGCACCAACTGGGTTGGGAGCAAACATTATTCGACTTGCAGTTTCATGCTCGATCACAGGCCACGAGGTACTCTGGATGACTCAAGGAGAGCGCATCACGACGCTGATTAACTATGTTGTGGTCCAGCCTCTTCCTAAATATGATGTGTTCAACTCTATAATTGTAAGAGACGCTCATTCTTAAAGTTAGTTTTACTTATTATAATAGCAATTGACATGTGTCGACCTGCCGCAGTATCTACTACCGTTGAAACTTTCGGATTCATCGTACGGGTTACTTGTAGTCAATCGGCTGAGGAGGAGGGTTGTCGTGATGGATCCATCCTTCAACACGTTTGATCCTGAAGATAGCACTCATAACATATTGATGAGGAAGGAAATCACACTGCTGAAGGAAGAATTCAACAACGTGTTGCAGACTAGGATCGCTGGTTGGAATAACCAAATCATGGATTGGGAACAAGATACCATGTCCTGTGCTGCTCGTCGGTAATATACTAAATTGATCGCATACATAAGATGCAGACCGTTATAATGTTTAATATTTATTTATTTTGCCGCAGCAAACACTCCGGCTTCTTTGTGCTACAGGAGATGGCCCACCAGATTGGTCGTTTGCGTAGCATGGGCTGGATGAACACTACCGTAAGTACATAAATGATGAGTTGCTGTGTGCTAATTAATATCCAACCAGTTTATAAAATGATTTGAGATTTTGCACCTTTCCTAGGATCCTATAAAGCTCAGACACCAAGCTACGGTCCACATGTTAATGTTCAAAGACAATGAACTTGCTGCAAACATCCCGCCAGAGATTAGAGCGGCCCTGAGGGTTTTAAGCAACTGAAGATGGACTGATGCATATAGATATGCCAAGAATGTTTTCCTATACTTCAGATTTGTTATGGATCGTTTTGATAATTATTTATTTTCGATATGACTAATTAGATAATAAGTTTGTGGGGTCCTCTATAGACGTATGTTCAAAAAGATTAGGATGTTTTGGTATTATCAATTTATTCAAACTTTATGGTGTTTTGGTATTATTGAAGTTTGGTTTTATTACCATATTGTTTGATTATTAATTGATTTTGTTGCATCGTCATGAACGAATCATTCGGTTGTCTGCCATGAATGAGCATTTAGCTCCATTTGGGAAGCTGTACTGGGGTAATAGGGCTTGACGCTAGATGAGATGAGCAGCCAGAGTTTAATGTTTGTCACATACTAGGCAAATGCATGTGTGTGCACAGGATATTTACATCCTTCGGCGGCAGCATTGTGCCTCCAACTGTTTCTGCACCTACTGTCATTTTCCTCGAAGATGTACAAAGCGGATGTCATATTCCCCCGCCGTTAGAAGACCAATTCACGAAAAATTCTTCCGAGGATCACTCCCCATGCCGATCTTCCCGATTAGATCCCCGTGCCCCTCTCCTGATCGCTGCTCTTTCCCTAAAAAACCCCCACTGGTTTCCAGCGCCTCCAACCACAACTAACTCTCGCCCCCACCGCTCATGTCGCCTACGGCAAACCGAAGAAGGATGTGGAGCCGGGCGTGGGTTAGATATGGATCATTATTGGCTTGGACGTCGACGAGCGGTCGTTGACGGGGCGGGGGTGGCGCATCAGGAATTATCCTTCTTCCTCCATTATCATATTCCACTCGCTGCTTGGGTACCATGCCCTCTCCCTCGCCCTTTGTTACGACCTCGCCACGCTAGGAATTTGAGATGTGCAGGAATACTATAAGGAAGAAGAGAACGTGCAAGAAGCCGAGGTAGTGGGTACAACATCCGGGTCGAGAGTAGGTCTTAGCCACGCTTCATGGTGCAGGTGAAGATAAATTCAGCCATTTCCTCAAGACAGATTTGCTCTGTCGGGCGGCCGTCGAGAGCATGTGGCGTGAGCGCTGGCCGCCCGGCCAGACTGTGATTGGTGCCTTGGTGTGCAGTGGCACGACTGCGCCCGAGCATGGAGATGGGTTTTCTGTAAGGGCGTGAAGCATGCGTGTTGTCGTGCTGCCGGCTGTGCTCTGCTCTGCTCATGGAGGATGCAGAGGGGTTGGTGGCTTTGGCGCTGGGAAGAGGAAGCTGGTTGTGCTCTATCATGTGGTTCAGAGAATATACTGTGTAGCCTGTACTATTCCTCTATGTCTTCCTCCCTGCTAATTCCTCTGTGTATGACAGTTATTTCCTGACTATTTGTGTGCACAGATCGAAATAACAATAGCAAGGAAAATTTGGAATATGTGGGACCATGATTAAACTCGATGTGTTTATCTCCCTCTCAAGTCACAGTTCGGTTTGTACTTTTTTGGGGGAGCTAATGTCGATTTGTAGTGATTAATCATCCATTTGATTGAAAGTTCAGGTGGTCTTGGGGATCTCTAGGTGGCAGAAGATAGACATTTGGTGGCTTTTTGTTGCAAATATTTCTAGGTTGCTAGGTAGGCCAAGATTTATCAACTTGCTGCAATATTCAGTTGTTGTATGAGGTCCTAGGCTCACATGAAATGCTGAATCATAGCAGTGAATGTAAGTTTTATTCCATGTATAGTACGTAGCAGATTTATAGCTTAATGTACTTGTATAAATCCTACAACTCCCACATTAACACACGAGCAGCCCTAAATAGTAAAGTCCATCCACAATACGTCAAAAGATCTATAAAGTCATGAATTATATTTGTCAAAAATAACTATAGGTAAATATAACGTCAATTCATACTGACTAACATCAACACTAAAATAAAAAGTTGATTCCATAAATCCACAATTAGTATTGGTTACCTTTGGCATTGGGAAACCATGGATAATCTGGAATTGACAGCATTCATCGAACTTATGTGGTCTCTCAGATAATACAACTGCAACAAGTATAATGAGGCTGTACATTACTACCAAATTATGGAATGAAGTATTAGTGCAAACTGTTAAATCATACAAAAATAGCTAAGCAGAAAGATGATTAGTGTGCATGCTGTGATTTTTTTTTGCTGTAGCTAAATTTGGCATGCAAGCAATGAAAATCTTTTTATTTAATTAATACAATATTTTAATTCTTTAGAAAGTTATGATTATTTAGTTATTTGCTTATTTATTAACAGGTGTGCATTTGATGGAAAAAGGAAAGAGATCTGCACCATCAACAATGGTATATATGGTAGAAAACATTGTTATATATGGTAGAACTATATTCAGCTATGATCTGCTACCCAGTTATTCTCCGCATGTCCTACCTATATATGTTAACCTTCTCTGGCATCCCTCCTCCCCCTCCTTGCTCTTCCTTCGGCCATCACAACAGCTGACCTGGACGAAAATTTCCCAAGGAGTACCTTATGTAAGCAAGGAGCATCTTTAAGGCGAATTCCTCTAGGTACGAACAATTCTGGATCTTTATATTCTCTAAAAGTGTAATAGTTGTTATACTAGGATCATGTTTGGTTGAGATATTCTATCAAAAGTATGATTTATCTTGCATTTTCTGTATGTTCACCTACAAAATTTTGCATGCAATTCTGAACACGTGATTTTTTGAAGCACATTATATAGCAAAAAAAGCATGCATGCAATTCTTAACATGGCAGAGAACAAACAAATAAACAAACACTTATGAAAATCTTAATATTATGACAGTCATAATAATAAGTCCTTTCATGTAATAATAGCCCTGTGCGTTGCACCGGTGTACAAAATGTAAATCTATGCTTACACACTTGAAAAAACTACAAACAAACAACATTGCAATCAGTCAAACAGCCATATCAGAACAAATAATTCAAACAATTTTGGTTAAAAATATTTGTCAAACATCTAATACCTTATAAGTTTGCAAATCCTGCACTATCTGTGAGGGAAACATACACATGGATATGCTCTTACTTGATTTTCCACATGGCAAGTTGAAATAATTTTTGTTGTATCAAAAGTATTGTGATAAGATTTAGGATCAAAATTGATGAATGATTTCGGATTATGTAGTCAATAAAACAATACAAATATATCTCATTGTTGCATGCCTAAGGCTCAAACCCAAAAATAGCCATGCACCCATAGTGAACAATAACCAGACAAATCATGAGCAAATTCATTCAAAAAGATTGGCTGCATGTTCTCCATTTATTATTCACAACCAAGAGTCAAGTCATGGTCGTAGGTAAGTTTCATAGCAGAGTATATATTGAGCCTTGGCTGGAAAAATAGTTCGAAACTAACAAAATAAATTAAATTGATGGTCATGGTTGTACGTCAATTAGTTTCAGTGTTGGCAGACAATGATACAACTAACCATCGAGAAACTAATTTGCTACTTAAATTGCTTGCTGGTTAGAATAATAGATCCATTATAATTTGAGCAGAAGCTTTAAAGAGGAAGACTCATCTTAGCACCGTAGTAGGTCCGGTGGTGACAGCGTTGGGGACTTAGTGACGAATCGCCAACCACACCATGCCTTAGAAGTTGGGGAGTCGTCGCTCCTTCCGTGGGTGTGAGGCCGGGTCACGGCGCCTCGGCTCATCAGGAAAGAGGAACCACATCAAACCATTATATAAAAGGAAGAAGAAGAGGACGAGAGGGGCGGGATCAAGAATGGGGCTGACGTCATCGGAGCTCTCATGGCGATCTTGATCGAGGAGCGAACACCGCCATGGATGCTCCGGGAACTGGACGGACCGAGCACCCGATTCCGCTTTCATTGAGCTCATGCGGCCCGTTCCACGTTGGTCGCGCTGCACACAGCTCGTCGGATCCCCGGCCGCCTGGTGTAGGTCGTCTGTGGGCGGAGTCACCACGATTGACGCTGCGACCATGCGCGGCGGGGAGTGGAGATGGCCGAGCTGCTGGTGAGGTGGAGAGGACCGTGAGGCCGCCCCAATATCTGCCGCTGCATGGGATTGATCATATCAATTTAATCTGTGTGAACTAATTATCCATAACTACCTTAATTAAAATAGTAGTGACTTAGCTAAAACAATTAAAAAACATGATCCAGATCCCACAATAGTTCCATCTACAATTAATCGGCCAAACATCCAGTGACAACCACTGTGCTAAGAAGTATCAAACTTAGCACACCTCATAGCAGTTCATGTTTGTGCTAAGTCACTACATGATTGAGTGGAATAGTTAAGAGCTCGTATTTATTTCTGAAGGCCTGTATAATAGTAAACGAAGTAGTCGAACGCCCGTTTAAGTTTGTTAACCATGCTATGGTAACTGCATAATATGCTACTAACTAAAAGTGACATCATCAAAAACAAAAAAACAAAAACACATACATAATAATTGCTAATAAAATTTCAGGCAAGCTTGCATTGAAAGATAACAGTCCCTCAATTATACGCTGCTAGAAAATTAAATTCAGGGGCTAATCTGTTTGGGTTTAGTTTAATTCAATCCTAAAATTCACAAACAACAATTATACACTGCTAGAAATTAAAAATAAATCACACATAAAAATAGGTTATCCTAATCTTAGTTCTACTACGGTTACTTTCCCATGAAGAATTTTTGACCTCCATACTACATTTCCAGTAAAATGCATAGGCATCAAAATATGAAGAGTAAAGCACCCACATTAATAATAGGAGCTGTCAATATGGATAACTTTGAATTGCAAGAGGACATGGCTGAGCATTAAATGAAAAGAGAGGACACAACCTAAAATCTTTTTCCACATGGATAATAAAAATTAAAACTGGAGAAGGAAAAATAAGAAGAAGCCCTCACATATAATCGACATGTTGAAGGTGAGGGAGCCGACATATACATCCTCTCATCGCCACATGCATCCCAGTTCGCTATGGCCCTCATCAGTACAGCAGGGCAATAGGTGCCGATCTTTGCTCTGCATATGTTAATGTGGCCTTCACAAGTGGGTCTGGTTCGTAATAGCAATGGCTAATAATAGGAAATCATTAACCATGTTACTTTGAGATATGCATGCCGAATAATGCCTGCTCAGGTGACAACTTTTCTTGGGAGTGTACTTTTGTGATAATTTGGTAAGTTTGCATAAATTCAAATCAAAGCAATTGATTCTGCATAAGCTAATTATATGCCACACCACAATCTAGGATAGTTTAACCTCCATTGGTTCATGACTTGTTTTCTGAACATCTTAGGGTATTTGATAACATAGTTTTTAGATAATGTGCAAGAGCTATGCACTTCTTATTTTAATCCGAAAGCATTACCGATGATAAGAAACTGACCAAGAAAGGATTTCTCAGAAAGTTAAGTAAAAACATACACCAAACCTAGCAACAGGTGCATGAAAGGTGCATAGTTGTACCCCTTCTATAAAAAGGTCAATGTCTTCTGTTATCCGTCATGCACAGCAAGACGGTCTGCAACATATTGAAAAAAAATTAACAAAATTGTAGCAAACATCTGCACAAACCCTATAATAATGCTCAAGGTTCTAGCAAACATCTCCAAAAACCCTAGCAAACATCAGCAGAAACCCTAGCTAATATCTAGCAAGCATCTACACAAACATATGGAAACTAAAATGCTCAATATTCAGTTCAACATCTGCACAAAACCTACAAAATAGATCTAAGGATGCAGAGATGCTGCCACAGATTAAGGATTAATTTGCTTACCATCAGATAAGCGTGAGCTGCCGAGGGTGCAAAGAAGATGAGGAAAGCAAAGAGCGATGTCCCGTGGGGCCGGGCTGGAGCGGTGGGGATGTGGAGGTGTGGTCGAATCTTGCGCCGTTGGTTGAGGTGGTTGTGTCGCCGCGCGTAGCGTAGGTCGGCGCATGGCGTGTTTTCTGCTTGTGCATGTCATCCTCCCTCGCCAGGCGGCGGCGGCAAGCAGTCGTCGTCCTCGCCGTGCATCCGAGGTTTGGTCACCGCCACGCGCCACAGATATAATAGATTACCAAATCAGCACGCTAGAAACATTCTAAGAAGACTAGGAGGGGGCGGATCTGCCATGGGGAGTGACGTACCGGAGCTGTGGCGTTGCAGATCTGGACGCAACTCCTCGGATCCACCTGCGACATCGCCGGAGAGGAGCGCCGCCGTGGATCCGTGCTGAGTGCATGTGCATGTCATCCCTCCTTGCCGAGGGCGGCGGCGTCGGCAAGCAGTCGTCGTCCTCGCCGTGCATGTTAGGTTTTCTCATGGCGCCGGCACGTAGAGAACAGAGAATGAGTTGATGGCTAAGAAGACGAGGAGGGGCGGATCCGAGTAGCCCGTTGAATGGATTTGTGAGGCATGTGTAGTGGCTTACCGGAGTTGTGTCGTTGCAGATAGTGACGCTGTCGGCTGCGGATCCATTGCGACATCACCGAAGAGTAGCGCCGCATGGATCCGACGGAACGGACCGCATCCATCACCCGCAGTGCTCCAGAAGCGTGCCCGTCCCGTCGCGCTCGTCGCCTAGTCCACATCAGCAGCCCCAAGGTCGATGGATGCAGGAGACCGATGCGGTGGCCGGGCGGGAGAGTGGGGCTTCACCTTTCGTCGGCGACGCGGCGATGCGGCGGGGAGGAGAAAGGGCGATAGGGTTTGTGTGAGTGAGACGAGGAGACGAGAGAGTGAGCGAGATGAGAGGATAAGGTATGTTTGGTGGAATGCGGCGGGCGGAGGGGAACGGGCGACGGCGCTTCGTTTTAGTTCTGCTGCCGCCCTAGAGGCTGCGTGCAGTGGGCCGTGTCAAGGGTCACAAGAATAGGGGCCGTCGTGGCGGGCATGGTGTTTTTTTGTTTTCTTTTCCTTTTCTCTTTATTTTTGGGTTTCTGTTTATATTTTATTTCCTATTATTTTTATTTTTAGTTACATTAATTTGTTTTAATTATAATATACAGCGTTCGTTGCATGTCACAATAGTGTTCAATAGTATTAATGAAATGTTCATGGTTTTTTTAAACAGTTCATCATCCATTACAAAATTGTTCAACAGTTATTATAAAATGTTCAATGAATATATAATCATTGTGTTTTTTAAATTTGGTAACTGTATATTACAAAAATTCGAAATATGTATTAAAAATTTGTTCAACTTATATCACAAAAATATATAATCATTATGCTTTTTATGTTTATTTTATTTTCCTTTTTATCTTTTTTTATTTTCAAGTTATGTTTAAATTTTTTCCTACACTCTTTTATTCTTTATTTATAATGTTTGGTTTTTATTATAATATACAGAGTTCAATGCATGTCACAAAAGTGTTCAACGGTATTAAGGAAATGTTCATGTTTTTCGAAAAGTTCATCGTCCATTACAAAATTGTTAAACATTTATTGTAAAATGTTAAGTGAATATATAAACACCGTGTTTTTTAAATTTGTTAATTGTATAAAACAAAAAAATTGAAATATATATTAAAAAATTGTTCAACTTATATTACACAAATATGTAATTGATGTGTTTTTTGTTTATTTTCTTTTCCTTTATCTCTGATTTTTTTTCTGTTTATATTTTTTCCTAAACTTTTTATTCTTTATTTAGATTGTTTCGGTTTTTATTATATGATGCATACAAAAAACCTATTTATATTTCAGCATAGATATAAAGTGATGGGTTCTGACATACACACTGATGTAACGGTGACAGTCCACACTGAAACACCATGAGAAGAGGTGCATATAGCTAACCTTACTCTGTATGTATATTATAGATGATAATATGAATGGTCTATTTATATTCTTGTTTAATCAGAATATAGGAGACATGGATATGGACATTGGAGATGCACAGAAAGAATACATGGAGGTTTCAGATGCAACTTCGAAGGAAGGGGTCGGTTATTCAGAACATAATAACGTCGAAGAGGTTATATCTCATAACAAACCAAAAAAGGATGCTAATTTGCGTGTTATCCCACTAGGTATATGTTTATATTATTATTGATCTTATTTTTGTGATATTGCCTTTTGTATTCAACTAATTTGGCTCATTTTTTTTAACTAAGTTGTCTCACTTTTTATGAATTTGACAGACTATGTTTGTACCCCTAGAATATTACAGTCATCGAATCAATAAATTCTGCCCGCAAGGATACCCAGTTCGTGGACATTGGAGATGCCTTGTTAGCAACCGACGATTTGAAATGTCTTATAAAAAATGATATGTTCTTACATGACGGTGTAAGACCAATTGCACAAACTTTGTAATCAATTATATGAACAATATATAATATCATAAAATATAAATATATCCTAAATGTTGTTTACAGGTGATAAATGCTTACATATATTGCATCCTTGCTCACGACCATCTACAAGACAGAGCGGGTGAAAAGGTACACATTATTAGCACGCTTTGTATCCGCCAGATAAAAAGAAGACGGTGAAAGAGACATCGACCCATCAAAATATCGTCGCATTGTGCGTCATGTTAATAATTATCTACAGCAAGATATGGTTAGTTGTTGTCTTCATATCCATGCATGGATTTTTTTTATTTAGTTCTTATGTCTAATGATTTATTAATAATTATGTCTAATTGTGATTATGATTTGTATGGTATTTACACCAGTTATTCATTTCGATAAACATGCCGGGCTACCATTGGTATCTAGCAGTCGCCAATGCCAAAAAACGAGAGATCCAAGTATTGGACTCACTTGGTGAGAATGTCAAACGCAATTACCTTGCTACTACGGTAACTATCTATTTTTTTACTCATCTTAACATATGTTTTGTTTGACTTCATTTCTAACATTTCTCATATGATAGTTACGGGGCTCGAGAAATGGCTGAAACTTGCAGAGCAGAGTCCGAGTTTATCGAGGTGATAAGTGGCCCGATCTCAATGTTCTGAGAATGGACGGTTGAAGAGCAAATTCAGGAGGCAATACAAACCGATGGGTAAGAAATTGTTAAAATGGTTTGTTTATTTGATTCATCTGTGTGATATTCTAAAGCACACTTACCAAATATTATAGCGTATCATGTGGGTTGTTTATGCTAAATTACATGGAATATTGGACATCACATGGACTGTCAGACCAGTTCACCCAGGTAATTCATTTTCATACATTATTTCATTATTTTATCTGAAAATATTATATAACTTTTTTGTATAAATTTTTTAGGAGGATATGAAACATTTTCGTCAAAAATTAGCAGTCATTTTGCTTGATTCAGAGCTTAATTTGCTAAAAGGATGTCCCATATACCATAAACCTGTCGAAGAAACTTTAGCTAATTCTGATTTGAGATGCTTTGGATAATCCTCTGACATAGTCGAAAAAAAACGTCCTGCCCCATTCACTATCATTCCCACGGACCAACGTCAAATACTTGCCGATCTCTGCAAGTACATCATGTCGATCGATGATGCCGGGTGTTTGGAGTAAGCATCATGTATCAATATTTAATGTGCGGATGTATATTATTGTTCTTCTTACCATCCAAATTACAGGAAGGTATGGGTCCGGAGCTGCACACCCGATCCAATGAGCTTAAGTCTTAAGAAACTTCAGTGCATACTTAAGATGGAGCAGCCTATGGACCATGATTGCTTCAACACTGCCGTGTGTATGCTGGCATGTGATGAGGGAGTATTGTTCACAGACCCTCCTATAAACTACATGGATCTACGATTTTGTGTAAGTTATCGTAACTCTTCATTCTATGTGCCATTAGTATCAACATGTTTAAACAATATTTCTTCTTTTACTTAGTCCATGATGCGAGAGTCAACACGAGGTCAGAAGTTTTATGAGAAGGAAACTATCCACACGTTGGCAACATTATTTGATAGCTGGCCTGGAATGGAGAACGACATCTCATCTTGCAATAAGGTAAATAAAATATTTTGTCCATCGTTATGATGGTTTGTTGTTGTTTCTAATAACTCCACTTGTAGATTTATCTTCCCTATGCGTCAATCGGCCGATACATATTGACGTCATCGACAAAGAGGCACGTCGTCTATATATTATGGATCCTATTCAAACATCACAATCGTCAGAGGATAGAAACTTGAGGCATTCACTGAAATTAAAAAGTTTTGCAAGGGATTTCAAAGAAGCACTCGAAATAAAGATGCCTGGTTGGAATTATGATATATCTAAATGGCAACGTTTATTTCCGTTTGGTGTTCCAACAAGTGTAGACGGGTAATGAATTCATAACAAGAGTATTTACTTTTGTTATCACTATATTTTTTATATTATTAAATTAAATTTTTTCAGGAATGTGTCTGGCTATTTTATTTTTCATTTTATGCTCGTGGAACGGTAAAGAATTGTTGAAGCCGATTTATGCGGTGAGTATTGTGCGTTACATGATCTAACACCTTCGGCGTGAAACTGTCATACTAATTACATGTCTTGTTTCTGCAGGATGGGAATGAATTGAGGAAGCATTTTTTTATTATACTTACTAAAACATCGTGGGAATGAAGCTAGAGAAAACTTTCCTGATATTGTGAAAGAATTTCTTAAGTGCATCATCTAGATATTAATAGTTTTATAATAGATGTTCAGTTGGAACATCACTCAATTGTTACATGGACATCTCGTTACTTTTTCTTTTATGTTATCCAATTACATTGCAATAATGGACTTCCTGTTGGGGAACGTTGCAGAAAATTAAAATTTTCCTACGGTTTCACCAAGATCCATCTATGAGTTCATCTAAGCAACGAGTCAAGGGAGAGAGTTTGCATCTACATACCACTTGTAGATCGAGTGCGGAAGCTTTCAAGGGGATGGTGATGAGGGAGTCGTACTCGCCGTGATTCGGATCACCGACGACCAAGCGCTGAAAGGACAGCACCTCCGCGTTCAACACACGTACGAAACGATGGACGTCTCCTCCGTCTTGATCCAGCAAGGAGGAAGGAGAGGTTGAGGAAGACAGCTCCAATGGTAGCACGACGGCGTGGTGCAATTGGTGCAGCAGTTCTCCGTCAGGGCTTCGCCAAGCTCGTAGGGAGAAGGAGAGGTGTTGGGGAGGGGAGCGGCTGCGCCTTCAATTGTATATTGCAGCCCTCCCCTCACCCCTCTATATATAGGAGAGAGGGCAAGGGGGGGCCGGCCCTCTAGGGGAAACCCTAGAGGGGGGCGGCGGCCAAAGGGAGGAGGAAAGGGTGGCTTGCCCCCAAGCCAGGGGCGCCTTTACCCCTTTAGGTTTCCCTCCCCAAACCCTAGCCAAGCATGGGCCTCAGGTGGGGAGGCGTGCCCAGCCCACTAGGGGCTGGCTCCCTCCCACACAGCCCATGTGCCCCGGAGGGGTGGCCCCTCCGGTGGACCTCGAACCCTTCCGTGGCCCCAGACAATACCGGTATGCCCTCAAACTTTCTGGAGTCCGCTTAACCACTTTCCATATATAAATCTTTACCTCCGGACCATTCCTAACTCCTCGTGACGTCAGGGATCTCATCCGGACTCAACAACATTCGGTAATCACATACAAGTCTTCCTAATAACCCTAGCGCCACCGAACCTTAAGTGTGTAGACCCTACGGGTTCGGGAGACATGCAGAACATGACCGAGACGACCTCGGTCAATAACCAACAGCGGATCTGGATACCCATGTTGGCTCCTACATGCTCCTCGATGTTGTCATCGGATGAACCACGATGTCAAGGGTTCAAGCAACCCCGTATTCTATTCCCTTTGTCGACGCAGATATGTTACTTGCCCGAGACTCGATCGTCGGTATCCCAATACCTTGTTCCGGCCTCGTTACGGCAAGTCACTTTACTCGAACCGTAATGCATGATCCCGTGACTGCAAATTTCTTGGTCACTTTGAGCTCATTATGACGATGCACTACCGAGTGGGCCGGTGATACCTCTCCGTAACACGGGTGACAAATCCGGTCTCGATCCGTGTCAACCAACAGACACTTTCGGAGATACTGTAGTGCACCTTTATAGTCACCCAGCCATTGCCAGGACGTTTGGTACACCCAAAGCACTCCTACGGTATCCGGGAGTTACACGATCTCATGGTCTAAGGAAGAGATACTTGACATTGGAAAAGCTCTAGCAAAACAAACTACACGATCTTGTGCCATGCTTAGGATTGTCTTGTCCATCACGTCATTCTCCTAATGACGTGATCCCGCTTGTCAATGACATCCGATGTCCATAGTCGAAAACCATGACTATCGGTTGACCAACGAGCTAGTCAACTAGAGGCTTACTAGGGACGTATTGTAGTCTATGTATTCACACATGTATTACGATTTTCGGATAATACAATTATAGCATGAATAAAAGACAATTATCATGAACAAGGAAATATAATAATAATGCTTTTATTATTGCCTCTAGGGCATATTTCCAACACTTCCATTATTAAATAATTGTATTTGTGTTATATTGTTTGTATGTGTGAAATATTTCAAGAGCCCGTGGCAACGCACGGGCATTCTACTAGTGTGAATAGTTTTTAGCTGTTTGCATTCCTCTTTTGAATCGTACAGGGGAAGCCATGTGAATCGTTGCTATTGTCATTTTTTTATTTTTTTTAATCATGTTATTGTCATTTGTTGACCATAGGTGCCATGGTCAGCTCTTTTCTAACGACTTTCCGTTTCAGTTTTTTATTGCCTGGTTAATTGTTTTCTTCTGAATTAATTGCTATTTTTTTTACCTTTTTATTGTAGTTTTTAAAATTTTCTTATTCACTATTTAGTAGAAAATTGTTCCACTCTTTCCTTTTCCTAATTAAGTGTATTCATTTATTTCAGCTTAATATTTATTTCGTTACAATTAATTAAAGATTGGTTGTTCAGGCTTTTTTAGTGGGGGATTGACTATTTAGGCTTTCACTTTTTGTGTTTCTCTTCCTTTTTATTTTCTATATTTTCATTTTTCGATTTTCATATTTCATTTATTTTTACATTTTATTTTTCATTTTATTTAATATGTTTTGTGTCTTATTTTGTTTTCCTTCTTATTCTAGTGACATCATTACTCAAGTCGGGTCACAACTGCAAGTTTTTAAATGTGGTCACAATTGCAAGTATTTAAGTGGGGTCACAATTGCAAGTATTCAATGTCGGGGCGTAACTGCAAGTTTTTAAATGTGGTCGCAACTTCAAGTTTTTAAGTGGGGTCGTTTGCAAGTACTCTAGGTCACAACTGCAAGTGTTTAATTGTGGTCACAATCGCAAGTACTCACGGTCAGTCCATGAAGTATTCAAAGTCGGCTCGCAACTGCAAGTGTTTTAACTGTGGTCGTAACTGCAAGTTTAGGTTGGGTAGTTTTCAAGTGAGGTCGTAAATGCATGTTTTTAAATGTGGCTGCAACTGGAAATATTCAAATTCGAGTCGCAATTGTAAGTATTCAAAGTCGGATCGCAACTGCAAGTATTCAAAGTTGGATCGTAACTGCAAGTATTCAAAGTCGGGTTGCAATTGCAAGTTTTCAAGTGAGGTCGCAACTATAAATTTTTAAATGTGGTCGCAACTGCAAGTATTCAAAGTCGGGTTGCAACTGCAAGTTTTCAAATGTCAAATTGCAACTGCAAGTATTCAAAGTCGGGTCGCAACTTTAAGTTTTCAAGTGGGGTCACAATAGAAGGTTTTCAAAGTTTTGAATGGCAGCTGCAAGTTTTTAAGTGGGTTGCACCTGGAAGTTTCCAAGTTGGGGTCACAACTGCAAGTTGTAAATCAAGTCGCAATTGCATGTTTCAGATCCGGCCGCAATTCGTTAAAAACATTCTTGGATATTTTTCTCTTAAATATAGTTACTACTCACGGTCTTTTAGGGTTGATTTTTTCTTCTCAATGTGTCTTCTTTTTTCAACCCAAATTCACGTGATGACAAACCCATCTAATTTTTTTTTCTTTTGTATATGTGTAGTAAATAGCTAATGAAAATCTGGCCCAACCCAACGAGAAAAAGAGATGCCAGACAAAGAAGTACGTAGCGACCAATCCCTTTTTCTTTTGCATGGGGCATGTGAGCTCAGGTGCCAGGCAAAACCATCAACACAGCAAAAACAGAGCAAAAAAGCCCGACAAATATGTGCGCCAAACCACTCGAGCCTCTAGACTTTTACAAAGGAATAACAGGAAATGGGCCGGGAAAACAGCAAACGGGCTTCCGCTCAAACTCAGAAATAGAAAACGGGCTGACACAACTAGTTAATGACATCAGCACATAGGTGATTGAAACCATACTATAACTCAGCTAACTGAGTTCCAGGCGGTCCCCAAATGTAATGTACATTTTGTGGCTGGTACAGGACATTTTTATGATCTACATGAACATTTCTTTATGTTGTATAACATTTTTTTAAAGGTCACGTGTATTTTTTTTAAACGCGTGAACACTTTTCAAAATGGCACATAATTGTTTAGTGGTGCAAATATTTTCTAGATGTTGTGTGAACATTTTTCACACTGCATCAACATTTTTAAATGTGTGTGGTAAATACTTTGAAAAATGAAGTAAATCAATTTTTTGTATGCATGTACTTAGTATTTCCAGAACAAAAACAAAAGTAAAAAAAAGTGCATCACGTCAACATGTTTTTCCATTTCCAAAAAAAACATGCAGGTGACAGAGCGGCAGACCACACGCCCACACCGTGGCACACGGGCAGGCAAGCAGAAGGCGAGCACCACGGCGTGCGTGCACCAGCCGCTCCCACCGCTATCCACCGGATCGCAACCTCCGCGCGGAGGCCACCGGCCACCACTACCACCACCACCACCGAGCAACTTATAGAAACCCAAAAGGCGGCGATCTTTCCCGGCCAAAGCGATCATAATTGGGGAGCTTTTGCATGATCCGCGATAACTAAAGCTTGCGGGCGAGTGCGCGACGAGCCTGTCAATTTCTGTCCATACTCTCGCGCTGACGAGCTCAACTGCCCAGGTAGGTGGGTGCCGGTGCCGGTGGGTTCTAGCTAAGCAAAACCCCATGGTTAATGATTGCGAGCTCCTCCTTTCCAAATCCACCCCGCAGCTCTTGTCTGAGATTTCCTAAAAGAAATGTTATTGTCCGAGAGAGCGGAACAGTAGATCGGAAGTTGACCTGGAGCGAGTGGGCGGTGAACGGGCTGACTTCGACATCTGGGCGTCCAGGTGTCCCGGCTCAATGGCGCATGGCACCCTCACGCCACGGTTCCCCGAAACGCACCCGCGATCTGCTGCGTGATGAGGACATCGCGTGATAGTCAACTGGAATCAGTACCACCATTTCGGCACCGTCTCTGCACTGCACCGACCCTGTCTTGTGGAAGGAACGCACAAGTCAGAAGCTTGCGGTTGCGATGTCACGCAACCTGTGCTGTGCTAATTTGTTCCAGAACCAGAAGCGATCGGAAGCTTCCATAAGCCTTTGAGACCGCTTCCAGTAGCGTGTGCCATGATATTGTCATCGTGAGGACTGAGGACTATCTAACCGGAAGACACAATCAGAGCGATGGAAACATCAACCCAATAGCATCAACGACTGCAGTAACAAATTTCATAGACCATGCTCCATCCAACAGACCCCTCTACCTATCAACAACTCCATAGACCATGGACGACTCCTGACGACATGTGCATATAAAAAACGAACGTGATCGTGTCAGCCCTCCACTGAGACACTAGATCTCCCCCCGTTCATAATGCCAGCCAGCATTCAATTCCACCCACATGACCACGCTGCTGCTACAAAAATAGATCGATCCATCGCAGAATCTCAAACGCAAAAAATACTGTGATAATCTGACACGCAAATAAATGAACTACTCAGTATACACAGACACATGAAGCTTTTTTACAGCATGCTCAGCTGACAGGCGCCAATACAGTTGCCCCACATGTCAGCGGAACGGAGCCCCTATCTGGCCCACCAAATTCCTTCTCCAGTTTACAAGTAAAGCTAAAGGGGGGAAAGCCCCGAAAAAAATGGCCTCTGACTGAGGAATCTGGGACGGACGATCGGAATATGCGGGACGGCGGTTGGTCTCACCGGAAGCGGCCGCCGTCGGCGAGCTTCCAGGAGCGGCAGTGGTGGAGCGACGAGCCGGAGGAGGGCTGGTGGAGCGGCGACGGCCGGAGCTCGCCGGACAGCGCGGCGGCGTCCGGAGGGTGGCCTCCGCGGTGGTGGTTCCGCGCCGGGCTGGGGCGGACGAGCGGGCTGATGCACACCGCGAAGCCCGACACGCCGGCCCCGGCGCCGCCCAGGAGGCGACGGCAGGGGGTCTTCCGCATCGGCGACGGCCGCCACGGCGAGTCCGCCACCGAGCCGCCCTCCTCGCTGTCCTCGTACGAGCACCGCACCGGCGAGAGCCCCCGGTTGCTGATCACGCGGGAGGACCGCCGCCGCGGGGGCAGCGGCGACTCCGTAGCCGCCGGCTCATCCTTCCGTCGCCCGCGCGCGCGCGGCATGATCCCCGCGAGCCAAGATCCGTGCCTCCGCTCCCCGCCCTTCCCCTCCGATCCGTCTTGGTGGTGGCGGTGACCCCCGAAGAGCGAGGCGAGGGCGGAGAGCTTGCTGCTCCGCCGCCGCCTGATCTGGAACCCGATGTCGCCCTCCTCGAAGCCGGTGCCGGGCCCGACCTGGGGCGTCCGGAAGAAAAGGCGGCTGGACGGGTGGCGCCACGGCCCGGGCCCCGAGGCGGCGTCGGACTTGCGGGGGCAGACGTACGGCGACACCGACCTCGGGAAGAGCGGCACCGGGGCCGGCTCCGGCGGCGGCGTCGGGGGCAGCGAGGGCGCCTGGTTCTGCGCGGCGGCGAGCGCGAGCAGGCGGCCGCGGAGGCAGGCCGCGCACACGCCGACCGCGCTCTCGTAGGGGTGCGTCCGGCACCTCATGGCTCCTCCTCGCCGCTGCCCTGCGCATTGCCGTTGCTGGCTGGGCCTGGGCGCGGTGGTGACCGTGGTGTGGCGTGGCGGACCCGGGGGGGAGGGAGGGAGGCCGGGGTGGAGGAGCGGGGAGGTCTTGTAGGCTGGCAAAGTGGAGTCGGGATGGTTTTCAAATGGCTTTGTTTGTTTAGGGTGGATTTAGGGTGGAGAGATGCGTCTGCGGGAGTAATTTAGTTGGGTTTTTAAGCGGATCAGTCGGGCTGATTGGTTAAGAGCGAGTATCCTAGTCGGATGTGGACCGCCCTATCGATCTGTCGATCTGTGATGCTACTCCACTGTAGTAGTAGTGCTTTGGACTCCACGTACTGTCGTCTACCGCTAAAGTAACGTAACCGAGCTACTACCACTGTCTTAGCGTGATCAGTATAGTAGCAGAGTTTTGATTTTCCAGAACAGTTTTGGAGCTACATACTCTCTTCTTTCTTCTTATTTTTTTAACACTGAAGCTACATGCTGTAGTATACTTGGGATATCTAGCGGTCTTGGATTTTATGGACCCCTCCTGTTAAAGCTGCGTTGGACTGGGACGTTTGACAGCCTCGTGACCCGACGCGACACACTCCTGCTCTCGAAAGAACGTATACTCTACTTCCAAAGAGTAGTGGCGGTGCATGTAACGGGGGAGATACTCTCTTCGGGAGCGGCAAACGTACACGTGAACCCCTTCATCTTTCGGTCGGGCGTAGCGTAGCGGCCCATTCCGCTCGTCACGTTCTTCTCCTGATGCCAGCGGCGTGCGTAGCCAGCCAGCCACTCGCTCCGGTCACCCACTCGGCCACTCCAACGTTCTCAACCATCGCCCACTGGCGCTACGTACGTTGACCAGGCCAGGAGGAAGCAACGCGTCTTGTTCACTTCACGACTTCACGTGCCCTCGGGTTCCAGAAGCGGCTGCCCTGCCCTCCTCGCAGCGGCGCGTGCAGCAGAGCAGAGTTCCACTTGGGACAGGTCAGTGCATGCAGCAGCACAGTTATCACCATTCACCGGCCTCACGGGCACGCAACAAAAGTTCCACGTACGTACCCGAGGCCGAGGATGAAAAAATTGCCGTGGCGGTGTGGGCGAGGAGGACAGAACCTCCTCCTCTGCTCGGCCAGTTTCTTCTCTTCTGGCCTCTTCTGCTTCACATGTCACGTCCTCTTTAAGCCCATTGAAGGTCGCCCCAGACCCCAACCACCTGGGGTAGAAAAGAAAACGGACCGGAGCCCGACGTCGTCGAGTGTGGTTTCGTGAGCACGGCCGCTCTCGATCCTGCCGGTTCAACGGGGCATTGAAGCGGGCGCGCCGGACGTGGACGGGCATACGGACATGCCCGGAGCCCCGTGATATCGGGGAAAGGTGGCGGGTGACGGAATGGTGCCCTCTCGACTCACGAGCCTCGATGGCAGCTGCAAAATGCGATCGCCTTCTCCGAGTCGGCTGTCGGTACTTCGATGCGCTCGTTTTGTCATGCCACGGTCCGGCTCGCTGTCTTTGTGACCCGGGGTACGGCTGCCCATTTTCTTCCTCCTGATGAATGGATGGATCATGGATGGATGGACGGCTTTGCTTTCGGTACGTACGCCCCTTTTGAAAAGTTTGTGGTTTTGGGATGTAGATCGATGGTGGAGATTAAACCGAGTCTACGAGTTTTAAGGCGCAACATGGTCGAGCGCTCCTCATAGGGCATGTTTGGTTCAAGTTGGAATAGTTCCTGCATTGTATACACTTCTCAACCCAACCTGGTTGAGCAAAAACAGGTCCTAATACGCCATCTGTAAGTTGTTTGGTTGCCTGCATCTAGTGTCTGTGTATTAGGTAATACGCAAATGCACTTAGTTTGGTTGCCTCCATTGGCCCGAGCGGCACATGAACACGGCGTTTGATTACATACGGCGTACATGTTGTGCTTACCTTGTACCCTAATTGATGAGCTTACCACAATGATCACACCTATAGCACACTAACGCCGCGACACAACAATGGCGATGAATTGAGCGAAGATGATGAAGTTCTTCAGCTTCAGCCCAAACTGACAATCCACCTTGACACCTCCAACCTTGCCACTGTCAACATTGTCGCCTCGTGCTGCACCCGGGAGTAAGCTTGTTACGTTGTGCGCCTAGTCTTGAACCCTCTATGGTCTTTGTTGCTATATACGATGCCACTTGTGCAATGGCTTCTTCCCATGAACTGTAAACCACTGGAGCCTTACCGCTGAACACGGCAATACCACTTGCCCTAGTAATGCACAAGAGCAAGAGTTGAAGCAGCTGTCGGATCTCGGGTTCCGGCAAAACCCTCAAGATTCGAACACTGGTGTGCGCACGAAGATCTCCCCCTACCAAATCATGCCCTCAGCCTCACCGGGATCTCTAAGCTTAGCTCGATGAACTCGCAACACAAGAGACACAAGATTTATACTGGTTCGGGCCACTGATGTGTTGTAATACCCTAGGCGATGAATTGGGCGAAGATGATGAAGTTCTTGACCGGCCAAAGACAAACCGACGATCCACCTTGACACCTCCAACCTTGCCACATCACAACATTGTTGCCTCTGTGCTTTTGCACCCAAATGGAGTAAGCTTGTTCTCATTGTCACCTAGTCTTGAACCCTCTATGGCTACTGTTGCTATACGATGCCACTTGTGCACTGGCTTCTTCTCATGAACTGTAAACAACTGGAGCCTTACCGCTGAACACGGCAATACCACTTGCCCTAGTAATGCACAAGAGCAAGAGTTGAAGCAGCTGTCGGATCTCGGGTTCCGGCAAAACCCTCAAGATTCGAACACTGGGGTGCGCATGAAGATCTCCCCTACCAAATCATGCCTCACCTCACCGGGATCTCTAAGCTTAGCTCATTTAACTCGCAACACAAGAGACACAAGTTTTATCTTTGGTTTGGGCCATCGATGTGGTGTAATACCGAGGCGATGAATTGGGCGAAGATGATGAAGTTCTTCGCTTCAAAGACAAATCGACGATCCACCTTGACACCTCCAACCTTGCCACATCACAACATTGTTGCCTCGTGCTTTCGCACCCGGTCCGGAGTAAGCTTGTGCTGTCTGTCGCCTAGTCTTGAACCCTCTATAGCTCTTGTTGCTACTCTGATATCACTTGTGCACTGGCTTCTTCCCATGAACTGTAAACCCCTGGAGCCTTACCGATGAACACGACATACCACTTGCCCTAGTAATGCACAAGAGCAAGAGTTGAAGCATCTGTCGGATCTCGGGTTCCGGCAAAACCCTCAAGGTTCGAACACTGGGTGCGCACGAAGATCTCCCCTACCAAATCACGCCTCAGCCTCACCGGGATCTCTAAGCTTAGCTCGACGAACTCGCAACACAAGAGACACAAGATTTATACTGGTTTGTGCCACCGATGTGGTGTAATACCCTACTCCAGTGTGGTGGATTGCCTCTTGGGCTGCGGATGAACAATACAAGGGGAAGAACAACCTCCCGAGGAGAGATGCTCTTGTGCTTGGTGGGTGTGAGGATGGGTTGGATCTAGTCCAAGATGAGATGCCTCCTACTATGGTGGCTAGCCCTATTTATAGAGGCCTGGTCCTCTTCCCAAATATTGAGCGGAAGGGATATGGAAACCTTTGCTTGACGCCTCGATACTCTCGCTGCGCTTTGCCTCCTTAGCACCAAAGGGGAAGCAAGGACCTTTGTGCGGCCGGGCGCTCACCGTCTCGATCGTCATAGCTTGCGTCATGAGAACCTCGCGAGGTTTGCCTTGCCTTGATCTCTCTGCCCCTCGCGAGCCAGCCTGGTGAGGCCTCTCCCGAGGAGGTCTTCTGTCGTCTGCCTTGTGAGGCTTGGCCCCTCGTGAGGGTCCCGAATGCTTGTTGGTGAAGATGGGCCGTACGGGCCCGCTCGCAGAGCCACGCCGTGGGCCGCAGGCAGGCAAGTCTGGGGGCCCCCGTTCCCAGAATGCCGACAGTAGCCCCCGGGCCCAAGGCGCGCTTGGACTTGGCTTCGAGGCGAAGCCAAAGGGCAAGTGTGGAGCACCGCGGGCCCCAACAGCCTGCGGCCTTGGTCGACGTGTGGTGGTTGATGGGATGTGGGCGTCTCCGCTTCCCCATGCCGCCGGCAATCGCCTCGACTTGACGAGTCCCTGCTGCATGCAAGGACAAACCATCATTACCTGTGATCATGGGGGGTGCTGGTTGGCCTTCTCCTGCTATAAATGGGGAGTGGGGGCAGAGTCCCCGTCGCCCATCTCTTCCCATTCCGCTCGCTTCTCCCCCTTTGCTCCATTGCCAGTAGCGACACCAATGGCTCCCATCCGAAGGTTTTCCATCGTGGAGAAAGGAAAGACTCTCGCGATAAGCTGCAGGCCGCTCCGCCAAAGAAGAGGCCGGGTCCACTACCGTGGACGTGGTGGTGATGCAGGAGGTGACAAGGCCTTGGTGCGAAGCGGCCTCCTCCGGGTATCCGTTACCCCTCAGACGCCCAAGGCCGAGGGCTCAAGAGGAAGAGGCGGCGAGCGGCGGCGCGCGCGCCGCGGCCATGGTCACCGCACCGCGGTGGCACGCGTCGCCGCCCCCGGAGTCCATGCCGCGGACTCTTCTCGCGAACTTGTGCTGTGGGCGGCGATGCCTCCGCGCACTTGGATCCGCTTCCCTTCCTTCTTCTCTGCCGAGATGCCACCGAGGGGGCCCCTCGAGCTTTGGCTGCAGCACGCCGACTGCGACGCGCCGGCGACTGGAGCGGAAGTTGAGGCCGTCTCCTCGGGCAAGATCTTCATGACCCGAGGCTGGGGTGAGGTCGCTCGAGTGTCTTGCGTGCGGAAGGCGCCCTCGTGATCCACTTCAGTCTGTGGCGCCTCCACGCATTTGTCCTTCAAGGTCTTCGACGTGGAAGGCCGCCGCTGAGTGCTGCTCCGGAATGGAGTCGTCGGACGGCGCGCAGCAGAGGGGCAGGGCTCGCTATCCGCCGCCGCCAGAGCTCCTTCCGAAGCGGCAACGACGCCGGGAGTCCAGCGATTCTCCCGAGCTCTACGAGACTCCAGAGACGAGCGACGACAACTATGTGCCCCCAAGCTCTCGCCGCGCCCGGAGCAAGGCTGCAGCGTCCGGCCGTTGCCGCCGCTGATCTGGATGAGGTTGGTGCCAGCCTCCCGTGGCCCACTCTTGAATGGCGTTGGCCACCTGGGCGCGTATAGATAGGGCTCCTAGAAGTTCTTTCCTTTTGTTCCCTGCGAGAAATCGAGAAGTACTGGGGCGTAAAGGGTCCGCCGCTTATGTCCTTTTGTTGATATTATCCTTATTATGAACTTGTGCCGTATGGCGTGTCCTGCTTTTGGCTCGGTTTCCCTTTCCAACCTCACATTTACGACTTGGTGCTCTACATCGACAGGTCTCGGTCCCTCAGTAAAGCCGCAGCCGCCGGTATGCCAGGCCGTGATGCCGTGGTCAAGGCCAGGAGGTGAGCGGCCCGAGGTCCAGTAAGAGCTCCTGAGGCGTGATGCTCAGGAGGTCCCCTTTAGCGCGCAAGCGACCGTCGAGAGGTACGAAAGGGAGACTACGTTGCTGTAGCGGGGCAACACAGATGAGTACTCTATGTCGTAGCGATTGGTTGACCCGAGCGTGAAACTTATTTTGGCAGTCCAAGGTTGGTCCTTCGCGAGGCGCCAGACTCGTGCATAGGCGGTCGTAGCATAGCCAGGTCAGGCCCGTACGAGTCTCCTCCTCTTCCCCACGCTCTTCTTCATGTTCTACGTCCTCAGTTCCCGGTCCTCGAGCGAGCTCAGCCGCCGCTTATATGCCAGGTCGTGACGCCGTGGTCAAGGCCAGGGGGTGAGGGCTGGAGAGACAGTAAGAGTCCTGAGTCGCGATGCTCAGGGGCCCCCCTTTTAACGCGCAAGAGGATTACATGGGAGAAGAGGGAGCCCGCGGTGCCGCTGCCGCCATGGGTCCTCAAGAGGTTCTGCAAGGCTGCAAGTCAAGACGAGGAAGGGCGCAGATTGCCATCATAATCGCCTGCCGGCCACTGGTCGCTCCACAAGAGAATGAAGGCACTGAGGGCCTGGTGAGGTGGCACGCGCGGGGCGTGCCGCGGCCAGAGCTCGACCGCTCAGATTTGTCGACGTTGCAGGGACGGACCCAAGCACAAGCGTTGTGCCAGCGTGAGCAGCTCCCGTGGTAGGTGACAATCAAGCAGGTGATAGTCATAGATAGATTAAGCATGAAAAACAAACTTGCTCAAGTAAACGCAGGGGAGATACATGCCATTGGGTCAGGCCCGAGCGGCTTGGGATGATGCAGCCAAGGGCGCCCAAAGAAGGTAAGCTAAAGACATAAAAAGGGATGCACGCCGCAGGGACGGTCCCACGCGGCCTGGGAATGATGGAGCCCTGAGGGGGCTCCCAGCTAAATAAACTTGGAAAATGTCACCTGGTTCCTTGCAGAAGGGGTGTTGGGGCAGTTGAAGGTGCGCGGCGAAGGGGTTGCTCCTCACGAGCCACCGAGGCCCCGAGCCTCGGGAGGCTCCGGGGGCCCGGGCGGTTCCTTGAGGACCGTCTCCATCTCCACCAGGAATGCATGGTGCCTGGCCTCCTGAGCCGCCAGGACGCGCCGCAAGTTGTGTTAGTAGGCGAATGCCACGCTCGGCAGGCCGAATGGCATGCGAACTTAGCTGTGTGGCGGGCCCTCGCAGCATCCCACGTGCGAAGGCCAGAAGAGCTCTTGAGACACGGCCCTGTTGAGCCCCACGCCTGGGGCGTCGTCACGAGCGCAGCCAGCATCCTCGCTGGATGGGGCTGCGCCCAGTGAGCGGGCGATCGCCACAAGATAGCTCCTTGCATCCTGCAGTTCCTGAGTGGTCTTGGTAATGAACTCCTGAGCACTGGGCGCTCCTTGCCATGTGTCCTCCTGGGGGAGACGTGCCATGAAGCACGCCTCCAAATGATGCCCGAGCGCCTCCCCCGTAATGTTGGAAAGATCTGTGGCCCTCCAGAAGAGAGCCTCTGAGCCCTGACCAAGGAGGGCACCGGGCGCGCCTTCCTATGCGATAGAGGGAGGTGCCCCAGGTGTGGGCGCCGATCCTGACGTGGCACCGCTTGAGGCGCCGCTCCCCTGAGGCCCTGTACAGAGCAGCTTCTTCTTCTTCTTGGGGATGGCCTCAGGAGGGTACTCGCCCTTGCTGTCGGGGTCTTCGATTGCTGCAGCTTGGAAGGCACGCTCGAGGGAGCACACCGCATCTCTTTCTTCGCAGGGGACTGTGATGATTCCGCCGCTTCCTAGCATCTTGAGGAGTTGTAGCCGTGGTGGGTCACCGCCATGAACTTGGCATGGGCTGGATACCCGAGGATGACATTGTATGGCAGACGAATGTGGGCGACGTCGAAGTCGATGAGCTCGGTGCGGTAGTTGTCGCGTTGTCCGAAGGTGACTGGGAGGCGGACCTGTCCTATCGGGGTGGTGGAGCCATCAGTCACTCCTGAGAAAGGCTTGGTAGGCTGAAGCTGATCGTAGGTCACTTGAAGGTTATCGAACATCTCGACGGACAGGACGTTAAGCCCTGCGCCGCCGTCTATGAGAGTCTTGGTGACTTGCATGTTGTTGATGACGGGTGAACAGAGCATCGGGAGAGCGCCAGCGGTGGCCGCGCACTTGAGCTGGTCTGCCGACCTGAAGGTAATAGCGCACTTGGACCACCTGAGTGGGTGAGTGACCTCGAGCTTGGGGAGGACTACATTCACCTTGCGAGAATACTGCTTGAAGATACGCTATGAGGCTGGAGCTTGAGCTCCGCCCAAGATGCAGGCAATAGCACGCGGCTCCTGGAAGCCCCCAGCCCCCTCGTCTTGATGGTGGTCGTCGTTACTTCTTGGTGGTGGCAACAGCGGAGGAAGACCGGTGTTGCCTTGAGGGCGATCCTCACGAGGCTGATCCCTCCAGGTGCCCTCGCGAGGCTGATCTTGCCAGCGGTCCTCACGAGGTCGTCGCCACTCTGGCGTGGGCCCCGGTCATCCAGCTGGCCCCTCCGGCGTTCTCCTCCCTCTCGGCCGTAGCCTCGGTCGTTGCGTTTGGGGCGTCGACCGAAGCATCCGCCGCGAATGGCCCTGAGCTCTTGACAATCGTTGGTGTTGTGGTTGTGCACGTTGTGGAATGCACAAAATGGTCGGATGCTCTTGGATGACTCAGGTTGGTCCCTGTCGCGCTTCGTGTCCGGCTCCGCCGCGAGCACGGCCGCTCCCTTGCGCTTCACGTCCTTGGACTTGGCTTTCTTCTCCTCCAGGTCGACACCTGGGAGCTCAAGAAGGGAAAGGCGCCTTTCTCAGCCCTTCGCGCACTTGGTCACCAAAGTTGAACAGCTCGTGGACGGCGTGCACAGCTCCTCGTGGATAGCGAGTTCCTCCTTCATCTTGACGTTGCGGACGCCATCAGAAAACACCGAGATGATGGCCTCGTCTGTCACCTTGGGGATCTTGAGGCAAACGTTGTTGAAGTGCTGGATGTACCGGAGGGTCTCCCGCTGCCGCTGCTTGAGGCGGCGCAGTCACCGCGCGGGCCGCAGGATCGCGAAAGTGCCCTCGGAAGTTGGCGACGAAGCGGTCGGCAGCATCTCGCTCTGTGAGGAGATCGAGCGGGAGGCAGGTTCGAGAGCCATGAGCGCAGCGCCATCCTTAAGAGCCATGGGGAACCAGTTCTCCATGACTTTCTCGTCGCCGTTGGCCACCTCGATGCTCAGCTCATAGAGCTGCAGGAACTCCGCGGGGTCGGGGGTGCCGTCGTAGTGCGGAGGCAGGTCTGGCTTGAACTTGACCGACCATGTGATGCTCAGGAGTGAAGGCGCGGCAGCCCGCGGTGGCCACCGGGACCGTTTGCTAATGTGGAGCATGGTCTTGATGCCCGCGCACCGCCACCGCAGGCGGTGCACGGTCTTGTTGTAGTGGCGCCGGGAGCACAGGAGCGTTCTCCCGCGGCCGCGGGACTTCTTGGCAGCTTGTTTCTTCTCATGGCGCCGGGACGTGGTGGGGTCACGCAGGGGGCTGCGTCTTGCCGCCATGGCACCGCCTCTTGAGGCAGAGGTGGTGGAGGCGCCCATGAGCCACCGCCACCCGTCACTGCGGTGAGGGCGAGGTAGCGAGAGGGGCGGCCTGAGAGCCCCCCTGCACCGACAAGCTCGGCGATGCGGTCAAGCCGATCCTCGAGAGGTCGTCGATGCGGGGCGGTAGCGCGGAGTTCGCGTGCCATGCACAGTAGCGCCCACGAGGCCGTGGAGCGCTGACGGGCGTGAGACGACGAAGCCGGCGGTCGGCGCCGGAGTGGCGGTGCGCTGCTCTCGCCGAGCGAGGGTGCAGCGAGGACGCTTTTGTCGCCGATCCCCGCCAGCCGGGTGACGGCTGGCGGTAGTGACGAAGAACGACGGGTGGCCCGCTGACGGAGCCGTCTCGAACGGCGGGGCGGTGAGGGCGAAGGCCGGGCCATGAAGCTTCGGTGAGCGCCCGCCATGGAGACTGACGAAGAGACGCAGATCGATGGAAGGAAGCTTCAAGCACCCCTACCGACGCGCCAAATGTCGGATCTCGTGTTCCAACAAACCCTCAAGGTTCAAACACTAGGGTGCGACAAAGATCTCCCCTACCAAATCACGCCTCACCTCACCGGGATCTCTAAGCTTAGCTCGGATTTAACTCGCAACACAAGAGGCACAAGATTTATACTGGTTCGGGCCACCGATGTGGTGTAATACCCTACTCTAGTGTGGTGGATTGCCTCTTGGGCTGCAGATGAACAGTACAAGGGGAAGAACAGCCTCCCGAGGAGAGGCGCTCTTGTGCTTTGTGGGTGTGAGGATGGGTTGGACCTAGTCCAACATGAGATGCCTCCTACTATGGTGCATAGCCCTATTTATAGAGGCCCTAGTCCTCTTCCCAAATATTGAGCGGGAAGGGATCCCACAACGGCCAATTTGAAAGGGGACAGCTTGTACAAGCTATCCTGACTAAAGGTGGTCTTCGCCTGCCAAAGGCTCTGGTGGTGACGCCGGCTTGGGCTCCACGATGACCTCCGTCTTGCGTCCTGCCGGTCTTGGTCTCGTTGCACCGATATGGGAACCTTTGCTTGACGCCTCGGTACTCTCGCTGCGCTTGCCTCCCTTAGCACCAAAGATGAAGCAAGAACATCAGACGCCACTTGGCGCCGCCTGGTCTCGATCGTCATGGCTTGCGTCATGAGAACCTCGCGAGGTTTGCCTTGCCTTGATCTCTCTGCCCCGCGTGAGCCAGCCTGGTGAGGCCGCTCCCGAGAAGGTCTTGTGTCATCCGCCTCGCGAGGCTTGGCCCCTCGCGAGGGTCCCGAATGCTCGTTGGTGAAGATGGGCCGTATGGGCCCGCTCGCAGAGCCACGCCGTGAGCCGCAGGCAGGAAAGTCTGGGGACCCCCGTTCCCAGAACACCGACAGCAGCAAATCAATGGAGCACACAAGTAGCAAGCAAAGTAGCACACAAACAATAATGGAGCAGAAGAGAAGAAGTAAGCATGCATGATCATACGCCATAGCAAGTTCTACCTAGCACTACCTTGGTGTTAACCTACCACCACATCCAAAAGAGGGTGTCATCCTACCACTGCAAGTTCACCATTAGCGTGAGGGGTTAGTATATACCACCTCACCAAAATATGCTGAACCATCAAATAGTTTTTCAACCCTAGCTACACAAAATGTACGTCGTCATCGCCATCGCTGCCGCCACCGCCATCACTGCCGGGATCATGCACGCTCACAGCAGCACTACTCTAGTAGTAGTGCTTGCCCAGCCAGCTCCTGAGCCACAACACCCTATGAGCTGCCTCGCCTGGCAACGAACCCAACACCACGGGCCTTGTTGTCAAGGTGTGGTTGATAGCTGCCATGAGAGCCTCGTCACTACTAAAGCCACCACAGGTCATGACAACAGCCATACATGTCAGGGTGGGCCTTTGAGGGCTTGCACACTTCCCGATGGCTAAATTGTTGCCACCTCCTTCACCGCTCTCACCATGCCGCAAAAGACATGATCTCCTCCTCCATCAGGCCTCCTCTCTCTTCCTCTTCCTATCATGGACGGGTCAAATGGCTTGTCAAGGGCTTCACGAAGGGCTTGTCAGGCCATCAAGTACCTCGACGTCCGGGGTCCTGTGGAAGTCTGCATGGGAGAACCAAGAGGCTCCCCGAGCCCATGGCATGCTTCCGAGTTGCCACCCAGAAGGAGAAGATGTGTTGCATCCGGCCGTAGTTACTGTATGGGTGTGTTGAGGAACTCAAAGGCCCCTTGAGTGGTCCTAAGAATGAAACACAAGTGTTGTTAGTTGCGATTAGGAGTAGGCAATGGTGGGCCAGTATGAAAAGGAAGAGGGTTGTGAGCTAGACTGCGACATGGCGTATGTAGTGCTACGCCTCCGTAACTATGGAGCAAGTGTTCTCATCCCATGAGGCACATCTAAGGTGTCTCAGCTTGGACACTTGGATTCATCGACCTCTCCACTTCCTCAGGTGGTTGTACACCTGGATGGCAGACACCTCCTGCCCCTATTTAACTCAAACACACAACTCGCAACGGTGTTCAAGTGCACCTCCTTGAAGCCCTTGTTAGTCCTAACTCCACTAGAGATGAGCTCACACATCTTGTTCAGCACGAACGTGGACATGAACGGCTTCCACTTCATGTTGTTCGACCTACCATCCTTCTTTGCCTTTCTTTGTTGCTACCTTGAGTGCAGCGTAGCAAGAGACGAGTTGGCTCAACGAGCACTAGTGGCACATAGAGCTAATCGACGGACGTGAACACCTCTCTGAATCAGTGCCATCTCGGACATAGGATGCGAGTCCTCGACAAACGATGGAGCAAACTGTCCGCTTGGACAGGACAAGGGCCTGACTAAGATCTTGCGTCTGTGTGGTCATGTCCTACAATCGTAGCACGCATTGACGATGCATAGCACACAACATACCGGACAATCCATGAAAGCAGGAGCATACATGTACATGGTTCATCACTATCGTATCAAGCACATGCTTCATCACTGTCATACTAAGCACATGGTTCATCGCTATCATACTAAGCATACCAGACAATCTATGAGTACGAACATACATCTACAACAAACAGCATGCTACAAATTGGCCACCAATAGCTACAAATCACAGATCTAAGCACGAATCAACACAAGCACAAGGTTCAACTTCAAACTCTACTACTAATCTAGCCTACCACATGCTTGAACATCTAGCCCTACCACAAATTGCAAGCTGCAAAGATAGCAATCAACCATATGAGCTCATAGATCAGGACCACTAATCAACCATGCATCTAGATCAAACCCTAGCTGCAGCTCAGATCTAGCTAAAAGGAACAGAGAAAAAGGGGTTTGAACTCACAGAGGCCATGGCTGCAGCTTCGAGGACGAGGGGGACGGTAGTAGAAAGATCAACGCCACCGGTGAAGGAGCGCTGATGCCGTGGACTCACGGGCGATGAAGATCGTTGCTGCCACTGCTGTCGGTGCCGATGCGCGTCGGCAGGAAAGCTTGAACGGGGGGAGAATGGTGGCAGGAGTTGGGGCGGCGAGGGAGGGGGCTAAATAGGGGTGGACTCGGTGGGAGGTGAGCCGAAATCCTTCCGCCGATTTTTCGGGCGACAGCAGTAGCTCACGCCATCTCCATGGTCGCACGAGGAGAGAAGCGTCGCCTCCCCGCCTCACAAGCTATTGCCGATTCAGGCGCTTCCCTAGGCCTGGCCTGACATGCTTCAAGTTTACGTGCCACGCGGGCCGCATGATAAGAAACACAGGCAACCAAATTGGCAGTTCTTCCCTTGCCGGCGGGCTGGGCCATAAGTGCAGCAACCAACACGCCTTTACTTCTTTGAGTCTATCTTTCCCTCTTAGATTGTAACTTATTGTTCACTCTCTTTGGGTTCGATCTATTCTCTCTTTTGTGCATCCACCATTAGTTTTACCTCTGCTCTTTTTACATTTCTCACCCTAAAAAATCCATCCACGTAGCCGGATATTTTTAGTCAGCTGCGGTGTCACGTGGATACGCCTCCAACGTATCTATAATTTATGAAGTATTCATGCTATTATACTATCCTTCTAGGATGTTTTATATGCATTTATATGATATTTTGTATGATTTTGGGACTAACCTATTAATCTAGAGCCCAAGGCAGTTTGCTTTTCTCCTTGTTTTAGAGTATCGCGGAAAAGGAAAACTAAATGGAGTCCAACTGACGTGCCACTTGACGGAGATCATTTTTGGACCAGGAGAAGCCCACGAAGTACTAGAAGCAGGCCAGAAGAGTTCGGGCTGCCCACGAGGGTGGGGGGCGCGCCCACCCCCCTAGGGCGTGCCCCCCTGCCTCGTGGGATGCACTCGAGACCCCCGACGTGAAATCAATGCAAAAATCTTCTATATATACCCAAATTCCAAAAAGAAACCTAGATCGGAAGTTCCGCCGCCGCAAGCCTCTGTAGCCACGAGAAGTCAACCTAGGCCCTCTCTGGCACCCTGCCGGAGGGGGCCATCATCACCGGTGGCCATGGAGGAGTATCCTGGAGGGGCCATCATCACCATGGAGGCCATGGAGGAGGAAGCACAAGGGGGAGAACCTCTCGTCCTCTCTTCCGGTGGCGCCGGAGTGCCATCGGAGGGAATCATCGCCCACGGTGATCATCTTCATCAACATCACCATCATCATCACCATCCTCACCTCTTTTATGCGGTCCACTCTCCCGCACCCCGCTGTAATCCCTACTTGAACATGGTGCTTTATGCCACATATTATGATCCAATGATGTGTTCCCATCCTATGATGTTTTGAGTAGATATCTTTTGTCTTTGGGTTGATTGATGATCTAGATTGGTATGAGTCGTATGTTTTACTTTGGTGCTGTCCTATGGTGCCCTCCGTGTCGCCAAGTAAGCGTGAGGGATTCCCATTGTAGGGTGTTGCAACACGCTCATGATTCGCTTATAGTGGGTTGGTGAGTGACTGAAACACAAACCCGAGTAAGAGGGATTGTTGCGTATGGGAATAAAGAGGATTTGATGCTTTAATGCTATGGTTGGGTTTTACCTTAATGATCTTTAGTAGTTGCGGATGCTTGCTAGAGTTCCAATCATAAGTGCATATGATCCAAGTAAAGAAAGTATGTTAGCTTATGCCTCTCCCTCATATGAAATTGCAATGATGACTACCGGTCTTGTTAATAATTGCCTAGGACAATTCCGCACATCAATCCAACATTATTCCACACTCGCTATCTATATATTATTTAGTAATATATTCTAACTTTATGATAACAGCACCTACTTTTTTATATTTTAGCTCTCCATATCATACAAAGTTATTCTTTTCATACCAACAACATAGTTTTATTTCTCGTTTCTAGTTGGAAGCAAACGCTTGGTGTCGTGAGTCAGATGTCGGTGGCAGATAGGGCTTAGGAGAATATTGATCTTACCTTTAGCTCCTTGTGGGGTTCAACACTCCATACTTATCACTTCCACCTTTGGAAATTGCTATGATTATTCCCTGCACTGGGACTATCAAGCTCTTTTTCCGCGCCTGCTGTCGGGGAGCAATAGCGTGGGGTTGATATTCTCGTGTGTGCTTGTTTGCTTTCTTCACTAAGTAGATTTTGTTTTTCCTTTTTGATTTTGTTTAGTTGTGGGTGGAACATACAAAAAAATTTAAAATAATGAAAATACAAAAGAATTTACTTGCCTTTCATGCCTAAAAAGTTTTCAAAAGAGAAGTTTATTGGAAAGTTATGCATTGAAGAAGTGGAGTGTTTAATTTTGAGCACTTGTGTTCATGCTCACGGAAACAATGTAAAAATTTTCATGGAAGTTTCTCTGTAAATAATTATCCCTTGTATATATTCATTGTATTATAAAAATAATGTGCCAAGCTTTGGTTTTAGGATGATTAGATTGCTTGTTTACTTTATGCAGAACAAAACAGAAACTTTGGCTGTAAAAGTGAATTTACATTTTTACTGGAAAGTCAAATGGGTCTGAAAATTTTTGCACATTACTTCTGTACAATTTTTTCAAATTTTAAAATTTATTTCATAATTTTAGGAGTTACAGAAGTTTGCTAAACTTCCAGATTACTACAGACCGTCCTGTTTAAGACAGATTCTGTTTTTGATGCATTGCTTGCTTGGTTTGATGAAACTATCGGGTCTCTATCAGTGGATTGCTTTCATGGAAAAGTTATATTACAGTAGATATAATGCAAAATCAAAATATGAATTGGTTTGCAACAGTACTTATAGTAGTGATTTGCTTTGTTATACTAACGGATCTCACAAAGTTTTTGTTAAGTTTTGTGGATGAAGTGTTCGAAGAACAAGGAGTTACTGATGTGAGAAGAATAAAGAGAAGCAAGAGTTCAATATTGGGGATGCCCAAGGCACCCCAAGTAAATATTTCAAAGGATACTCAAGCATCTAAGCTTGGGGATGCCCCGGTTGGCATCCCATCTTTCTTCTTCAACAATTATCGATATACCTCGGTTTTTGTTTTGTTCACATGATTTGTGTCCTTTGTGTTTTTGTTGTTCCTTTAAGAACCATGCTAGCATGAGATGTCCCATCATCAATTTATAGAATACCTCATGTGCTTCACTTAAATCTTTAAGTATGATCTTATAGAATTGCTCTTTGTGCTTCACTTAAATCTTTTTGAGTGTGGTTTTATAGAATGCTTCATGTGCTTCACTTATATATTTTGAGCTTGGATATTGGTTAGTTGTAGAATGCTCCATGAACTTCACTTATATCTTTTGGAGTATGAATAATACTATAATTTAAAGTGGGTTTGGAAGAGTGTCAACTTTAGAATTAGTGATTCCACTATTTTGGAGGGTGTTGAATCTTAGTGTGATATTTATGAAAGTGGATTTGGAAGAGTGTCAACTTTAGCTAGTAATGATTCCACTATTTCGGAAGAGGTTCCAATTGAGTATGAGAAAAATTTTGCTATCCATGATGCTACTGAAAATTATTATGAGGGAGGAATACATGCTTGTAGGAGTTGCAATAATATCAAGATTACTCCCTATGTGATAAAAGTTTTGAAGTTATACTTGTTTTTCCTTCCAATTGTAGTTGATTCTTGTTCCATAAGTTGTGTGCTCACAAAATCCCTAGGCATAGGAAGTTGGTTAGAATCAATTGTGCTAGTCATATTATTCATGATGCTCTCTTTATGTTTCAATTCTTTTCTTTTATGTGAGCATCATTGAAATCATCATGCCTAGCTAAAAGGCATTAAAGAAAAGCGCTTGTTGGGAGACAACCCAATATTTACCCTTACTGTTTTTGTGTGTTTACATGATTAAGCTTACTGTAGTAATCATTTTAATAGCTTTTGTTTCAATAAAGTGCCAAGTAAGACCTTTGGAAAGACTTGGGTGATAGTTAATGTGATCTTGCTGTAAAAAACAGAAACTTCGCGCTCACGAGAATAGATGTCATTTTTTACAGAAGAGCGCTCTTGAGTTGATTCTTTTTGCAGAAGATTAATAGACAAATTCCTCATGTCCACCAATTTATTTCATAATTTTTGGAGTAGCAGAAGTATGGTTATTTTTCAGATCATTACAGACTGTTCTGTTTCTGACAGATTCTGTTTTCATTGCATAGTTTGCTTGTTTTCTAGTTTCTATGGCTTATATTCCTCAATATAAATTATAGAAATGATATGGTACAGTAGGCATTGTGTGAGAAAAATTATAAACCTTGTATTTAACAGTACCAAAGTGAATGGTTTGCTCTTTATCATACTAACCTATCTCATGAAGTGACGTTAAGTTTTGTGTGATTGAAGTTTTCAAGCTTTGGGTGAGATATCGATATGAGGAGAATAAGGAGTAGAAAGACCCTAAGCTTGGGGATGCCCAAGGCGCCCCAAGGTAATATTCAAGTAAGACTCAAAGCGCTAAGCTTGGGGATGCCCCGGAAGGCATCCCTCTTTCGTCTTCAAAACTATCGGTATACCTTACTTTGAGCTATATTTTTATTCGTCACATGATATGTGTTTGGCTTGGAGCGTATTTTCAATTTTACTTGCTGTTTCAATAAAATCATTGGATCTTAATTATTGAATGAAAAAGAATCCTCCCATGGCTATTGAATTATTTGACTACTCAGTGTTCTCCAGCCTTATCTTTGAGTAGTTTGTCATTTTCTCATGTGCTTCATGTATATCCTATGAGAAAATGGTTGAATAAATTGAATGTCATAAATCTGAATCTATATATGTTTCATATGCTTATAATATTTGGAGTAATGACTTCACACATAATAAGTATAGGTAGTAAACTTGTTGAAAGTTAGCAAACGTAGAATTGGTCACTTGAACAATTCATGAAAGAATATTGAAGGGAGAGGGATTTCACATATAAATATACTATCTTGGTCATCTTTTGTAATTGTGAGCACTCATTAAAATATGACATGCTAAAAGGTTGATGTTGGACAAGGAAGACAACGTAATGGATTATGTTTTCTTATATCTGAAATAAAGTATATTGTCATGGATCGCCCAACACGTTGAGCTTGCCTTCCCCCCTCATGCTAGCCAAATTATTTGCACCAAGTAGAGATACTACTTGTGCTTCCCAAAACCCTTAAACCAGTTTTGCCATGAAGAGTCCACCATATCTACCTATGGATTGAGTAAAATCCTTCAAGTAAGTTGTCATCGGTGCAAGCAATAAAAATTGCTCTCTAAATATGTATGATTGATTGGTGTGGAGGCAATAAGCTTTATAATATCTTGTGATGTGGAAGAAATAAAAGCGACGGACTGCATAATAAAGGTTCATATCACAAGGGGCAATATAAAGTGACGTTCTTTCGCATTAAGATTTTGTGCATCCAACCTTGAAAGCGCATGGCAACCTCTGCTTCCCTCTGAGAAGGGCCTATCTTTTATTATTATCTTCTACCTTATGCAAGAGTCATGGTGATCTTCACCTTTCCTATTTACATTTTATCCTTTGGCAAGCACAGAGTGTTGGAAAGATCATGATATATATATATCTAATTGGATGTAAGTTAGCATGAGTTATTATTGTTGACATTACCCTTGAGGTAAAAGGTTGGGAGGCGAAACTATAAGCCCCTATCTTTCTCTCAGGTCCCATTAATACTCCATAACCACAAGCATTGCGTGAGTGTTAGCAATTGTGAAAGACTAAATGATAGTTGAGTACGTGGAGTTTGCTAAATCAAAGCTCTGACATAGACTCTTCCTGAAAATAAGATGAACCGCAATTGTTTGATGGCCAGGGAGAATATTGTTTGTTAGTTTTCAAGAAAGTTTATGATCTATACTTTAAACATGTGATTTGCTTGTTATTTGATCATGAAAAGTTTTATGAGATGAGCTATTGTTATGACATATAATGATGCTAGAAAAGGTGATTGGAATTATCATTGATCAAACTTATGCACTTGCTAGCATTCACACTTCATAAATTATTTCTTTTTATCATTTACCTACTCGAGGACGAGCAGGAATTGCTTAGGGATGCCGATACGTCTCCAACGTATCTATAATTTATGAAGTATTCATGCTATTATACTATCCTTCTAGGATGTTTTATATGCATTTATATGATATTTTATATGATTTTTGGGACTAACCTATTAACCTAGAGCCCAAAGCGCTTCGCTTTTCTCCTTGTTTTAGAGTATCGCAGAAAAGGAAAACTAAATGGAGTCCAATTGACGTGCCACTTGATTCGGAGATCATTTTTGGACTGTAAGAAGCCCATCAGTACCACCAAGCTAAGCGAGAAAAAAGAGTCTCAGCTGCTCCACGAGGATGGGGGCGCCCACCCCCTAGGGCGCTCGCCTCGGGTGGACAGCCCGAGACCCCGACATGGGAAATCAACGCAAAACTCTTCTATATATACCCAAACTTTCAAAAAAGAAACCTAGATCGGGGAAGTTCCACCAGCCGCAAGCCTCACTCAGAGCCATGAGAAGTCAATCTAGGCCCTCTCCAGGGGCACCTCACGGGGCCATCATCACCGATGGCCATGGAGGAGTATCCCGGAGGAACATCATCACCATGGAGGGCCATGGAGGAGGAAGCACAAGTGGGAGAACCTCTCGTCCTCTCTTCCCGGTGGCGCACGGAGTGCCATCGGGAGGGGAATCATCGCCACGGTGATCGTCTTCATCAAGATCACCATCATCATCACCATCCTCACCTCTTTTACGCGGTCCACTCTCCCGCATCACGCGCGGCCTCCCCTTCTCCCACTTGTTTCCTAGCACTTGGCGGTTCTTCATTGGCATGGTAGCTCGTCAATCCTCCCCCTCATCTTTTTTTCTCTTCATCATCCAATTGGATGGATTGTTGGAGCTTGAGTCATCATTTTTCTTCAACCTCTTTTTATTGTTCTTGAGGTCATCCACAAGGTATTGCCACTTTGGTTTGTGATTCAATTTTATTCAACAATGACTTAAATTAAATGGCTTCTTCTTGGTTTGTTGGTATAAAGTATCTGCTCATGGTTGTCCGCGCCGCTGGAGCAGTTGTAGAGTCACACCTTGTAGCACTCTCAGTGCCTTCTTGCTATGCCCAGCCATCTCGAAACCCTCCCCATTTGAACGACTAAATGTTGCAAAGTCATGGGCGGTTGGACCTTTGTTGGCATAAAGAAGTAGGGACGCACGTAGCGCTAGGTTGCCATGACACATCCAAAGTCGATGTGCCACTTCCCTTTGGCTACTAACCTTCCTTGGTTGTCGCCTCCCCACTTGCACCGGATGGCACGCCAGCCTCACGATGACCCACAAGTATAGGGGATCTATCAGTAGTCCTTTCGATAAGTAAAAGTGTCGAACTCCAACGAGGACCGAAGGAAATGATAAGCGGTTTTCAAAGAAGGTATTCTCTCGTAAAGCACCTTTGAAATTATAGGTAATGTATAGTTTGGTGATAAGGTGATTTGTAACGAGCAACAAGTAACAAGTGTGAATAACGTGAAGGAAGATGTCCCAATCCTTTTTGTAGCAAAGGACAAGCCTGGACAAACTCTTATATAGAGAAAAGCGCTCCCGAGGACACATGGGAATTATAGTCAAGCTAGTTTTCATCACGTTCATATGATTCGCGTTCGATACTTTGATAATTTGATATGTGGGTGGATCGGATTGCTTGGTGTCGCTTTGTCCTCTACTTGACAAGCATCCCACTTATGATTAACCCCTATTGCAAGCATCACTTAACTACAAAAAGAAGTATTACAAAACCTAATCCATAGCATGAAACATATGGATCCAAATCAACCCCATACAAAGCAACTCATAAACTAGGGTTTAAGCTTCTCATCCTCTAGCAACCCATCATCTACTTATTACTTCCCAATGCCTCTTCCCTCTAGACCCAAATAATGGTGAAGTGTCACGAGTCGGACAGCTCACATAACACCACTAGAGGAGAGACAACATACATCTCATCAAAATATCGAACGAAAGTACCAAATTCACATGACTACTAATAGCAAGACTTCCTCCCATGTCCTCGTGGAACAAAGCGAATCACTACTCACAAAAGCATATTCATGTTATTTCATAATCGAGGGGTATTAATATGCATAATGGATCTGAACATATGATCTTCCACCAATAAAACAACTAGCATCAACTACATAAGGAGTAATCAACACTACTAAGCAACCCACTGGGTGTGTACCAAATGTCCAGGACTTAGAGACAAGAATTGGATACAAGGTGAGATGAACTAGGGTTTGAGAGGAGATGGTGCTTTGGTGAAGATGTTGATGGAGATTAGCCCCTCACGATGAGAGGAGGCGTTGGTGATGACCCGAGATGGAGATGATTTCCTCCTCCGGAGGGAAGTGTCCCCAGTGAGAACAGCCTCGCTCACGAGCTCCTAGATTGGTTCCCCGCCAAGGTTCCGCGTCGATGGCGGCGTGGAGTCTCATCCCTCAAAGCTTGCTTCTTATGATTTTTTCTCCGGACGAAGACTTCAGATAGCGTAAGATGGGCCTTTGGAGGAGGCCATCGTGGGGCCTGGTGAGCTGCGCGCCTGGGGTAGAGGCGCGCCTCACCCTTCGCTCGTGCCTGTGGTGTGGGTCCTCTCTCGTATTTTCTTCGCTTCAATATTTTTTATTATTTCCAAAATAACTTTTGTGGAGTTTCAGTGACTTTTGGAGCTAGTGCAGAATAGGTCTCTAATTATTTGCTCCCTTCCATTTCAGTAATTCCAGCTTTGCCGGCAGATTCTCCCTCTTTATATAAACCCTTGCAAAATAAGAGAAAATAGGCATAAGTATTGTGACATAATGTGTAATAACACCCCATAATGCAATAAATATCAATATAAAAGCATGATGCAAAATGGACGTATCAACTCCCCCAAGCTTAGACCTCGCTTGTCCTCAAGCGGAAGCCTATAACGATAAATATGTCCACATGTTTACATATAGAGGTGTGATAAAATAAAATACGGACATGAGGGCATCATGATAATTCTTATAACAGCAACATATATGGATATTGTCATATTATTTCTTATGCTCAAGTAATAATCTATTCACAATGTCAAGTATGAATGAGAAACTTCATTGAGAACCAAAGCAACTATAATCTTAGTCATTGAAGCCAATTGCAACTTATCATAACATCGGAAAGAGTCTATGTAAGAGCTTTTTCAAAGACAGTCCACATACTCAACTATCATTTAGTGTTTCACATTTGCTAACACTCGTGACCCAATACTTTAGGTTACTGGGAGTTTTAATGGACACGTGAGAGAAAAGATAGGGGGGCTTATAGTTTCGCCTCCCAACCTTTTTACACTCAAGGAGCGGTAATGTCAACAATAATAGCTCATGCTAACTTACATCCAATTAGATATATATATCGGGGATCTTTCCAACACAATGTGCTTGCAAGCAAAGGATAAAATGTAAAATGAAGGTGAAGATCACCGTTGACTTCTTTGCATAAGGTTAAAAAGTAAAAGATAGGCCCTTCAGAGAGGGAAGCAGGGAAGGTTGTTACATGCGCTTTCATGGTTGGACGCACGAAATCTTAATCCAAAAGAAACGCCACTTTATATTGCCACTTGTGATATGGTCCTTTATTATGCCCAGGTCATCACTTTTTATTTCTTCGAGTATCACAAGATCGTTATAAAGCTTATTTCCTCCACACTAATCAATCATACATATTTGATGAGAGCAATTTTATTGCTTGCACACGGGAATTGACAACTTACTTGAAGAATCTTACTCAATCCATAGGTAGATATGGTGGACTCTCATGGCAAAAACTGGGTTTATGAAATTCGGAAGCACAAGTAGTATCTCTACTACTTGGTCGCGAAAAAGAAATTTGGCTATCATGAGAGGGAAATGCAAGCTCAACATGTTGGATGATCCATGACAATATACTTTATTTCAGATATAAGAAAACATAACCCATTACGCTTTCTTCCTTGTCCAACAACATCAACTCTTTTAGCATGTCATCATACTTTAATGAGTGCTCACAATCATAAAAGATGTCCAAGATAGTATATTTATATGTGAAACTCTTATTTTATTACCTTCCTTATTAATTGCAACGATGACCAAAACTGAGTTTGTCAACTCTCAACAACTTTTAATCATCATACTCTTTCTATGTGAAGTCATTACTCTCCATAAGATCAATATGATCTCTTTATTTCCTTTTATTCATTCTCTTTTCTTTTATTCCCTCAAGACTCATAGCAAGTAAATAATCAAGCCCTTCGGACTCAACACTAATCTTTTATTATATATATAGCTTCCATGAGACTCGATTACATAGAGGGATCATAAAGCAAAACTCAAAACTAAATCATACTTGGAAAAATTTGTTCTACTAGAACAAGATATTACTAAAAGGATCAAACTTAAGAAAACGGTAAAGATAGGAGTAGTGATGGTGATATGATACTGGAGCACCTCATAAGCTTGGCAGTTGCCATGGGAGTGCCCATACCCATGTGATTGTGTTCTCACTTCCTCGGAAGTGGTGGTGATAGAGGTTGTTGATGAAGTAGGTTGGAAATCAGTCCATCCTTCCAAACATGGGCTCACACATCATAGAAGGATGAACGAGTCTCCGGATCCTCCAAATCTGCAGTCAAACTTATCCTCTTGAATCTATATTCATACTCATGCTTCTTGGCTTGCGAGGTCATAGATCCAGGCTTGGAGGTGCTCGATTTTCTTGTGAAGATTGAAGATGGCCTCCCCAATGTCCTTGGCATCCAGCTTTTGTGGTTGTCTAGCAGTGAACTCCGTGACTTGATCATTATGTGATTGGGAGTCGAGTCCGCTGGCCTCCACCATCTCCCCGGCACTCCTGAAAACTTGTTGCTCCATTGCCTCGAAAGCCTTGTCTCCACAAGCTTCCTGGGCCTTCCTTGGTCCTCTAACATGCTCGGCGGATGTGCAAGCAAATCCCTCCACGCATCTCTAATGGTTTGAGGATGTTGCAGCATCTCCCATGGTAGGTAGGTTGATGACCTTCTCAACAACTTGTCCTTTGGGGCACTTGGAGACGCCATGGTGATCTAGGGATCTGTCTAAAAACAGCTCGAAACAAGAACAGAGGGATAATTTCTAGGCATTGATACGGTGGTCAAAACTTTTCGCTAGATTATATAATGAATTTCTTACCGACCAAAAAGAAGTATCTTGCAAGAAACGGAGTCCTGGAGATGCGCACGCGAGGTGCCCACGAGGTGGTAGCGCGCTTGGTAGTAGGGCGCGCCTCCACACCCTCGTGGAGGCCTCGTCAACTCGCTTCCCGAGATTAGCTTCTTATTTTCTCTATTTTTCTAAATATTCCAAAGCGGAGAAAAAATGCCATTAGAAGCTGTTTTGGAGCTCGGCCATTTTACTCTTACTGCACTACATACCGCCATAGATACTTTTAGGAGTCCTAAGCACGCCTACCGGGAAAGTGTCGCGATGGTATTCGGGGTTACGTAAGTTTTCAATAACATTAGTTTCAACATTTATAGGGTTACCGAGATATAATGTTTGATTCTTTGACTGCTTACCACCTTCATGGATTTGTGCCTTGAAGTTGGTTGATTTCTATGGCATTGGAACAATAGGACCTCCCTCGATAACGTCAAGGACCTTCCCTATTTAGAGAGAAGTTTTCACGCAAAAATCTTAAACGAGAGT
>JAHIAL010000170.1:0-130623 GCA_021605145.1 Aegilops bicornis | reverse complement strand
ACACTGCGCGTTGGAGCCAGGATTAACCTTTCTTCTCAATGTTCACAATGAGAAAATGTCGAACAAGTGGATATGAGCTCCCATGTAAAAATAATATATTCTTAAATTTCACAAAACTTTTGATGTCTTCAGTGCTTAACATTTGTCTTTCATGCCCGTTTAGTTTGCCATTAAAATTTGATGAGAATTTCTTGAAATTACCAAATTTATTTTTGATGATTATAATATTGTTGCTTTCTACAATATTAATTATTCCTTCTTCCAGGTATAAATAATTTTATCATTATTTTTATGTAAATATACTGCGATGCTTGGAAGCGTAAATATGTACACTTGCAAGCAGTTCATTTGGTACTATCAACCCTTCTGTGAACTTAACCTTGAACATTATCCTTCCCTTAATAGCTACGTTGCGAAATTGAATTAGGTAAATTTAGAAGTTTGTCATAGGATAGAAAAGAATTAGACTAAAAGTAGAGGAGAGCAACCACGCATAGAAATAGAACCAAAGACTTGAGGTTTAAGGAGGAACAATGTCCAGCAGAAATGCGGTGTGACACATGAATATATATCAGGGGGCCCTCGATCGCGTCAAGGTTTTATCCAGCCATCAATGTGAATCCAGCAAACATATAATCCTTGAAGGCACTTTTATATCATCCATACATAACATAAGACAAATATAAGCTTGAAGATGCCATTGAGAAAATGGTAACACGGACTGATATGGCAAAACAGAAATCATATGAACGAGAACCAAGATGGCCAGCGAGTGCTCATTACTGTGGAAAAACATCCACAATTACAACTCTGTTTTAATGGTACACTGTCATCCAGATTGCACATAATATGGTATAGGCGGCTTGAACATAATGGAACAATAAATTTGTGCATGCAACTATAGGTTTTGTCAAACCAGCCTGACATAGAAGGGAATACATAGTATGATATCTATCAATCAAATTTTAAATAAGCCTAGAAGTATAGCGAGCTCCACCTGCGCTAATAGGCGCTATTCAAGGATTATGGTAATTTTTCCAGTATGTGCATTATTTAATAGTTGGGAGTTTGAGACAACCAAAGTCACACCTAAGCCACAATAATGTAATACTCTTATAATCATGAAAGTAAAATCATGAAAAGTAAATATATATTGTGAAAAATACTCTACATACTCATACTCATGAAAATCCATAATCATAATAAACAATAACTATTATATAAATTATTTAATAGTTGGACTTGGGAAGCCAAACAAAAGTAAAATCAGGTTTGCTGCATTTATTGAAGAGAAAATATTGAACAAGCAGTAGAAAATCAAGTGACATGAGACTACAACTACAGTTGTTGCATAGTGACAATTACTGAGGAAACATGCCACTCTAGGAGAATATTTTAGCTTCATGAAAAGCTAAAGAGAGGCTAAGGAAAATAGATTAAAAAGGAATTGTAAAAAGTAATGTAGACACATTTAAATGATATAACTACATCAAAGGTTACTGTCAATGCATACATTGTGTCAACAATTAAATCGCTTACTATAATTGTGTTTATTCAAATATGACATTTAGACTTATCATACCAATATATATGGCCCATTAGCCGAACCAATTTTTAGTGGCACCCTAATGGCACCTAACGAATAAACCTCTAATGATATACTATGTAGGTTTTTCATCACTCGGAGTAACAGATACTCAAATGCAAAAAAATGGTAGGCTAAAATACATAACTAAAAAATGTCTATCCAGCGCCATAAATGCTGATGAACCACTAGTTATGTATATGATGGAAATGAAAGTATAGTTTCAACTCAAATTACAGATTATTTTGATCCATATGGGGTAGTGTGACGAATCGATGGTACTTAGCTCAGTCACGCCTTCCGACCACGCCTTCCTCTGCATTCCACTTAAGCTCCACCGCCCGCCTCCTTGGCTTCTATAGCCGACTCCGGTAGGTTTTGTAACAGCTCACGCTTCGTGCCGATGCTACCAAACCCTCCAGAGGTCAACGCCATCATCCGCTCTGCAAGCTCCATCCTGGATGCCTGCAGTAACACACATAAATCATCTTGGACTGCTGCAATGGCAACGTCTTCATGAATACGTTTAAGAACTACATTGGAGAACCCGGATCAAAAGAGAAATATAATTACTCAGCCACTCTGCCCTGAGAGGGGCATGGTCATCATCCCACCATACCCTAACCCTGTAAAACTCCAAGGTGGCTATTTCTGCACTTTCAGTGAACTCTTTTTCAAAGAATGCAGCAATGACTTGTCCTACTTCTGTGTGTGGATGGAATATTCTAAGGAAGCGAACAAAATCTACGGTACACATGTATATGTTGCAAGATGGTGTCTGGTGTGTGCATGCCTCAAAACAGCGGCATGCACCTCCCTTGTCTGCCATAGGAACTGAATAATCTGCTTGTTGGCAATAAAATCTATATAGCGTCCACCCAGAGCAGAAATTCTTGTCTTGGATTTGACAGCCTTAAGTTACTCCACATTTCAGCTTCCACAAGGGCTTGTTATCAGTGACAGGACGAACCATGTTGTCAAGCGCAGATGATGATTCTGGCGTGTATCTCCATTCATTTGGACGAGCTTCAGCTCACCATCTGGCTGCACACAGGGGAGAACTGTTTGCTGGTGGATACCATATGTTTGTGTGAAAGGATGTGTGTGTGCTAAATGGAGGATGCCTGATCACACACATGAGGTGTGGATGAAGCAGGTGGGGCGCAATGCTGAGTTTGTTTTCTTGGAGATGGGTCCATGCCTGCTCTATTTGGATATCAAGTGCAGGATGATGTATAATGTGTGTGAGAGGAGATGACGAGATTCGGTGGTTTGGGTTTTATCCGTCCTTTTATGATGGTTTGGCCTCCCACATTTCCCTGCGCTCAAGGATGATGCTCTGAGGTTTGTCTTTTGTCGGCTGTGTGATGTTATTATACTTTGTTTTGTGTGGTCGCTTTAGAAGCATAGATGAGACATATCTAATAGGAGGATGAGGGTGTCCCCTGTGCATGGGGTTCTTGGTCGGCATGCTGAGAAGGAAAATGAAAGAACTAGGAATAGGTTGGTTGAGAAATTAGAGGAATGGGTGTTTGCTTTACAGCGCTGTGATCCTCAAGCTATCATGTCTTAGATTATTAATACTTTTCAGAATGTTGCCAGTATAATAGAATTAAAGGGGTTTTGCTTGAGCACACTATCACTCACACGGATGTCAGTTGGGTAATCGTGCATTTTACAATGGCATGCTTCTGTTTATGCGTCTCTTCTGATTCAGATATACGACTATAAAGTTCTTTTCCTCTTATCTGACAATGGTATAATCGTCCAACCTAACAACAATATGGTACCTGGTTGATGTTCTTTTTCACCCTCTCTGTTTTTAGTGGTTAGACTTCCAATGAGAGACCCTCTTCTGTGACCATCTTGTATGCTATAGTTGGCATTCAATCTCTGTATTACTGGAACAATTCTGATCATTTCTTTTTGGTTGCTGCGTGATAATTATTTGACTTTGTTGTACAACTAGTTGTCTTTTCACTTGTTTTGACCTTGTGTCACCATTAATTGTATCTCAGCATCCTTATTCTTCGTCTGTTTTCTTGGAAACAGTAATGTAGCAGGAAGAGGGAGGAAGGTCGAGGATCAAAAGAAGCGTGAGCTGCATTTAATTTCTAGCAGCTGAGTGTGTGGGAGACAAAAGGGCATGTCTTAGAAAGCAAGTGCAGTATCTGTTGGCTGTGTTTGAGTCAGTGACAAGTTATTCTGGGTACTGGATTAGATGTTTAAATGGAACTGGATGATTTAAACAGACCTGTATGTTTGTGTTGCATCCCAACGTTCCACTGCCGCAAATTATGTTTTTTTTTTTTTTGCTTTCTACTGTATTGTCCATTTGAAAATCCAGTCCTAGTTGGTGATGTTACTGTGGTGGGAACATCTGCAGATCATTTTTTTTGAAAAAGGAGGCAAAAGCTTTGCCTCTATCCATTAATTAAGATAGAAAAGAGTTTTTTACAGGACACCCAACAAACCACGGCATCACGGATTATTCGCGTGAAATAAAAGACCCTAGCTTCTGCTGGCGGCGATGAAGCCCAAAAGGTTGGCCTCAAGCATGAGGAAATGGAAGGAGAAAGCAAAAGATTGGCGGTGGATCACTCTTATAACCCTTAAACTTGCCCACTCTTGCATTACGCTTCGTTTCCAAATGCGTCCATGAGGCGAGGCATAGTGAGGAGGCCTTGGCTTGGCCGGTTTTGGCGTACCATCGGGCGGCAGGTGCTTGCCCACCACTGCGAGTCCACCAGCGAGTCAAGCGAGGGCCATAGCGGGAAGTGTCGAGCTTGCGTTGCATGAGGAATTTTCTCCATGACCAAAAGACCAAAAGGCGCCGGGTGTAAGCGGCACTTGTAGAAAGAGGTGAGGTCCGCATTCTTGCACCGTCCTGCAAAGAGGAGCAGAGGGTCATCGCCATAATTTGGCCACCCATGCTTTGCGCCAATCTATCCGCCGTCCCAAACTTTCTGTCTTGGAAGGGCCAACCAAGCCAAAAGAATTTGACTTTGGGGGCAAACCTTCAGCTCATTTTGTCCAAGGGAGAAAGGACCATCCCTAAGGCACTGTGCCCTATCTGTGGAGGCGCATGGTATTGCTTACCCACGATTAGAAGTGTGTTTCCAAAGGATATCATCTTAGTTGAGCTCGATCAAAGCTTGGACCTCATTTAGGCGAAGAATTGTGTGATGTGCTCGGCATGAGAGGAACATTGGTAGGGGAGTTTATCTTGAGAATCCAAGCGTTGTGCTTCATTGGCCTCCCGCACCTTTTAGCAATTCCTTTCTCTTGGAAAGCTTCATAGATGGTGAGGGCAATGTCTTTGAAGAGCTTTAAGCCCAAAGGGAGCCAAAGGAGAGAGTCCCAAAGGGGTCCTCTCGCACCGTTACCAGCGGTGATGGTGGTGGAAGCTTATAGAAAAAGTTGAGGTCCCCTCCCTCTCATTACATGGGTTTCCCATTCCCACCCACATCTTGGAGGCTCCTTCCATTACATTAGTACCATGGCCATCATAATGGCGGAGCCCTCGTAAACTTGCTCGGTGTTGAGTACCCCAAGGCCTCCGTACTCAAGTGGCGGCAAACATACTCCCAATTCACCTTGCATTTGGCCCCGTTGTCTTGTCGAACCGGACCAAAGGAAAGCTCTCTCGAGCTTGTTGGCGCTGTGAAAAGGATGGTTGGTGGGATGACCAGCAGGGGTGGCGAGGTTAGACCACTTAGGAAGTGATCACCCGGACTTGAGCAAGGGGCGAAATGCGTCCAATGGTGGTGATGTTTTTGGCCGTCATACGTTGATAACACTTGCAACTTTGACATCCACGAGAAATTGGAGATCCACCAACTTTAGCTTCCAAAGCAGAGAGAGGAGCCCCAGAAGTATCGCATGATGGGAAAGAGGAGTCCGTCTGTTAAGCCGGCGAAACTTTGAGTTAAGCGACCTAAATCCAGGTGGATTTACAGCGAATGAGCTTACCACCGCCTTTTTTGGAAATTGGTGCAAAAGGCTTGCTTGTTACCTCCCAGACCTTACTAAAATGCTTGCGAGGGTTGTCAACAGCATCCTTTTGATCGGAGCCAAAGAAGACAGCGCGCGCCGCAATCCGGCATAGCCAGGAGGTCCTCAACATGGCTCCCTTGCCCCTTATTCTATGTGAGGGAGACCCCTCCGAGTTGCCACCTCTAAGATTTTTGTAGAGGATCACGATGGCGATGTGAATAGGAGGGAGGCCAGGGGACCAGGGGAGATCTCCCCTGCCGAAGGCCCTGTCACATGCTTGATGGGGCTGCGGCAATAATGCCATGTAAAGTTGAGGGCGATCCTCGAGGAAGAGGTGCTAAGGAGGGCTGCGATCCAATCCCCTAAATTTGGCTTGAAAATCCTGCGCCTTTGGAGGAGATCAAGCAAGTATTCCCTTATGAGGTCATTAGAAAGGCCTTCGAGATATCAAGCTTAGAAAAGGAGTGAGGGGTCTTCCTTGCATGGAGAAGCGTCGAGCAAGATTGCGAACATCTCACCAAGAAAATTGTCATGTGGATGCTTCTTGTTTTTGATGCTGAAAGGCGGCTTTTGGGCGTTGGAGGCGAGATTTTTTTCATATGGGGGCCAAGTCTCAAAGGCGAGCACTTTCGCCCAATAATCTTAGCGATACATGGATGATGAGGCTAATGGGTCTATAGTCGGCGATTCCCTCCAGCCACATCCTTTTTTAGAGCAAGAGAGGACCACATTTGCGGAGTTGGAAGCCACTTTGGAGATTTGATGTTTGCAGAGGGGAGTCGGAAATGTGAAATGACCCGTCATTGGAAGTCGGTTTTGATAATGCCCAACATTTTCTTGAAGAAAAGAGGCCTGTGAAGCCATCCGGCCCCGGCGCGCCTATGTCGCTAGGCACATGTCATTGATCGCTTCAAGAACCTCACACTTTCGGCCATTGGATGCGCCCAAGGCCATTACAAGTCAAAGCGGCTCCAAATTAAGCTCCTCCCAATTGAAATCTTTGCGACCCTACGAGGGCCTCTACTTCATGACCTTGGAGAAGTGCTGCGAAGTGGATTAGCTTTTTCTTTGGCGCCCGATGCTCGGATTAACAAGACCCCACCCATGCACGATTCTTGATCCTATGAATATGATTTTTCCTCCTCCTTGCATTAACTTTCGGCGGTGAAAGAATTTGGTATTTGCATCACCTTCTGCAGATCATATGAGGGCATAGCATTTGTTGCCAGGAGTAACAACAAAGACAAGTTATGGATTCTGATTACAGTGCAACTTATAAACATTGAATGATTGCCTGTGTGCAAACCTTAGATTTTGAAGACAGTTTTGAATATCTCTGTAATCCCTCATAGTAAGATTTATGGTTCTGGCCTGGACGGTCTTACAGGGGCTCTTTGGATTTCTGTGCTTCTTTCAAGTTAAGGGTTAAAACTATCAAGCTCCAGCATTCTTTCTTTTACCAATGGCATGTATAGCTCCCATCCATTTTCCAGAACAGCAATGGATCCACAGCTTTCGAGGCCAGAAGCTTGACCATTCTGTACTCAGTGGTATATATAAGCTCCCTGGTTTTTTACAAAGCAGAGAAGGATATTCTGTTCGCTTTGTTGCAAAACAGAATTCCGTGTTTATCATCATACCTTTTCCCTACCATGCTGCTTGCGATCATACGAAAAGGGAAAAAAAGAATATGCATGCTTCTGCGATGAAGTCATACTTACCATCTCTTGTTGTAACTTATCCTGCTCCTTGGTGGTAGATCATCCACTTTTCTCTCAGCTTTACTACCATATTTTCCTACAAAACAGAAGCATAATATTGTTTTCATGTCAGAGAGGTTCTTTATGGAACACAGGGAACCCTAAGATAATGAAGCAATATAAGCTCCACTGTCTCATCAACAGATCTTATCATCATACTTATTTGAATAATCCACACACACATCTGTTGAGGATGAACTTGCGGTTCCAATTTTAAGTTCAAAGGGTTATTATGCTTTTGCACTTTAGATTATGAACATCTTCTGTTTACCTGGGTACATACAAGGAGAAACTGATTAAGAAATTAACCCCCAGTCTGTAAAGAAAGAGAACAGATCAGAACTGTAGTCTGTATTATCGAACACGCATATGAACACATAATTTTCTCTATCAATATAAGGCTATACGCTTTTGTAGTCTGAATCTAATATTTGACAGTCTGAATATGATAAGCTCGCTTCTGAGATTTTATGCTTGTAGGTGGGTCCCGCGTCGAAGCTGAGTTGGCTGCAGGCCTTGAAAGACTAGTGGTTAGCCGCATCCAGTCTTGACATTCTAGGCCAATGCTCCTCGTGTTGCTGTGGTTTTTGTAAAAACTGGCATTGTTCTTGGATGGCTTCCCTGGGTTAACTGGTGGTCGTCAGAGTGTGACAGACTAATTGAGCACATACAGAGATTGGTTCTTCTTTTTGTGTTTTGCAAATCCTGGACTCAGTTGTCTCTCCTCTCAACCTTGATGTTTGTCTATATAACGACAAAGGGGTGTTGAAGTATCAGTTTACTACTCCCTCCATCCACATATTAATTGTCGCTGATTTAGTACAAAGTTGTACTAAATCAGCAGCAATGTATGGATCGGGAAAGAAGATACTTTATTGTTTGATGGTAATATGGAAAATTACTTCTCCACTCTATAAGAGAGATGGTTTTAGTATGAACTGGACTACCTGCATAGACCTGAAGTTAGAAATATGAATCCAGTGGTTGATTGCAAATTATACTCCGTTCATTTTTCTTACGCTCTTCCGCTGTCCCTGCGCCCAGCGCCTTTTGCCTGAGATGGAAGAGAGTACATCCTCTGAGTTCATATTTCCATCCAAGAAGTGTTTGACAGTTATGTTTTTGTTTCATATCAACCATAATAGTAGTAGCCTCGGAAGTGGGTTTGCACTAGAAGCGATATTTCTGCAATCTTGCCACTAGGAGACTTTGGCGTGTGTTTGCCCAGTTTAGTAGTGCATGAACATTGTGTTTTTCTCTCCTCCAGTTTGTAGGTTTTGTGGCTGGTCTCTGCACTGATTTTGTATGTCCTGATGACTTGCTCCTTTTTAAGCCATGATATTATCTTTTAATATTTATTTAGAGCTCATGGTTCTACGTGTTGATTATATACTCCCTGGTTAGAATATTTGAGTATATAAATGTTGTTTGGTCAGCATTGTAAAGGTGATTAAAATTAGATCAGACCCACCTGACTACATGGAAGACCAAAACTTTCATTGAGTAGAAAGTTAACCAAAACTTTCTTAACCAAAAATAATGGCCCTGGCAAGCTCTATGTTAATTCCATCTAGTTGCCATCTCTGTACAACGTCACACTTAAAAGATTTATCCATATGCCATTGACCACCTGCACGATTCCCCACGGTTATTATTTGAAGATCATCACACTTGGTAGTTCATTATTTCTCTGCTTGAGTGTATTTGTGTTATCTATGCAGTGTGCACTTGCTTATGTTCATCAACCATCGTATGGGAAGCATTTAGCATTAACAAAAAAACTCCACTGTTTGCAACCACTGTAGAAAAAGAGATTTTTATACCACTCTCAATAGTACTAATAAACTCTGAATTTCAGTTTTTGTTTTTCTACCAGCTTCAGAAAAATGTAATGTCTGTGCTGTTCTAAAATGTCTGGAAATGTTTGCTTTTTGACCATGAATCCCCATGTTGAATAGCCAACTCAATGTAACCAAATTAAAATAACAAGTCCTGCTGATCTAATAAAACCACTACCAGTGACAGGTTGTTTAGAAAGCTATTGTCATTATCACTTATCCGTAGTTGACTTTGACTTAAGCTTTGAATCGAGTGGCTATTGATAAGTCAGCCATCCCCAGTTAGAAGAGAGGAAAATAAGAACTGAAGTTCAAGTACATCATTAGCAGTGGCCTCCTAATCTCTGTTTCTATCAGGTTTTTCTGGAGGTTTGCCTCGCTCTAACCAAAGCGATGGCCTCCAAGCAGATAGTGCGCATATATGAACCAAGGACAAGGGGAAAGAAGTTATGCTCCCGCAACTCTGGTATTCCAGGTATCGTATTCTTTTTTGACACTTGGCTTCTCAGAACTGTCCATCAGGAACGTTGTTCATCATATAGTTTATTTTGCGGGAATTCATAATATATGACTATATATCTGAAGAATTCAAAAGAAAAGAAGGCTAAAAAAGCATGCTATTTAGCTGAAGAACTGCCTAGATTTTCTGAAAAGAAAGAAGTTCAAATTGACTGCAGAACGCTCAGCAAGAACAGGATGAAGCTGCTTGATAGAAAGAGCCATCATAGACTTCCCGCAGCAGCAGTAGCAGCACCTTGTTACCTGACAAGATGGTGATCGCGGACTTGGGCTGTTCCTCTGGCCCCAAACGCGCTGGCACTGGTGTCCGGTCGCTGTCAAGAGCGATTCATGGTTACTGTCTTCAGTTCCAGCAGGCACCACTGGAACTGTGTGTGTTCCTCAACGACCTGCCTGACAACGACTGTCAATACGGTGGTGAAGAGCCTCGTCACCTCCGTCGAATCAACGACCCTGTGGTCGTGACGGAGTGTCACACCAGGATCCCTTTTTATGAGAGGCTCTTTACTAGTAGCTCCGTGCATCTTGTGTGCTCGTCCAGTAGCCTGCACTGGCTCTCAAAAGGTATAGTGTGACACTGCTTGATGGATCGATCCATTGCATTAACTTGCCAATTTTCTAATCAAAACCTTTATCTTCACAGGCTCCTGAAGTTCTAACAAGGAACCAGATCGGCTTACTACATCAATGAGCATGCTAGGCGTGAAAAGCTCCCTATGGTCCTTGAAGCCTATGCACAACAGTTCAGGAAGGATTTCAGACACATTTTCCTGGAACTGAGAGCCCAAGAATTAGTCACAGGAGGGCAGATGGTTGTTTTCCATTATAGGAAAGGCATTCTGATGGCATCGCCCCCTTTCACATCTGGGACATTCTTGCTCAGGTTCTACAGTATTATGGCCTCAGAGGTACATTTTCTTAGTTTTTCTAGCATAGAGTTTTATCGTTTACCTCACGAAGGCATGAGTAATTGATCTTTCATGGTGATGCGACAGGGTGTAATCGACAAAGGCGAAGTTTGATTCTTTCTCGTGCCAGTCTATGGGCCTTCGAAGGAAGATCTAGGGGAGATCATCCAAGAAGAGGGGTCCTTTTCGATCAAGGAGTTTCTGGTGCATGACTTTTTAATCGACCTGGACAGTGCACTTGTCACCCCAAGCTGTGTTGCAGAACCAGATAAGAGCCGTGTATGAACCAGATAGTCGTGCAACATTTGAAGAAGATGTGATGGACGAATTCGTGAGGATCATGGAACGGCGCTGGAGCTTGGACACAAGCTTGATGCAGGAAGTGCATGCCGGCTTAGCTATGCTGACTTTATCGGTCGCCAAGGCATGATGGATTGATGATCGTGGCCGGTGGTGTGATTGTTTTGCTTTTTTCCAAAGGTACGCCACATTTGAATGAGACTGAGCCGTTGATTTCTTCAAGGCAGCAATGTCAACCGTTTCGTTTGGTCTACTTATTCAGGATGGTGAGTTGGCGGCCAGTTTATAAAAGAAATGGTTGCAGGCTACCAACCTTTTAGAAGGCAACTGGAGTGGCTTTCTTGCATCATTTATGAGTTAGCGACAGGGGTCATTGCTTCTCTTCTATGTTTTATGGATTTTATACATTTTATTGTTCTGTCATTTGAATAGTCTTTTGTATATTGTAAAAACGTGCGAATTGTTTGTCCAAATACATGTTCACTGTTAAACATAATGTTATGAGGCTGTTGGGGCAAATATCTTGTACTCCCTCCGTTCCGATTTAGTTGTCGTGCTGTACATTGTACATTTTGCAAACACGTCCTGATACTTTTCAAATCATTTCCACGCAGCCCTCTCCTTCCTCAGTTCGACACACGTCTCGCGTCGCCTTGCTCCGCCACCATCCCCGTCTTCCTCCCGTCCCAGATTCTCCTCACCACCCAGCTAGAGTCTCCTGCGCTTCCCACAGGACCCAACCGCCTGTGCAGGAGGCGACCTGCGTCGTCATGGAGGAGGCAGCATGGGACCCTCCTGACGCGAGCCTGCGCCCGCCGCCCACCTACACAGCCGCCATGGTTGTGCCCTCGCCTCTGGCCGGCGGGATTGCTCCAACAGTCACCTCCCTCTGAATCGTGTTAACCGAGAAGCACAAATCGGCGACTAGGTCCTTGATTTAAATCCCACCTTGAGTCGCCGTCTGGCGCACAATTCTGGCCGCGCGTCATGTGGGTCTTAAATGTCGCCCGCTCTGGCCCAGGGTGTTAAATGCGCAGAGTTGGCCCTGCTCAACCTCTCCTCCAAAGGCCAGGTTCTTCCTCTCCAGCTGGTCCTGCTCCGGCCCAGTCCACGCCGCCCCGCCTCTGTTGCTGCTGCTTTGGTATTCCCGCCCGCCCCTAGTTGGATGTTGGACGCTGGGAAATATTCAGTCATTTCCTGGCCTCGCTCGAATTGATCCTCTGCTTTGTCTTTGGTCTCTGAATTGTGAGTAAAAGAACAAAGGGAGTAATCAACCACTGCTCGAATTGATCCTCTGCTTTGTCTTTGATCTCTGAATTGTGAGTAAAGAACAAATGGAGTAATCAGCCACTGCTCCGAATTGATCCTCTGTTTTGTCTTTGATCTCTGAATTGTGAGTAAAGAACAAAGGGAGTAATCAGCCACAGCTTCGAATTGATCTACTGTTTTGTCTTTGATCTCTGAATTGTGAGTAAAGAACAAAGGGAGTAATCAGCCACTGCTTTCGAACTGATCCACTGTCATTGTGTCATCTGCAATCAGGACAATCAGGGAGTATTAGCAAGTCACAGCAAAGAACACTTGTTTATCGAATTATTGACAGGCAAGCAGAGAACACTCCTTGAATAGGCTGATTGTCTTTTAATTTACACTAAATCATGGATTAATTTACTGTATCCATGGTTTTCCAGTGTCAATGTTACTCCATAATTTATCAAAACAAAAGTTGAATCTGTAGTGTTACTGCTATAGTAGCAAGTTGTGTTACTGTGTCATTCTCAAGCAACTAAAGGTTACTGCCAGCATCATCAATGGAGTTAACTGCCAGCATCATCAGTTACTGTTACTCAAATCTAGGAGTGCAAGTCATTTTAAACTTGCAAACAATCTGAACTTGCTCTCCACATTCTTCAGCCATGTTAGCATAGACAGGAAATGACTGAATATTTCCAGAGTAAACAGAAAATTGTACTCCATAATTGTAAACAGAAAATCTAGGAGTACAAAGGGAGTAATCAGTCGTCTAGTGGGTAACATAATTGTACATAATCATTTTAAGTCATCAGTTTTTTAGTATTCAGTGTGTAACCAAGCTTGACATGTTTTATCATTTAGTAAAGAGCAAAGGGAGTATGCATTCTCATTCAATAGCATCAGTCTCAATCAGCAGTATCCTACTCATTTTTAGTTTGCTTTTCATGTACTGAGTGGGCAACATCATAAATTGTTTGTGAAGGGGTCTACTGCCAGCAATATCCTACTCCAGATCTGCATCTACTGATCATGTACTGCCAGATCTGCTAGCAATTGTTTGAGTATTTATGTTGACCAGAATGTTCTATTTTATTGGATCATGAACAGTTACCTGAGCAAGTGCTCCACCGCCGCAATGATGTTTGAGATTGATCTCAACATGAGTCCTCAACAAGATGATGCCTCAGAACCTGCAGATCAACAGGAAGAACACAACAGTCAACAACAATACAACAATGAAGAACCAGTCAATAATGAAGCAACAGGTACTACCTCCAAAACTTCTGCATTTTTATTTTCATTTTCATGATCTACTCCTATTATTTGCAATAGCTAGATGACTTATCTTTTGCTCCTTATTTGACAGGGGAAGAAGCAAGTGGTGTAGAGGAACCAATTCATGAAGAAGCAAGTGGTGTAGAGGAAGTAATTCATGAGGAAGCAAGTGCTGTACAGAAACCAATTCATAGGGAAGGCAGAGAACTCACAAAATGAGGAGAGATATGGTATTTATTTTGCACTCACGGTGATCAAGACCCAAAATGGACAGGTTCTGAAAAAGACAAGGAGGTCATTGCTAGCCTACTCGATACAACCATAAGAACTATTGAGAGAATATGGGAAAAAGCTCTTAAACAGATTGAACAAGGGGAGAAAGTTGATGTCTCAAATCAAAAGCCAGGTGAGAGTTGGCATAAGCAGAAAGATTTGGATCTGTCGAGGGTGGTGACAATCCCATTGAACAGAAGGAGAACATTGCGAGGTCTGTCAAAGGCATTGGGTGTAAGCTGCGATCCTTACACTCCAAGGTTAGTAATAGGAGTCATTTGAGGCGTCACAGCAATAAGTTGAGGCCCCATTTAAACCTATCCAACATTGTAAAGAGATTGAAATGGTGCTTGGCTATGTGTGAAGATTATTGGTCTGCGACACGGGAATTAGAACAACACTTAGCCTACATGGACCGAAAAGTGGTTCAACATGACTGGGAAGGTGAAGAACTACTATTTGCTTCCCGAAGAACCCGACCCCTTGCGCACCTTGCATCATAAGGATAGCATCGCCAAGGTGATGTTTCTTGCTGCCGTGGCTAAACCAAGATATGGCGAAGGTGGTGAGGTCACGTTTGATGGAAAGCTCGGCATTTGGTCATTTGTCACAGAGTCTCCTACTCAAAGAACCATTGAAAATAGAGATAAAGGGACGCTCGAGCTCAAATCATTAAAAGTCACACGAGATATAATGAGGTATTACATGTGTGAGAAACTTATTCCTCTGCGATCCAAGAGTGCTGGCAGACGGACGAAGATGAAGGACGGACAATCTATATCCAACAAGATAATGCCACACCACATATTCTTCACGATGACCCGGTTTTCCGACAAGTCATCGAACAGACTGATTTGGATATTAAGTTGCTTCAATAGCCTCCAAACAGTCCTGACATGAACATTCTTGATCTCTGCATATTCAGGTCTCTCCAGTCGCACACCGATAGCAGAGCACCTCAAAGTATCAGGGAACTGATAGAAGGTGTGGAGGAGGAATATCGAAACTACTCGGTTGATAAGCTAGCTAGAAGCTTACGTGGCGCTGCAGTCATGCATCCGAGAGGTAATGAGAAACAAAGGAGTACTCGATCCCTCACATGAGCAAGGAGCCGGCAGAGCAGAAGACTGACTTCCAATAGCTCTATCTATCGATGGTGAGCTAGTTGAACAGACCATAGCCTTTATAGAAGAGGCAGAAGTAATCTTAGCAGCAGAAAAAGAGCAAAAGCAGCAGGAAAAGAGCAGCAAGAAAAAGAGCCGCAGCAGCCTTGAAGAAAGCAGAAACACCCTTGAATACCGGCAGCCTCCAAGCAGCAGGAAAAAGTGAACCAAGGAGCCTTCAAGCAGCAGAAACACCCTTGAGTACCAGCAGTCTTCAAGAAGCAGGAAAAGGGCAGCAACAGCCTTCAAGCAGCAAAGAAAAGAGCACGAGCAGCCTCCGAGCAGCAGGAAAAAGAGCAGCCACCTCCTTCAAGCGGCCAGAAACACCCGCCAGTACCAGTAGCCTCCAAGCAGCAGGAGAAAGAGAACCAAGAGCCTTCAAGCAGCAATAAAAGAGCACCAGCAGCCTCCAATCAGCAGGAAGAGCAGCTCTTATTTACTTGGGGTCAGCTAGTTGCTCTGGTTGGTGCTAGGAATGACCAGTTGGTGCTAGGAATGACATTTGCAGCCAGGTGATTTGGCAGAAGATTCAGATAAGTGGAACACTGGAACAGTGGCAGCTTCCAATCATAATCTTGTAATTTACCAAACGGATCAAAATTAACTGAAATAAATGCAGGGTTCAGACTTAATTTGCAGTCTTGTAATTACAGAAGATTCAGAGTACCATAGCATTTGTTAGATTCAGAGTACACCAAGTCTTAATTTGTTAGATTGAGAGTACCATAGCATTTCTGAACTTTTTAGACCCGTGGTTATGTGGCAGGGGTGTGATTTTAGGTGTTTCTCCCTAGGAGGAGCTTTTTATGGTGAAATTTTTGAGCACTGGAGACACATACTTCATTCAATTTTCTGAATTTAAAAGTGTGTTTGTTGTACAGACTGAATTTGTTCATTCATGCACATTATAAACTACTCCCAGGAGTTTTTCTTTTGTCCCTGTGCTTTGTTGTTTGATATTGCTCGTCCCATATCCTCTGTAAGACCATGCATGCTTGTTCTATTTTCTCCAGTTAACCGGGTATAACAAACAATGTCAATTTTATAGTTGAAACTGAATCAAACAAATCTAACTGGGGTGTTATAATTGGCTGTCTAATATATGTATCTTGCTAGTTTCATTCTTGTCATGCGTGTCACTAATATATTAGCTAACTTTTTCCCTACCTTTTTTGACAAGCTTGTCTGTCCAAGAAAAGTACCCAGATATGGACTGGCACAAAGGCCTACAAACAAACAACTAAGCCCCACAAACAACCAAACAAATAACCCTGCATTAAGTTTGAACAGTGGCAGAAGACTTCAGTTAATTTCTACTCCCTCACAAGACAGTAATTACTTACTAATATTGGTTCCAATCATCATAGCATAAAATTAAGTCTGAAGCCTTTTTACTCCTAAGGAGTAATGTGCAGGTAATCTCCCTATGCTACATCTAGCTAAATTATGAATTTATTTATCTACCTGATGTTTAATTTTCTCTGTTTGCATATCAGTGGGAGATTGGACAAGAAGATTATGGAGAGGAATGTTTCTATACTAGACGGGGTAAGGACATGGACTACTGGCAGATTATATAACATTGCCAGTTTGAAAGACAGAAACATCAAACATGATGCTTGGACAGACTCACTCAGTTCTAGGCTGCTCCACGAGTAATAGAGGGAGAAATTCAGTCTACTCTTCGAGTATCTCTGATGATGCCACAAGAAGAATTCAGAGTATCTTCGATCAAAATTCAGAGTATCTCTTATGGTGCCACAAGATAAAAATTCAGAGTTCAGATAAAAATTCAGAATTCAGAGTATACCTTGACAAAGCAGGGGCATACACTACTGCTTGCGGTGGTGGAAGAGGCCGAGCCACTTGAGCCGCACGTCGACGTCCTCCTTGGTGAGCTTGTCGGTGTCGATCTCCTCCATGGGCAGCTTGGTGAGCTTGTGAGGCTGGTGCGGTACTTCTTCTTGAGAACCCAGTACCCGCCCTCCCGCTGCTCCACCCGCGGCTCCAGCCGCTCCACCAGGACAGCCGAGGCCGACGGCGAGGCGGCCGACGACGACAGGAGCGGAGACGGCCGCACACTGGAAGGGCAGGCGCAGATTGGGCCGGTGCTGGGACGACGACGTCACCGCGTGGGCCGATGGGCCGAGGGCGGGAGGAAGCTCTACAGGGAGGCCGAGTACGCCATGGCCGCTGCTTGTGGGAAGGTTGCTGCTGGCGTCGTGTTGGTAGTGGTCTGGATCTGGCGCCTTCGGCCTCGCATCGAGAAGAGCACAGAGCGGACCGCGGCAGCCAGCCCGAGAAAGAAAGTCAGGGCGAGGACCGCGGGTTCGGCCGGAAATAGATGGAGGGGGTTTTCGCAAAAAAGCCTTCGCGACAACTAAATCGGAATGGAGGGAGTATATGATATTAGAGTAGTTAGGTAGATATTTGTGTTGTATCTCCTTCTATCTCCTGTTTAATATCTCCTGTAAAATCTCCTGTTGGTTAGCCTAGACTCTGCCAACACTTGTAATCCAAGCCATCTATCAATATATACCCATGCGGCTCCCCTGTTGGGAGTAGGAATGCTTAACCAAGTTTTACATGGTACACAGAGCAACCTCTTCTGCCACATCTAGTTTCGATGCACACTGCGCCAAGAACCCTAGCCACCTTCCACCTACCTGCGCTTAAAACCCTACACTACAAAAATACACTTCCGTGATGATACGTGTTTTGTCACATTAGGTCGGCGTTTTTTGTCATGCATGTACATCCATGATGATTATATAGCCAGAATCAAGATAGTCATACTGTCTTTTGTCATAGAAGTGTTCCATGACATTACCAAAATTATCATCACGGAAGTGTCCACTTCCATGACGCGATAAATCATGGCGTCACAAAAGTGCTTTACGTCAAAGAGGTGACCGACCGTGGCATCCAATCAGCGTGAATGCCGTTAAGCTATCGGGTCAGGTTTTGGATCCGATAACCTATTTCGGGATTTGGAGAGGTCATGACTTTATTTAGGGATGTATCCCCTATTTCGGAAGAGGTTTCAATCGATTATGATGAGAACAAAGTTGCTACTTATGATGATTATTGTGATAAAACTTATGCTATAAAGAGTAGTGATGATTATATTTATAAAACTTGTCATTATTATGAGTACCCTTTCTCTGAACATTACTCTTTTAGTGTGGAAACAATTTATAGTATTCAAGTCTCTTTAGATACTCCCACTATTCCGAATAAGAAGAATTTTGCTTATGTGGAGAGTAATAAAATTTATATGCAAGTAGATCATGAAAAGAATGCTTTAGGTGTTGGTTATATTATTGAATTCATTCATGATGCTACTGAAAATTATTATGAGGGAGGAATATATGCTTGTAGGAATTGCAATAATATCAAGTTTCTCTCTATGTGCTTAAAGTTTTGAAGTTATGCTTGTTTTGCCTTCCTATGCTAGTTGATTATTGTTCCCATAAGTTGTTTGCTCACAAAATCCCTATGCGTAGGAAGTGGGTTAGACTTAAATGTGCTAGTCATTCATGATGCTCTCTTTATGTTTCAATTCTTATCTTTTTATGTGAGCATCATTGAAATCATCATGCCTAGCTAGGGGCGTTAGCGATAAGCAGCTTGTTGGGAGGCAACCCAATTTTATTTTTAGTTTCTTGCTTTCTGGTTCTGTTTAGTAATAAATAATCCATCTAGCTTCTGTTTTAGATGTGGTTTTATGTTTTTAATTAGTGTTTGTGCCAAGTAGAACCTTTGGGAAGACTTGGGTGAAGTCTTTATGATCATGCTGTAAAAAACAGAAACTTTAGCGCTCACGAGATTAGCTTCAACTTTTTACTGGAGAGTGCTATTTAGTTGATTATTTTTGCAGATGATTACTAGACAAATTCCTCAGTTCCATAAATTTATTTTAGAATTTTTGGAGTTCCAGAAGTTTGCGTTAGTTACAGATTACTACAGACTGTTCTATTTTTGACAGATTCTGTTTTCATTGTGTTGTTTGCTTATTTTGATGAATCTGTGGCTAGTAAAATAGCTTATAAACCATAGAGAAGTTGGAATACAGTAGGTTTAACACCAATACAAATAAAGAATGAGTTTATTACAGTACCTTGAAGTGGTGTTTTTGTTTTCTTTTAAGCTAATGGAGCTCCACGAGGTTTTCTGTTAAGTTTTGTGTTGTGAAGTTTTCAAGTTTTGAGTAAAAGATTCGATGGACTATGGAATAAGGAGTGGCAAGAGCCTAAGCTTGGGGATGCCCAAAGGCACCCCAAGAGTAATATTCAAGGACAACCAAGAGCCTAAGCTTGGGGATGCGGAAGGCATCCCTCTTTAAATCTCGTTCATCGGTAACTTTACTTGGAGCTATATTTTTATTCACCACATGATATGTGTTTTGCTTGGCGTCATTTTATTTCCTTTAGCTTTGCTTGATGTTTGAATAAAATACCAAGATCTGAAATTATTAAATGGGAGAGTCTTCACATAGTTACATAATTATTCGACTACTCATTGATCTTCACTTATATCTTCCGAAGATGGTTTGTTGTTTGCTCTAGTGCTTCACTTATATCTTTTAGAGCATAATGGTGGTTTCATTTTGAAGAAATAGATGAACTCTCATGCTTCACTTAGATTATTTTGAGAGTCTTAAATAGCATGGTAATTTGCTTAAATAATCTTAATATGCTTGGTATTCAAGATTTGTAAGAATTCTTATGAGTGTGTTGAATACTATGAGAAGTTTGATGTGATAATTGTTTTGAGATATGAAGATGGTGATATTAGAGTCATGCTAGTTGAGTAGTTGTGAATTTGGGAAATAATTGTGTTAAAGTTTGTGATTCCGTAGCATGCGCATTATGGTGAACCGTTATATGATGAAATCGAGCATGATTTATTTATTGATTGTCTTCCTTATGAGTGGCGATCGGGGGCGGCGATGGTCTTTTCCTACCAATCTATCCCCCTAGGAGCATCTGGCGTAATACTTTGCTTTGATAACTTGTAGATTTTTGCAATAAGTATATGAGTTCTTTATGACTAATGTTGAGTCCATGGATTATCGCACTCTCTTCCCTTCCACCATTGCTAGCCTCTCTAATACCGCGCACCTTCCGCGGTATCATACACCCACCATATACCTTCCTCAAAACAGCCACCATACCTACCTATCATGGCATTTCCATAGCCATTCCGAGATATATTGCCATGCAACTTTCCACCATTCCGTTTTATTATGACACGCTCCATCATTGCCATATTGCTAGCATGATCATGTAGTTGACATCGTATTTGTGGCAAAGCCACCATTCATAATTCTTTCATACATGTCACTCATGAGTCATTGCACATCCCGGTACACCGCCGGAGGCATTCATATCGAGTCATATTTTGTTCTAAGTATTGAGTTGTGAAAAAAAATAAAAAGTGTGATGATCATCATTTTTAGAGCATTGTCCCAGTGAGGAAAGGATGATGGAGACTATGATTCCCCCACAAGTCGGGATGAGACTCCGGACGAAAAATAAAAAAAAAGAAAAAGAAAAAAAGAGGCCATAAAAAAAAGGAGAAAAGGCTTAAACAAAAAAAAACAAAAAAAATGAGAGAAAAAGAGAGAAGGGACAATGCTACTATCCTTTTACCACACTTGTGCTTCAAAGTAGCACCATGATCTTCATGTTAGAGAGTCTCCTATCACTACAGGGAACACGTAATTTGCCGTCATGGATTCTGGCGGCAAAGATAAATCGAACGGCAAAGAGTTTGCCTTGAGGAAGCGGAGCGGCAAAAGTGTCAGGCGGCAAAAGATAAGTCGGCAAAAGAAACTTTGCGTCGGCTTTCGTCAAACGGATGACAAAGTTTTTGCCGTCATTAGCTATGAATTGCCGTCCGCCACAAAAATAGCAGGCGACAAAAGAAACCTATTTGTCGTTAGCTAAATGTGATCTTTGCCGTCGGTAAACCATTTCTGGGGCAAAGATTTTTTATATTTTACAAAAAATCTGTTGGGCAGAGTCAACATCAAAAAAGACATGAAGGCTCATTGACAAAGAAAAGGGAAGGCCGGCCATGCTGCCTTTCATTCATCGTCGGTGGAATTCTGAGTTCGTCGGTGGAATTCTGAGTTGTTACAATGAGTCCTGAAAGTTTACACAAAGGACCCTAAAACTAAATCTGAAAAGCAATCAGGTTCTTCTCCACTGCGACAACAGAGACTTCATCGCCGGGGACAAAACCGCAGGGACTCCACACCTGGCCTTGCTGGCGGCGCCATCCACCTGCCACGAGGCGCTGCCCGGTACGTGCTTGCCCGCGCCGCCTACTGATGCATGGCCCGGCGCCCAACCCTGCTTTCGCCCGGCTGGCTCGCATGACGCCGTTGACCGTGCTTGCTTTGCACCGCCCCTTGGTCGCCAATTGCTCGCCCATCCACAGCCGGCTCGGCTGCGCCTGGGCGAGTCTTTGCAACAGGACTCCTGCTACCACGGCATTGCTTTCGCCCGTGCCGCCCGCTTCTACTAGCCGAGGCGCCCGCCCGGCCGTGCTTGCCAGCGCCGCCCCTCGGGTCGGCCGAAATTGCCCAACCACAGTCACCGGCTCAGCTCTCGCCCGAAGCGCTATTGCTAGCTGCTCGTTACCAGCGCCCTTAGTCGCGAGGCCGCCTCGCCGTCCACGCCGCTATTTGGCTCGCCCGGCGCCAAAGACGAGGTCCCGCAAGAAGGCCTTTTCGCCCAGGCGATTCCGCCCTGCTCGTCTGCGTGGCCGCCCACGAAGAGAGGAGAGCCTTGAGTCGATGGCGCTTCGCCCGAGGGGCAGCCCTGCTCTTTCTTGCGCGGCCTCCCGCTGCGCCGCCGCGCCCGCCTGCTTTCGACCGCGTCGGCCATGAGTAGAGAGGCGTGAGGTGGAGTGGGACCCGGGTGGAAGCGGCTGAGGCAAGGCGATCGTATGTAGCTGCGCATGGAGGGAGCACCGGACTGCGGGTGGAGTGGTGGTGGTGGTGAGAGAAGAGGCGGGTCACGGGCCTCCCACCGAGCAGGAGAGGGATAGAGATGAGCGAGAGGAGAGGATAAGAGTGCATGCAGGATGGGGCTTGGGTGGTGGTGGGCCAGCGGGTGGGGGGGCGTGGTGAGAAGAAGAGGCGGTCGCGGGCGGCCCAGATCTTGGCATGTCATCAATCCATGAGATGAATCCAGCGTCTTGTGTTTCTTCTTAGCCGTTATGTGAAAAAACACAGGCCGGCGAAGTATGTCTTTGCCGTCTGCAATTCTTTTATAGACAGCAAAGACATACTTTGCCGTCCTCAATTTTATTCCAGACGGCAAAGTAACCTCTTTGCCGTCTGTAGAAAAAAAGCAAACCGAAAAGTATGTATTTGCCGTCTATAATAAAAAACAGACGGCAAAGTATGTCTTTTCGTAAGTTATTCTTTGCCGTCGATGAATTGGCGGCAAAAGTGGTCTTAACCGTCTAGTCTGACTTTAAAAGGCAATGACAAGAAGCTCTCTTGACAACAAACTAGCTGATTCTTGTAGTGTATGTTGTCACCTTCATATACTAGTGGGAATTTTACATTATAGAACTTGGCTTGTATATTCCAAAGATGGGCTTCCTCAAATGCCCTAGGTCTTCGTGAGCAGCGAGTTGGATGCACACCCACTTAGTTTCTTTTGGTGAGCTTTCATATTCTTATAGCTCTAGTGCATCGTTGCATGGCAATCCCTACTCACATTGATATCTATTAATGGGCATTGTCGGTGTCAAAACCGGCGGATCTCGGGTAGGGGGTCCCAGGCTGTGCGTCTAAAGGCGGATGGTAACATGGGGCAGGGGACACGATGTGTACCCAGGTTGGAACCCTCTCTATGGAGGTAATACCCTACTTCACCTTGATTTATCTTGATGATATGAGTATTACAAGAGTTGATCTACCACGAGATCGTAGATGCTAAACCCTAGAGCTAGCCTATGGTATGATTGTTGTATATATCTCTATCGACTAGCCTGGCCTCGGTTTATATAATGCACCAGAGGCCTAGGATAACAAGAGTTCTAGCGAATCGCCGGTGGGAGGAGTCCTTGTCTTGATCGCCAAGTCTTGTGGAATCTTCCTTGTATCGGCTTGGTGTCCGGAGCCCAGCCCATGAGTATACTGACCATGGGGGTCTCGGCCCAATCTAACGGTCGGGAGATGGCGTGGTGAGTACCCCCTAGTCCAGGACACCGTCAGTAGCCCCTTGAACCGGTCTTCAAGTTTAGGGACGCTCCTCGATTCTTCTGAACCGTTCTTCATCTTCAGTCGTCGGTCTTGAAAACTGGTTCAACAAATATTCTCATCTTCGATCTTGAGGATTGCCGAAATGCATTTGACGAGTTTACCGTCCGGGTATCCGAGAGCCTTTAAGTTTCCGGCCTTTATCAATGCCTTGTTATTTTTATGCCACACCTCGGGTTTGAAGTTGTTCCGGCGGCAGTGTCCTCTTAACGTCCGAGCTCCAACGCCGGACTACATTCGAGGTATCTTTTGCAGCGAGCACCAACGCCGGACCGCTTCCCAGCTCTAGCAGCTGGAATGTATCCGAGCTCAACGCCGGACCGTGTCGAGCTCCAACGCCGAACTATGTATCCGAGCTCCAACGAATTTGTATCCGAGGTGTAAATAAATCACCTTGGTTCAAAGAAGTTTGAAGGAGTTCAGCCGAGCTTAATGCCGGAAATGCCCTCTATGGAGCCAGCCCTTTGGCGCCGAGCTTTATGCGGACTGCTTCGGAGGTGGTGCACCACCCGAATGTGGGCCGATTTTTGTCAATATTTTTGATTGGTGCAATTTATTCTCTGCCGAGATACATAGCGAGTAGCCCTCAAGGTGGGTATCGGTCTAAAACCCGAGATGCACATGAAGGATGACATAAGACCGCTGATCCCCGTAGCCGCTGAGACTCAGGTTGATTTGCAAAATCGGTCTGAGCATCAAGTCCTAGCTCGGCAGAATGCCGGGACACAAAAGGCGGCGTGCTCAGTCCTCAAGACTCGAGGTTGGAGTGCGGCCACCAACACGAGGATCAAAATCTCCTCAGGCATATTACACTTAAATTTTCTCGCATTGGACAGGCAATGTAGTAGCCCCCGAGACACTGGTCGGTGGCAACACCGAATCAGGGGCATCGATGTGCCCTTTAATATTTATAGATAATGGCGCAAAGCCCGGTAGCCCCGAGCCTTAATGTGGGCACGGGTGGCGAATCAGGATCAATATACTGGTAGTAAAAATCACAGATTATGTGTAATGATTCTATGTATCCAAGTACTTTACATCATTATTTTGACTCCATTGCGACCGTTTATCAGTTGAAAGTGGCCATCGTCGACTTCTACCCCTTGGTAGATACTACAGGGTGTTTCGCACTAACAAAACAACCCTTAGCCGACGTCTCGGTGCCCGAAGGCGGTTGTGTTAGCAGAAACGAGGCAATCATATATACGGGCTTTAAAACTTTCGCTTAGTCATAGGAGCTTTATCTTTGGGGAAGCTAGCTATGAGCCCCAGTTAGTGTTCGGCGATCGAGGTCAAGCCGTAAACACTTGACCAATGTTATGAACGGCCTGTCATTTAACATAGTCATCGGATCATTGACCAGTTTACACCTATTGTGATCATGGTTTTTGGCTTTCTCCACCGAGGTGCTTAACCATGCGAGCTGGAAGCACAATCGTAGTGGTTCTCCTTTTGCACACCCTAGCGAACAAAGCGGAGCGTAGGAGGCAAGCACAAGAGCCAAAGCAACCCAACTATTGACCGAAGACACAATTGAAACCGATGCATATATAGCAATATCCGAGAATGTTTTTCTTAGAATCCCTAAAGGTGTCGGCGTTGCACTCTGAGACTAATCTTTGAAACGCACAAATAGTTTAAAAAGTGCCATAGGCTCGAAAAAGCCAAAAATTTAATCAAAAGTTTAATGTCGAACTAGATCAAGTGTTCGGTGCCAATCCGAAAATTGGACTTTTTTAAAAGGTGCTTACGTAGGTGCTTTAACATGACACATCCTATCTCAAGAATCCAAGCGGGTCAGCCTACGGCCTCAACCTCCTTATCCCGAAGGCGGCGTGCTTCTCGAGGCTAGTTTAGTAAACTGCACTCGGCGGATTTAGAGAGAAGAAAGGCTATCCGACTATTGACCACACACTTGCATCGAGAAAGGAGTGATAGAAAAGACTTTGCAATGACTAATAAGAAGAACACTTATTATAAAACAGCTCAAATAAACTTAAGAGCCCCCAAGTGACTTGGGTAAAAGAATGATTGTATGTACCGAAGTACTTATATCATATCTATATTCAACCGAACTTTAAACGTGTCTTAACCGACCGTCGGCTTCTCCCTCTTGGTCAAGGACGAAAAAGGGTTATGTACTCCATCTGTCGAGAATATCGGCGGTGTTTCCAATAACCGGGCGGTTAGGCCATAAGGTCAGAATGAGACAAAAGCGGCTCCAGGGGAACTTATGCTATATTCTTGTGAAGTGTAAGAAGCATCTTGAAGAAAATAGTACCCCCACCGATACATTTCTTGATTGCTCAATGTTATTATGAGACTTGTGCAATAGATTTTTGTACTCATGAGTTCCGTTGTGTGCCCGACCATTATTGGAAACTATAAGAGCGCTTGCTTTCGCTTCACCGGTCGAGGTCCGGCTCGGATAACCTGATCGTGACAATCGCAGAGGTGCTCCTTTACTCCCTAGCGAACAATCGGGAACATAGGGGTAAACCACGGGGAGCGAGGCAACCCGCTTACCAAATCGCTTAAGTCAATATGGTGCATATTGTGGCGTAATACCACGAACAAGGAACGAAGCCGTACAAGTAAAATCATCTGCAAGAGGAAAAGCTTCATGAAGGGAGACCCCAAAAGAATTGGGTATTTGAATTGATGCGTCACAAACAAAGTTTGGACAAGAAAAAATTTTACAAGCAACATGTTTCCAAAAAGTATAATGCTTGGTCGACGAACACAAGTTAGACATTAAAGCTTTGAGCATGAAAGCGACTTAGCTGGTTAATGTGTTCGGTATTGATGTGTGATCCGAGCTTGATACGGGACAAGGTTCCATCCCCAAGCCGGTCCCGAGGTGGCGGAGGCGGAGAGCTCGACACGCCAGAAGTGGTGACATAGTACGGTCCAATGAGCACCGCAGAGTGGCGCCAAGTCCCGGATCATTTTCCTGTGCACAAAAAATGGTGCAAACCGGAGATAATAGTAATAATGATAATTAAAAAAAATCATTGCATAATAAATAATTTATGCAAAGTGAGTAATAAAAGAAATATGGCCTGGCGCCAAAGTCAATGTCGATGCAGGGCGTCGGCGTGATGGGGTAAAGGCGTGGCAAAGCCTGAATTCACAGGTCGCACTACTAGGAAAAGGGCTAAAGATAGGATTGACACTAATGGCGCACCAGAGAAGTGGTGCGCCACTACTATATACTAATGGCGCACTGGTGGAGATCGCCATTAGTATGGAATACACTAATGGCGCACCCGAGGCGGAAGGTGCGCCACTAGTAAAACATTTTTTTTCATTTTTTCAAACATTCTAATGGCGCATCTGGCAAAGTCGCCATTAGTAGTTAGAACTACTAATGGCGCCTTGGAGACAGATGCGCCCGAATTTTCTTTTACTTTTTGGCAAAAACGATTCCTCTCCTCCCTTCCTCCCCACTGGTCGCCTCTTCCGCCCCAACCGTGCGCGCCGCCTGCTTCCCCACGCCCCCTCCGTCCCTGCGCCGCCTGACCCCGCCTCACGCCCCGCCCCCTCCGTCCCTGCCGCCGCCGCCTGACCCCGCCCCGCCCCATCCGTCCCTCCGTCTCCCTGCCCCCCCACGCCGCCTGCCCGTCCCCACAATCTCCGTCAGTAGACCATGGGAGCCGGCGGGACACAGGCCAGGCGCCCGGCGGCGGCCCGAAGAAGATGGCCCTCCTCCTCCTCCAGCCCGCTCCCGCTGCCGGAGTCGCTGCCCTTTTCTGAGGCCAGGACCAAATCCACCCCCCCCCCCACCCGGCGTCCGCTACCCGGGCCGCCCCGGGTATTTACGGTTTCTTAGAGAGCATCTAAGTGAGGTGGCCAGCAAAGTTTGGAATGCATTTCATTTGATACAACTATGAAAGTTTTATAGAAAAGAAGAAAATTTTGGAAAGTTGGATAACTATGATTTTTATAATGGAAAGTTGGATGTAGGAAGACTTAACTATGGCATTATTACTTTGTTGCCTAAAGGGAATGATGATCCAAAGATATAGGCCTATATGTTTGCTAAATGTTCCTTTAAACTGCTTTAACAAGATAATCAAGTCATTCAGTAAATGAATTGCCTTGTTTTCTTGATTGCTATTGGTCCAGGGGTTTCGTTTCCTCTTTCCAGCGTTTGGACATTGCACAAATTTATTATTCGTCATCTGCTCCTTGCATATTACGCAGATGGTTAACCTGGCGAACCGTAGTTTCAAGCTGTAGTTGCTATGCCATATGGGCTCATATAAATCTCAACTTTGGATAGTGCTTTGGTGTGTTTGTTGCAAACTTGCAATGTCAATTCACTTGCGGTCCTTATGATGTCACTGAGAATCTGGTGCTTTCTTGGTATTCTTGGTGTGCCACTTCACTTTTGTTCTGATAATCTCATCGATAATCTATCGTTGCTTTCGACCCATGATGGTATCGATTGCAAGTTGCACCACTTTTGTGCAATTCTTTTGTGTGATGAACTGATAAATTCTTGGCTGAGGTGCCTGTTACACGTCGAGGGCATACTGTTGTCGTTGAATTTTATCTCTGTTGGCCACTTGCAAAACCTAAGAGAAATTTATTACCGGCCACTATGCTTTTGCTTTGTTTATTTGTGCATACCTGGCAGCGCCTCCACCCGCACTACTTTTTGGCTGTTCAAATCTGGCCGGTGGCACTGAATTATTTTGAAAACCGGCACGGCATATCGCATATGCGTGCACGCACGCCGTATATTAGCTTGCACAGGACACTAACCAGCAAAGTCGTCGGGCGTGCACACATATGCTAGTGAACAAAACAGTTGGTCACCTCAACTCTGACGGACACAAACTTGAAAGGCATACCTCACACTCTACCTCGGTAATAATACATAGTACGTCTCTTCAAGGCAGCCAACTTTGTCCTGCTAGGATTTTTAGAAAAGGTGATGGTTATGAAAGGGTTCCCAATTAAATTTGGAAAGTGGGTTATGTAAGGGTACTAATTGGTCTCTTCTTTGCTTAATTATCGAGAGATGGCGGGAAGCAGCCACCGCCGCTCTGCGACACATGATCTGAGTTGGATGCTTCCGAGTTCTTCACTATCATACTTGGGACTTGATTATCATCCATGACGCAGTATATAAAATGAGAGATCTCCCTAGCTTCACCCATCTCATTATGATATACATTGTTTGCCTACATCACTCATTGTCCAAAAGCTACAGAGGCTGCTGAAAGAACATCTTGATGGGTGAAGATCCGCCAAATAATGTGAAGGTGCGACAGTCGTGGCAGCTGGTTTCGCGGTACGTGGGATGTGGAGTTGGTGATCAAGAAGGGCCACATGTACTTGTCTACGTGGGTGGGAGAAGTTCTACCGTGCCTCACGACCTCTTGGTGGGGTCCTTCCTTCTCTTTAATTCTGACGGCAGCGCCACCATGCTCATCGTGAAGGTGTTCAACACGACTATGTGTCGCATGCGCTTCTGAAGATTATGATCTTGAAGTGCGTTACGCCTCTTCTTATTCCTCTACATTTGGCTTTGTCTCACATCGATTGTTAACGGTCATTGTTGCATTTGGACAGGTAATGGGAGTAGCAAGACAGCGACAATGGCTACGACCAAAGCGGCGGCGACCATGGCTATGTGGCAGCGAAGCAGCGACCATGGCTATAGCGAAAGCAGGCGATTCGGGTCAGAAAGGAAGCATCAATGATTCTGGCAGCAACATAGACAACAAGAAGGATGATCCGGACTGGAGTCACGGGAGAAGAGGAGCAGAGTGGGGATGAGGAGCTGCGAGGATGACGATGGGCATCAGTGAGGATGACCGGCTGGCGGTGGTGGTGACCAAGGGCAAGAGATGGTCTTTGGTGACCATGGGCAAGAGATGGTGGTGGTGACCATGGGCAAGAGATGGTGGTGGTGACCATGGGCAAGAGATGGAGGTGGTGAGGATGACCTAGTGATGGTCGTGCACGAAGGTGGCCTCGCGATGGTGGTGGTGCTGACAATGACCACGCCTTGCCGGTGGTGGCGCCGGGCGATCCCACACCGGGCGACATGAGCACGCCAATTGAGGTAGAAGACTACATCCCACTACCTCCACCGCCTCGCCGCTCTTGGCGCATCAGACTGAGGAAGGAGAAGGAGAAGAACAATGCATGAGAACTGAACTTTGTCAGGTATGTCAGATCTCCAAAATGATATTTAGTTACCTATGTTATCTCTAATATGCTTAGTTTCCTATAGGTTAGCTTCATTTTACCTAAGTTGGCTCTAATATACTAACTTAGAGCTTATATGCTTAGTTTCCTATAGGTTAGCTCCAAAATAACTTATGTTAGCACAAAATGATCAATTTTACATAATAAGCTTATAGTCTTCTTCTTATTTCTTTTCCAAAATTCTTCTTATTCTTCTTCTAGTCTTCTTCTTTTTCTTCTTCTAACTTCTTGTTTATCATTTTGCAGATTTGATTTAATTCACTGAAGCTTGCATGGATGGAGTGCTTCTTTTCCATTTGTGTTTTTATTTTGTATCAATGTGAAACTTTTGTGAATTGATGGATAACGGTGTTGGATGAACAATGTGAAACTTTTGTAATATGTAACGATGGAACTTGTGTGTTGGCTATGTATGTATATATGATGGAACTTGTGTGTTGGCTATGTATGTATATATGATGGAACTTGTGTGTTGGCTATGATTGTTATATGGATGCTTCTTGTATATATATCGTTGGATATCTCATAGGTGAAATAGTGACCTGAGATTAAGAAAAAAATTAAAAAATTGTTACTAATGGCGCATTACGATGTAGTGCGCCATTAGTATAGCGTACATTACTAGTGGCGCACCATGGGCAAAACTAATGGCGCCTTGCACAGTGCGCCATTAGTATCTGAAGATACTAATGGCGCACCGGTGGTGCGCCATTTAAAAAAAAAATTCTAGTGACGTGATACTAATGGCGCACCAGTGATGCGCCATTAGTAGGCAAAACTGGTGCGCCATTAGTAGCCCTTTTCCTAGTAGTGTCGGTCCGAGCTCCGGATGCGGCGTTCGCCGGACTATGTACGGAAACTGACCGAACCACCATGCGACTGTTGTTAATGCGGCCACCATTTGATAGACCTGTGTACATATGATGGACAAACCAGTAATAATTCCTTGGGAAAAAGAACCCAAACAAGCAAAAATACTGGGATTAATAGCACCTGGTTTATTTGTTGTAGCAATCCGAAGGAAGGTGATTCCCAAAATTGGGACCTGATCTGCGCACCCATTGCACGATGGGCGATAAAAGCAGCGGCATGGCAATCTTGGCAAAGGTTGGCTCGCCGAGGCAAAGCCCTCGGTCCAGCTAACGTGTTTTGAGCTGGTCGTCTAGTGACGCCAAGTATCCGGAGTAGGTTGATGAAGATATGGCGAAGCCCCGGTCCAGCCGAGATGTCGAAGTAGGTCGGCGTGATGGACACCACTTGAAGAAGCAATAGTGCGGCCCTGCCGATGCGGTCGTGACATGGTTGATGCCGCTTGATGAAGCGACCGTCGGCGCTGCGGTATGCCCGCTCCGTGTAATCTGTGGGCGGCGATGTTGGTGATGATTTATCCTTCGTGATGCCGGACTCTTGTTCGGCTTGCCGAGATGATGATCCGAAGAAGTTGAGCTCGGCTCAACAAAGTGACGACGATGTCTAAGCGCAGGTCGGCAACCGTGAGCAATATTGCCGGACTAGTTTGACACCCGGCATGATATTGAAGATCATGTTCAAAAGATTTTAAAGTTAGCGGGATGTGTTCGGGAACAAAACACAATACCCCATACAAAACTTCCTTCAAAAAGGATGTCCAAAATCCCGTTCATAAAAAGGACGAACTCGGGTCGGATTTGTTTTCGCGCAGAAAACAGATCCGAAAAGTGATGCACTAATCGGAAGGTTCCCGGAGTTTGGACGGTCGGATCGAGCTGAAATTTTGAGGGGTGGTAGATATAGGAATTCCGCAGTCGAGAAACGGTTGGATATTCCACAGGAGGTCCGAGCTATAAGCTGGACACCACGCCCTAAACTCGTCCAGATTCTCGTCCAGATTTGACAGGGCTCCGATATATCATAGATTGTCGGAGATTCCTCCATCGGAACTCGACGAAATTTAGCGTGGCTGTTGTAGACGTAATTCCGCACTATTCCACTGAAGCAATCGTCAAACCGACGCTCGAGGAGGCGGTGATGGCGGATACAAGTTCGTTGTCCAGAAAAACAGCACGGTCGCTCGAGGGCAATGTTGACATTGAGCCCCCGGGCTCCCTGGATGATTCCTCCATGATCTTGATAGAGATCGGAGCTGATGTTGATGAAGGCCCTCATCCGAACATGACGATCAGAGGTAGGGCGCGGTCCTTGGTCGAACCAAGGTGACCGATCTAGGCTGGTGACGATGATGCCAAGTCGCGATTGATCTGCGGCGAGCCATCGACCCTTTGTCAACACACAACGGATCTCTCAATGAAAGCACCAATGTCGATGTCAAAACCGGCGGATCTCGGGTAGGGGGTCCCGAACTTTGCGTCTAAGGCGGATGGTAACAGGAGGCAGGGGGACACGATGTTTACCTGTGTTCGGGCCCTCTCTATGGAGGTAATACCCTATTTCCTGCTTGATTGATCTTGATGATATGAGTATTACAAGAGTTGATCTACCACGAGATCGTAGAGGCTAAACCCTAGAAGCTAGCCTATGGTATGATTGTTGTATATATCTCTATCGACTAGCCTGGCCTCGGTTTATATAATGCACGAGGCCTAGGATAACAAGAGTCCTAGCCGAATACGCCGGTGGGGGAGGAGTCCTTGTCTTGATCGCCAAGTCTTGTGGAATCTTCCTTGTATGCGGTAGCTGTCCGGACTGGCCCATGAGTATTCGACCATGGGGGTCCTCGGGCCAATCTAACAGATCGGGAGATGACGTGGTGAGTACCCCCTAGTCCAGGACACCGTCGAGCATCTCCATAGCCCGTTGATACGCCTAGTTGATGTGAGACTATCTTCTCCTTTTTGCCTTCTCCACAACCACCATTCTATTCCAAAATATAGTGCTATGTCCATGGCTCACGCTCATGTATTGTGTGAAGATTGAAAGAGTTTGAAAATGTTAAAGTATGAAACAATTTCTTGGCTTGTCATCGGGGTTGTGCATGATTTAAATACTTTGTGTGGTGAATATAGAGCATAGCCAGACTATATGATTTTGTAGGGATAACTTTCTTTGGCCATGTTATTTTGAGAAGACATGATTGCTTTGTAGTATGCTTGAAGTATTATTATTTTTATGTCAATATGAACTTTTGTCTTGAATCTTTCGGATCTGAATGTTCATATCACAATTAAGAAGATTTACATTGAAATTATGGCAAAGTATCACTCCGCATCAAAAATTCTCTTTTTATCATTTACCTACTTGAGGACGAGCAGGAATTAAGCTTGGGGATGCCTCGACACGTCTCCAACGTATCTATAATTTTGATTGCTCCATGCTATATTATCTACTGTTTTGGGCAATATTGGGCTTTATTATCCACTTTTATATTATTTTTGGGACTAACCTATTAACCGGAGGCCCAGCCTGATTCTTTGCTTTTATGCCTATTTCAGTGTTTTGAGGAAAAGGAATATCAAACGGAGTCGAAATCAACTGGAGAAGTTATTTTTGGAAGGAAACCCACCTGATGGACTTGGACCCCACGTCAGAAGATACGGGAGGTGCTCACGAGGGTGGGGGGCGCCCCCCCCCCCCGTAGCTCCATAGACGTACTCCTTTCACCCATATATACCTACGTACCCTAAAACTTCCAGAACAGAAGATAGATCGGGAGTTCCGCCGCTGCAAGCCTCTGTAGCCACCAAAAACCTCTCGGGAGCCCGTTCCGGCACCCTGCCGGAGGGGGAACCCATCACCGGTGGCCATCTTCATCATCCCGGCGCTATCCATGACGAGGAGGGAGTAGTTCACCCTCGGGCCGAGGGTATGTATCGATAGCTATGTGTTTGATCTCTCTCTCTCTCTCTCTCTCTCTCTCTCTCTCTCGTGTTCCCTCTATGGCACGATCTTGATGTATCCCGAGCTTTTATATTGTAGTTGGATCTTATGATGTTTCTCCCCCTCTACTCTCTTGTGATGAATTGAGTTTCCCTTTGAAGTTATCTTATCGGATTGAGTCTTTTATGAGAACACTTGATGTATGTCTTGTCGTGCTTATCTGTGGTGACAATGGGATATCATGTGCCACTTGATGTATGTTTTGGTGACCAACTTATGGGTTCCACCCATGAACCTATGCATAGGGGTTGGCACACGTTCTTGACTCTCCGGTAGTAGCTTTGGGGCACTCTTTGAAGTACTTTGTGTTGGTTGGATGAATCTGAGATTGTGTGATGCTTATCGTATAATCATGCCCACGGATACTTGAGGTGACAATGGAGTATCTAGGTGACATTAGGGTTTTGGTTGATTTGTGTCTTAAGGTGTTATTCTAGTACGAACTCTTTTATAGATTGATCCAAAAGAATAACTTTGAGGTGGTTTCGTACCCTACCATAATCTCTACGTTTGTTCTCCGCTATTAGTGGCTTTGGAGTGACTCTTTGTTGCATGTTGAGGGATTGTTATATGATCTATCTATGTTATTATTGTTGAGAGAACTTGCACTAGTGAAAGTATGAACCCTAGGCCTTGTTTCCTATCATTTGCAATACCGTTTACGCTCACTTTTTATCATTAGTTACCTTGATGTTTTTATTATTTCAGATTACAAAACCTATATCTACTATCTATTTTGCATTTGTATCACCATCTCTTCGCCGAACTAGTGCACCTATACAATTTACCATTGTATTGGGTGTGTTGGGGACACAAGAGACTCTTTGTTATTTGGTTGCATGGTTGTTTGAGAGAGACCATCTTCATCCTACGCCTCCACGGATTGATAAACCTTAGGTCATCCACTTGAGGAAATTTACTCTTGTCCTACAAACCTGTGCACTTGCGGGCCCAACAACGTCTACAAGAAGAAGGTTGCGTAGTAGACATCAGCAGACGATTCCAACTCTAGCCCGTTCTGACCATAATGCGGTCTGTTATTGGCCCATGTTTGGCCAATCGATCATACGGCCCGTATAAGGCCCATTGATGATACGGCCCGTAGAAGGCCCATTGTTTCTACGGCCCGTAGAAGGCCCATTTTTTCTATGGCCCGTATAAGTCCCATTGTTTCTCTGACCCGTGGGCGGACCATCGCTTCTCTACGGCCCGTAGGGAGGCCGGTGTCACTACAGTAAATATTAGCCCATGGTTATTGTGGCCTAGTTTTAAAAAATAGGTTATTGCAGCCACTAGCAAACCGCAGAAAAAGAACTGCACTGACTACAAGCAAACAAATAAAAAAGACAACAAGGAAATAAATAAGCAAGCAACTTATGCTAGGCTATCATGGCTATTACACATATTACATCCACTAGGCATCAAAGTTTGCCACCAGTGCAAATATAGGGAACAAAGCGACATATAAACGCCGTAGCAAAACAAGTCCAAAAGCTGAAACCACTTGAGAAGAGCTCAAGAAACAATATCCACAGGTACCCATAATCTTTGGCAAGATGCTTAGCAAGCTTATTAACTTTCTCTTGTTTGGCGCTTAAATCCTCCAGCGCTTGCTTTTGCACAAGAAAGTACGCATCTGAATTTTGCAGGGACTTCCTCAGTCCTTCGGCTTCTTGCCGCAGCACAACTAACTGATGCCTTTCAGCTTGTAGCTGAGACTGAAGAAGCCGAAGTGATTCAGGCAGCGAGTTCGAAGAGCTTGTGCCAGCGGTATTGGCCAGTAACTCGAACACTACATCAACGCAGGACTGTGGGGTTTTCTCACTGTCTACAAGATCGTTTTTATCACCTTTCTTGGAGACCAACAGGGTTGGCTCACTATCTTGAACCTTATCTGCATTACTTTCTCTACCATTGCATAGTGGGGTGCTCTTCTCCAATATTCTGTTTGCATACTACAAGAGAAACAAGCAGACACACCACAGGTTTAGCTTGTAGTATCTGAAACTCATTTTAGTAAACCGGTTCGGTAGTAAGGTGGATAGGATAACAGCATGAAACAAACATATATCTATGTACTATGGTCCTTTGTATTGTCCATATCATTCTAGTTTATGTTGCCTAATCAAGATAGAGACGCAGTTCAACTCATATATTTTTAAGACACAACAGCATAGACAGAATATAAGTGTGAGAAACTACACAACATTGGCAGCACTTGTAATGTGCATCACATGAGAACATAACCATTTATACAACCTAAACTGAAATCAACATGAAGCAAGAAGTTAGAACAACAATCCGGTTAAATAAATAGGTTTAGAACATACCTGTTGCGCCATTGGAGTTTCAATTGGATCCTTCAAATTCGAAAGTAGTTGGTATGAGTAAATACAGTGATGCAACAGCAAAGGAGTATGGACCATAGCTACGGAATCGACACGAGAACAGTTGCTCTTACGCTTTAAGCGTGGAGTTTGGGTTAGCTGTGGTGGTCTTCGTGCTTTGGGCAATCGCAGTAGCTTTACAAACTGCTGCGTGTGGGGGTACTCTGTGGTGGACATGGTGCTTTGTCAACTAGAAGTGGGTTACTATCCATTTGGGGTTGCGGTTAGATGGGTTGTAGCTGGTTCTACGCTTAGCAACGTGTAAGTGTGCAACTGGAAGAGTCTCGATTATGTGTGGCGGGGTTAGTTGTGGGCCAGTACAACCATGGTTCTATCTGCATCGACGGTTAGCACCGTCTTTTGTGAAGAACGGGTTTTTTGCTCCCTTAGATATGCCATCACCCCCCAATTCAAATGGCTGATAAACAAGAAAAGAAATTGAGCGTAGAGACATTGTATGATAGCGAGATGTGGTAATTCACATATATGTTGTCTAACCAAACAGGACAACATGACACAATTTCACATATATGATGCCTAACTAAACATGATAGCATGACACAGCTTTCAGATATATGATGGATAACTTAACAGGATATAATGGCATAATTCAACATATGATGAGTACCTAAAAGCGAGGATGACATGACAAAACTATATGATCTCTTTCTAAAATAGGTTGGGATGAAATAATTCACATACATGTTGTCTAAGTATACAGGATGGCATGATATAATTGACATAATTGATTCATATACTAAGCAGCTGGCACTCGCATGTATGATCTCTAAACTAAGGAGATGGAATTCAATATTGTGCATATGATATTTAAACTAAGCAATGCAAGACACCATATGCATCATATGAGAAATATAAACATTTCAACTTAGACCATACACCTCAGGTGGGATATAGGACTGGTCATCTCTCTCAGAATCCTCCTCTGAGGAGCTCCCTGTAACCATCGAGATATATGCTTCAACAGGTACCATTGCCTGCTTTAAAGACCTTGTTTTCACTCCAGATTTTTCCATAACCGGCTCAAATGGTTGATACACATGAAGAGTAGTTCAATATACACAGATTGTCGACAAATGGAATACGTAATGAAAAAAAGATGGCATGAGATAATTCACATATATGATGCCTGGCTACATGGCGGTGCATAATTCACATATATGATAACCGGGTTTGAAAAACATGGCATTGCATAATTCACATATCTGATATAGAAAGCAAACTGGAGGCATTCACACAAAGCATGTCTAATCTAAGCAGATGGCATGGCAATGCAAGACACCATATGCATGATATGAGCAATATAACCCAGCCAAGTTAGAGCATGCACCTCGGTGGGGGGGATCTGTTGGTCATCATCTACGAATCCTCCTCACGAGGAGCTATTCAGTAACAAGCAAGAAATCTGCATCGACAGTGTAGCAGACTGCTCGAGAAGACCTTGTTTTCCTCCAGTTTTCCCATGACCGACTAAAATGGCTGATGCACAGAAGAGTAGATGAATGTATAAACATTGTTGACAAATGGAATACATTATGGAAAAAAAATATGTACGATACAATTCACATATATGATGGTGGCTAAACAGGATGGCATTGCATGATTCACGTATATGATGCCTGGCTAAAGAAGATGGCATTGCATATTTCCCATATACTCCCTCCATTCCTAAATATTTGTCTTTTTAGAGATTTCAAATGGACTACCACATACGGATGTATATAGACATATTTTAGAGTGTAGATTCACTCATGTTGTTCCGTATGTAGTCACTTGTTGAAATCTCTTAAAAGATAAATATTTAGGAATGGTGGGAGTATGATATAGAAACCAAACAGGTGGCATTCACACAAAGCAAATCTAAACTAAGCTGCTGACATATAAGATGTATAATGTAAGCAATGCAAGGCGCCATATGCATGATATGACCAACATCAGCATGCTAGGTTAGAGCAAACACCTTAGGTGGTAAACAGGCGTGGTCGGCTCCTTCTGAATCCCCATCTGAACAGTTATGTTCCTCTGGAATACAATCTGGAAATGCAGGAGGGGGGCCCCACTTCGCCCACCATGGAGCGGCGTCTACATGACATTATATTACCATGCAACGGTCTTCTCTTTTTCTCTACATGTTCAGTACGATTGTGTACAATATCTGACATGCATAATAATAAAAATAGTTAGATTTTCTAAGGCCCTAAGGGTGCATGCAAAATCAAGACTGATGGTAGCAAACGAGTGGATGGATCCAAAACTAATGATAGCAGGTAGATTATAGCTTCAATTTAAAAGATAGACAATGGATCATCTATTGTTTGTTGCCCACCCAACATGAACCACATAGAAGACCCCGGATGAACTAGATAGTAGAAAGATAATATTCATTGCCGGCTCGATATGAGACCCATGGGCATTTCAAAACTCAAGTTTGAGCGATAAAGTAGCGGTAATAATAACCGATGTATAACGTAAGCAAACAGGAAAAATGCGACCTCTCTTAGGAACTGTGTAGTCCTCGGGTTCATCTGCTTCGATCGATGATGGTAATGCAGTTGGCGTGGCTGCCGGCAACGGGAAGATGATCTGAGGCGGCGAAAGAAAGTCTGCTGGGGGGATCTCTGCTGCAGTGAACGCTTATGTCGATGGTGCACCTCAGGTGGGGTGGATGACGGCACGACAGGAGCAGGACATAACACACATAGTTTTCTTTGATGCCTATCTGAAAATGAAGTAAATATGTAAGGGCTCCTTAGAATTGGGGGATTCTATAAACGCAGGGAATGGAAAAACACAGGAATAGGATAGGAATGCACGTGCAAAACAGAGCATTTGCAAACATAGGATTTCAGTCAACCTGTGTGTTTGGTTCACATGAATTGGAAGAACATAGGAATGGAGAAACGTGGTCAAATTAAAGTCAAACCACGTGAAAATGAAAAAAATAAGAATCTTATTATGCCAGTAATGCAATTAGTTCTGTTCTTCATGCATATTAATTTGAAAAGGACGTCCAAGTGAATAAAATTCCTACATTTTATATTCCAAAGAGACACCAAAGGAAAAAATCCTCCAGTTTTGCTTTGCTCCAGTCCTTCTAACAGATTTGCATGAATAGTAGTTCCATAGCAAAGGATCACTCGAGGGATCGACATGAATCTTGAGTAACAAAGTGATGCGACGAGTGTACAACCTCTTTGGCATAGCCTTGTGGACCTCAAAGCATCATTGGGTTGGACGTGGAGGATGGTGATGCTTTGGTGTGATTTGTCGGAGGCGGGGAAGAAGATCCGAGGCCTCTAGAAATGGCGCCGAGGGTACTGCTCATTTGTGATGGACGGTTCCGTCGTTGGAGCAGCTCGATTGAGGTGTACGGCGACGAGGCTGAAGCAGGACAAGACAGACAACGTTAATCTGAAGTGGGACCCTAATATCATATGCAATAGATGATGTAAAATACATCACCAAAAAGTGCTAGATGTAAAATGCATCAGCCACGCCACGGTTGCTCCGACAGATGCTATAAGTACTGTTCACTCTGAACTTAACTGAAGAAAATGAACTTTACAGTCGAAACTGAATTTTACTTTCGGAACTGATTGAACTAGTAGTAGAGCATTGAAATAGATGTTTAGGGCGTTCGAGCACTAGTAGCAGAGAAGCAGTGATCTAAATTAGCAGACGCTCGAGCAGGGAACGCACTAGCAGAGAGGAAGTCGTGCAGTAGCACCACGAGCGAGTGCTAAGCAGCAACTCTTGTAGCTACCGGAGGTATTGCAGCAGCAGCAGCAGCGCAAGCGAGCGCAAGAGCAGAGCAGCAACACGAATGAAAGCAAGAGTAGCGGCAAGAAATTGAGCGACAAGAAGAACAGAGCAGCGAGCGAGAGCCGGAGCAGCTGTAGCTAGTGCCGTTGTGGAAGTCGCGCACCGCCGAGGAAGCAATGACATGGGGGAGAGACGCCATGGTTGATATGGCCGGCGACGGCGCCGTCGATGGAGACCCGCCATATGCGCTGCATTATCGAGCACCGGCAGCCCCGTGAGATCGAATAAAATATAAAATGCAGCGGTGAGTGCAGAACCTCCTTGGTGGCGCCGAGTTGGCCTCGGCTTCATCGGAGGAATTAGTGAGAGTCTTTGCGCGGTTCGAGTGGGGCAGGTCAAGGCGATTTGTGGGGATTGAGGTGGCGCGATAGACGAAGGCGAATCGACACGTCCAACGTATCTATAATTTTGATTGTTTCATGCTACTATATTACCCCTTTTGGATGTTTATGGGCTTTATTTTACACATTTATATCGTTTTTGGGACTAACCTACTAACCGGAGGCCCGGCCCGTATTGCTGTTTTTTTGCATATTTCAGTATTTTAAAGAAAAGGAATATCAAACGGAGTCCAAACGGAATGAAACCTTCGGGGGCATGATTTTTGGAACAAACGTGATCCAGAGGACTTGGAGTGCAAGTCAAGAAGCAATCGAGTCGGCCAGGAGATAGGAGGGCGCGCCCCCTGTCTCCTAGCCCCCTTGAGCGGCCACCGACATACTTCTTCCTCCTATATATACCCACGTACCCCGAAAACATCCAGGGAGCCAACGAAAAACAATTTCTACCGCCATAACCTTCTGTATCCATGAGATCCCATCTTGGAGCCTTTCACGGCCCGCCGAGGGGAATCGACCATGGAGGGCTTCTACATCAACACCATAGCCCCTCCAATGAGTTGTGAGTAGTTTACCATAGACCTTTGGGTCCATAGTTATTAGCTAGATGGCTTCTTCTCTCTTTTTGGATCTCAATACCATGTTCTCCCCCTCTCTTGTGGAGATCTATTTGACGTAACTCTTTTTGCAGTGTGTTTGTCGAGATCCGATGAATTGTGGGTTTAGGATCAAGTTTATCTATGTGAAATATTTGAATCTCCTCTGAATTCTTTTATGTATGATTGAGTTATCTTTGCAAATATCTTCGAATTATCAGTTTGGTTTGGCCTACTAGATTGATCTTTCTTGCCATGGGAGAAGTGCTTAGCTTTGGGTTCAATCTTGCGTTGTCCTTACCTAGTGACAGAAAGGGTTGCAAGGCACGTATTGTATTGTTGCCAACGAGGATAAAAACATGGGGTTTATATCATATTGCTTGAGTTTATCCCTCTACATCATGTCATCTTTCTTAATGCATTACTCTGTTCTTATGAACTTAATACTCTAGAAGCATGCTGGATAGCGGTCGATGTGTGGAGTAATAGTAGTAGATGCAGGAAGGAGTCGGTCTACTTGTCGCGGACCTGATGCCTATATACATGATCATGCCTAGATAATCTCATAATTATTCGCTTTTCTATCAATTGCTCGACAGTAATTTGTTCACCCACCGTAATACTTATGCTATCTTGAGAGAAGCTACTAGTGAAACCTATGGCCCCCGGGTCTATCTTTTATCATATAAGCTTTCAATCTACTTTTATTTGCATCTTTACTTTTTGCATCTATATTATAAAATACCAAAAATATATTTATCTTATCATACTATCTCTATCAGATCTCACTTTTGCAAGTGGCCGTGAAGGGATTGACAACCCCTTTATTGTGTTGGTTGCGAGTTCTTTGTTTGTTTGTGTAGGTGCGTGGGACTTTTGAGGAGCCTCCTACTAGATTGATACCTTGGTTCTCAAAAACTGAGGGAAATACTTACGCTACTATTGCTGCATCACCCTTTCCTCTTCAAGGAAAACCAACGCAAGCTCAAGACGTAACAAGAAGGATTTCTGGCGCCGTTGTCGGGGAGGTCTTCGCTCAAGCCAAGACATACCAAGTACCCATCACAAACTCATCTCCCTCGCATTTACATTATTTGCCATTTGCCTCACGTTTTCCTCTCCCCCACTTCACCCTTGCCGTTTTATTTGCCCTCTCTTTCCCAATCTTCTCTCTTTCGCTAGCCTTTTTCCGTTTGCTCGTGTGTTAGACCGTTTACCTTGTCGTTATGGCTAGTCCTCCTATCCTTGTTATCACTCCCGAACATGAAATTCTTAATTTTAAGCAAAGGGAGGGAGAAAATTTAAAAGATGCTTGGCATAGAATTTGCAATGCTCAAAATAAATCTACTAGGAAGCTTTCTACTTCCGTACTTCTTCGCAATTTTTATGTAGGCATTACTCCATGGAATAGATGTGTTCTTGATACGTTACGGAGGGGATTTCTTGAGCAACCACACGTTTGATGCTTATAATGCTATGTTAGATTTGTTTGGCCCACCACCTCTTTTGGTTAATGGAACTGTTTTAACTTTAGAACATGTTATGCAACGGCTTGAGATTATTGAAAATAAAATTGCCACTATTGAGTTGATTGAGAATTTGGATAAAAAGATTCATAATCACATCACCCAATATGGATCTATCGTAGTCCTTCGATAAGTAAGAGTGTCGAGCATAACGAGGAGTAGAAGGAAATGATAAGCGGTTTTCGATGAAGGTTTTCTCTGCAAGCACTTTGAAATTGTAGGTAACAGATAGTTTTGTGATAAGATAAATTGTAACGAGTAACAAGCAATGAAAGTAAATAAAGTGCAGCAAGGTGGCCCAATCCTTTTTGTAGCAAAGGATAAGCTTGGACAATTTCTTATAATGAGAAAGGAGCTCCCGAGGACACATGGGAATTATCGTCAAGCTAGTTTTCATCACGCTCATATGATTCGCATTCAGTACTTTGATAATTTGATATGTGGGTGGACCGGTGCTTGGGTACTGCCCTTACTTGGACAAGCATCCCACTTATGATTAACCCCTATTGCAAGCATCCGCAACTACAAAAGAAGTGTTAAGGAAACCTAACCACATCATTAAACATATGGATCCAAATCAGCCCCCTAACAAAGCAACTCATAAACTAGGGCTTAAGCACATCACTCTAGCAACCTATCATCTACTTATTACTTCCCTATGCCTTCCTCTAGGCCCAAATAATGGTGAAGTTTCATGTAGTCGACGTTCACATAACACCACTAGAGGAAAGACAACATACATCTCATCAAAATATCAAACGAATACCAAATTCACATGACTACTAATAGCAAGACTTCACCCATGTCCCCAGGAACAAACGTAACTACTCACAAAGCATATTCATGTTCATAATCAGAGGAGTAATAATATGCATTAAGGATCTGAACATATTATCTTCCACCAAGTAAACCAATTAGCATCAACTACAAGCACTAGTAGAAAAAGGGTCAAATGTGAGACACATTAGTCGGTTTATATGTAACCGGCACTAATGTGTTCATTGGTCTTGATTCCAACGGCTAGGCGGAGGAGCTCTTTAGTACCGGTTAAGTGGCGAACCTTTAGCACCGGTTCGTGCCACGAACCGGTACTAAAGAAAGTGGTGGCAGGATGTTGTCGAGTGGGGCCCTTCCGGCACCTTTGAAATGCGGGTTCGTGGCACGAACCGGTACTAAAGGTCGCCCTATATAAACCCTTCGGCCCACCCGCAGACTCTGTTCTTCCCCTTTCCCTCTCCCTCTCCTCTGTTCTTCCCTTCTTCCTCTCGAGTTCATCACAAAATTTGCCCCAAATTTGTCAAGATTTGCAGGCCCCCATCCATTCAAATGATCACCAAGGTTAGCAACTTTGTCCTTTCATCTCTCATTGCTAGATTAGCTCTTGCATTGGTTTATATAGTGATTAATTGTGGGTTTTAGTAATTTGGGAGGAATTATATGTGGTAGTATTTGATTTATATGCAATCTGAGGTCAAAATAACACTTAGTTTGCATATGTAGGTGTGTTTTACTTAGTGCCTTCTAAATCTCCGTCGTAACCACCGTCGATCGCCCTTGCACCGTCAAAATCATGGCACCACCTTGTGGTGAGCATCTTGTTCATGAAAATTTATATAAAAATTGATATATGTGTGATTTGGATATATAGTTACTCGTATAATTATCTTACCCGTACTGTGTTTGTTATACATAGTGCCATGGTTTTGATATCCGTCCCGTCGGCCCTCGTCCTTGTTATGATTCGGATGTGGTATATTCTCTTTTAAAACTATTTGTTGCATTTTGTGTTTATGACAAATTATGCCCATCAAGTTGACATAGATATTTTTATCTAGGAGGTATGTGAAAGGAAATTCCAACCGACCCTATTGTCGAGAGGTTAAATTTAGTTGAAAGAGAAAACAAGTACTTGAAAGAAATATTGAAAAGAATTGAGGGGAGAAGATGGAATTGGACTTGCATGTTGCCGATGTAAATGCGATGATCACAAGATCAAGATGGAGAAAATGCGCTTGAAGATTAGAAAGATTAGAAAATATGCCATCGATAGTGAGGCTTGGTATCATTATGCTGTTGGATCAATTGTTACCTTAGTTGCGATCTTGATCGCATTTGTTGTTGCATTTAAATGCTTTAGCTAGAGAGTTATTTGTTTGTTGCATTTAAGTGTTGTATGAACTTTATGTATGAACTTGTATTAATTTGGTCTATTCGGTGTTGTGTAATGAAGATGAGCCGGCAATGGATGTATCGATGACCGATGCTCTCCCGATTCGTTGAGGGCGTGCATACTTTTCTTCTTGCGGCTGAGGCAAACAAGCGGGCGGATGGTTTTATGCCTTGTCCATGTGCTGGTTGTAAGAATGGTCGCAATTACTCTACGTCAAGAACCATTCACGTCCACTGTTTGAGTCGGTTTCATGCCCCACTATAATGTTTGGACCAAGCACGGAGAAAGAGGGGTTATGATGGAAGACAATGAAGAAGAAGAGGACGACGGCGACTATCCCGGCCATGGGTTCCCTGAATACGATGATACAACAATGGGGGAAGAAGCTGAGCCGATGTCTGCGGAAGAAGCTGAGCCGGCAATGCGGGAAGAAGCTGAAGAAGAGGCATTAGATGAGCCCGCTGATGATCTAGGGTCGGGCCATTGCCGATGCAAAGAGAAATAACGCAAGTGATTTGGAGAAGAAGAAGTTGCAGCGCATGTTAGAGGATCACAAAAATTGTTGTACCCGAATTGCGTAGGTGACAAGAAAAGCTGGGCACCACTGCTGGAATTGCTGCAATGGAAGGCGAGAGAATGGTGTATCTGACAAGGGATTTGGAAAGTTGCTGGTAATGATAAAGGATATGCTTCCAAAGGACAACGAATTGCCCGAGAGTACGTATGAAGCAAAGAAGGCTGTCTGCCCTCTAGGGTTAGAGGTGCAGAAGATACATGCATGCCCTAATGATTGCATCCTCTACCGTGGTGAGTACGAGGATTTGAACGCTTGCCCGGTATGTGGTGCATTGCGCTATAAGATCAGCCGCGATGACCCTGGTGATGTCGAGGGCGAGCGCCCCAGGAAGAAGATTCCTGCCAAGGTGATGTGGTATTCTCCTATAACACCAAGGTTGAAACGTTTGTTCCAAAACAAAGAGCATTCCAAGGCGTCATGCGATGGCGTAGAAGACCGTAAGAAAGACGGAAAGTTGAGAGTACGGCCGACGGGTCGCAGTGGAGAAAAAATCAAAAGAAAGTACGGGAAGGAGTTTGCGAGATGGCGCAAGGAAGCGTATGGTTTGGTCTAAGCGTAGATGGCATTAATCCTTTTGGGGAAGCGAGCAGCAACCATAGCACCTGGCCTGTGACTCTATGTTTGTATAACCTTCCTCCTTGGTTGTGCATGAAGCGGAAGTTCATTATGATGCCGGTGCTCATCCAAGGCCCTAAGCAACCCGGCAACGACATTGATGTGTACCTAAGGCCATTAGTTGAAGAACTCTTACAACTGTGGAATGGAACAGGTGTGCGTCGTGGGATGAGCACATGGGGAAGAATTTGACCTAAAGGCGTTGCTGTTCATGACCATCAATGATTGGCCTGCTCTCGGTAACCTTCGGAGACGAGACAAACAAGGGATACCGCGGATGCACGCACTGTTTGGATGATACCGAAGCGATATATTTGAATAGTTGTAAGAAGAATGTGTACAGGACATCGCCGATTTCTTCCGAGCAGGCATTCCGTAAGAAAGAAAGGCAAGCATTTCAAAGGTGAGGCGGATCACCGGACGAAGCCTTGCCACCGTACTGGTGCTGATGTACATGATATGGTCATGGATTTGAAGGTGATATTTGGAAAGGGTCCTAGCGGACAACCTGTTAGAAGGACGCCCAGCAGACGCCAGCACCCATGTGGAAGAAGAAATCTATATTTTGGGACCTGCCATATTGGAAAGACCTAGAGGTCCGCTCCATAATCGGCGTGATGCACGTGGACGAAGAATCTTTGCGTGACCACCTTGGCTTCTTGGGCCTGTATGGGAAGACAAAAGATACACACGAGGCACGGAGGACCAGCAACGTATGCACGGAGAAGACGACATACATTAGGGTCATGCAAGCTACGCTCTTACCAAAGAAGAGAAGGAAATCTTCTTTGAATGCCTACTCGATATTAAGGTACCGTCGGCTATAAATCGAATATAAAGGGAATAATAAACATGGCGGAGAAAAAGTTCCAGAACCTAAAGTCTCATGACTGCCACGTGATTATGACGCAATCGCTTAGGTTGCATTGAGGGGCTTCTCTGGGAAAAGCGTTCGATTAGACATTGTGAAGCTATGTGCATTTCTCAATGCAATCTCTCAGAAGGTAATCGATCCAGAAATCATACCAAGGTTACAGAATGATTTGGTGCAATGTCTTGTCAGTTTCGAGTTTGAGAGGTTCATGGGAGTCTTAAAGAAATATGTTCATAACCGTGCTAGGCCAGAAGGAAGCATGTCCAAGGGCCATCAAAATGAGGAGGTCATTGAGTTTTTATTGACTTTATTCCTGACCTTAAGCCGATTGGTGATCTGAATCGCGGCATAAGGGGCATCGGATGGAAAAGGCACGATAGGAGGGGAACAAATAATATGTATGGACGGACATTCTCTCCGAAGCACACTACAGTTCTACAGAAATTCGCCTTGGTGGCTCCATATATGGATGAACACAAGAATTTGCTACGCTCCAAACACGGAGGCGGTCGATGACCTGGATTACACATGAACAAACCAGGAGTTTCGCGGCTGGTTGCAGACACGTACCATGCATGACACCTCTATTGAAGATGACCTTGTACTTGCTGTCCCAGTTACCATCTTTGAATATAATGACTTTCAAAGGGTACGAGATAAATGGTAATACATTTTACACGATGCGCCCAAGATAAGAAGAGCACCAACCAAAAGCAGTGGTGTCCGCTTTGATGCAGAAACCAAGACGGAAAGGAAACATATTATGGTTATATCACAGGACATATGGGAACTTGACTATCGGCGTGGTTTAAAGGTCCCTTTGTTTCGGTGCAAATGGGTCAATATGACACGAGGCGGGTAACGGAAGACCCGCGATGACGGAATGACAAAAGTGGATCTCCACAATCTTGCGTATGCAGACGAACCATTCGTCCGAGCCAATGATGTGGCACAGGTTTCCTATGTGAAGGACATGTCTACCAAGCCAAGAAAAAGAAAAGATAAGGAAGCGAATGCATCGTACGATGAGCCAAAGCGGCACATAGTTCTTCACGGGAAGAGAAACATCGTGGGAGTGGATGACAAGACAGACAAGTCAGAAGATTATGAAAAGTTTGATGAAATTGCTCCATTCACAGTGAATATTGACCCGAGCATCCCGTTAAATGATGAAGATTTTTCATGGTTACGGCGCAAAAGGACACATGCGAAGAAAAAGTTTCACACCCAAAGATCTGGGATGTGATCGGCTTCACTATCATCACTTTCTTACATGTTTCACACCAGAGGGGAATCTCTGTAATAGTTAGGGTAGCTATGTGTTTTGGCATTTGAAACGTGAAGAAATTTTATGTGCAAACAAATTCTTTCATGCCTTTACTGATTTTTAAAGTTAAGTTATTCACAAACTAGTGATTCACACTAATTTCAAATAATTCAAAATTTAAACTATTCAAATTTGAAAACTACGGGCACTAACAGAAAGTTTGTAATTTTTTGTACCTAAAGCAAAAATATTCACAAAGAAACTCTAAATACACAAAAAAAAACAACACACAAATAAATAAAGCAAAAAATAAAATAAAAAAAAGCCCGCCTACTAGGCCACAGCGGCCTGCATACGACTAGAAACCCAACCTGTAGTTGGGCCAGGATGCAGGCCCGCAAAGGCCAAGTGGCCTGAAGCGACAAAGAACACGTGAGGCCCAGTGAGGCCTGCTTTGGAAGGAGCTCGAGAGAGCGACCGACGGGGTTTATAAACCCGGTGCGATCGCCCCTCGGCTAGCAAGGTGGGACTAAACTTGTCAAGACCGCACTGCTGCTGTAAGATTTCTTTAGTACCGGGTCGTGGCACAATCCGGTTCTAAAGGGGGGCCCTTAGTACCGGTTTGTGCCACCACCGGTACTAAAGGGGTCGATTCCTGCCGCGTGGGCAGGCCAAAACTGGCCTTTAGTACCGGGTTGGTGGCACAAACCCGGTACTAAAACTCCTCCCATATAAACAACACTTACGAAAATTTCAGTTTCTCATCGGCTTCTTCTCCTCTGCTGGCGTCTCCATCCTCGTCGCCCGTCGCCGCCCGTCCCCTGTCGTCGCCGCCCGTCCCCCGTCCCGTCGTCCCCATCGCTTACCGCCCGTCCTGGCCCGTCCCTGCGTCGTCCCGTCCCGTCATCGGTGCCGCTATACGTCCCGTCGTCGCCGCCGCCCGCCCGTCGTCCCGTCCCCTCGCTGCCCGTCCTGTCCGTCGTCGTCATCCCGTCATCCCCGTCGTTGCCCGTCCCCTTGCTACCCGGCCCCATCGCCGCCCCGTCGTCCCCTTGCCTGCGGTGGCCTTACACACACACACACATATGGGGAAATGTTAGAATTGTTAGAATAGTTAGAAATGTTAGAATTGTTAGAATAGTTAGAAATGTTAGAATTGTTAGAAATTTTTCTGTTTTTAGTTATAGAAATAGTTATAAAAAAGTTAGAATTGTTAGAAATTTTTCTGTTTTTTAGAAATTGTTAGAAATTTTTCTGTTTTTCAGAAATAGTTAGAAATGTTAGAATTGTTAGAATAGTTAGAAATGTTAGAATTGTTAGAATAGTTAGAAATGTTAGAATTGTTAGAAATTTTCTGTTTTTTAGTTATAGAAGTAGTTATTAAAAAGTTAGAATTGTTATAAATTTTTCTGTTTTTTAGTTATAGAAATAGTTATAAAAATGTTATTTATATATATAAAAATGTTATAATTTTTTCTGTTTTTTAGTTATAGAAATATTAGAAATGTTATAGAAATGTTAGTTACATATAGCATTGTTAGAAATGTTATAGAAATATTAGTTATATAGAAATGTTAGAAATTTTAGTTATCAAAATCCAATCATTAAAAAATGTTACTTTTTATGGGCATATAGCTAGTATTTGTTCTCGACGATGCCCGACCCGCATCCTCGCTGGCCGACACGTCTGCTGACGACGTCCGGCTGACCCATGTCCGGACTGGCTCACGGCTCGCACTAGGAGGTGCTGCACGGAGGGCGCGCCGCTTGATGAGGAACCCGGCCCCGGGTCCCGTCGTCGACCCCGATCTCGTTTGGTGGCATTCGTGGGCCAGTTTGGCGCTGAGGAGCGGCCCAGCCGGGAGGTGGTACGTCGCCGTGTCGAGGAGGAGGGCGAAACCGTCCATCGCTACATGGTTGCGTTAGAGGCGGCAGGTTCTCCAATACTGGCAGTTTCTTGAGGATCTCACTTCAGCTATGATCCTGTGAGGGTTCCTTCTCTTTGGGTGTCCACCGCCCGCGCCGCAGGAACCGAAGAGTGTCCTAGATTCTTCTGTAGTATTTGATCTTTATTAGCTACCTAGCCAGTGATGTATTCGAGATTATATCTATTATTCGAGACGATGTATTCGAGATTATATCTATTATTCGAGACGATGTTTTCGAGATTATATCTATTATTTGAGACGACGTATTGAGATTATATCTATTATTATTCGAGACGATGTAATTTGAATACTAAATTGTTTTATATTTCTTTTGGATTAGTTAAATAAAAGCTATGGCGGACAATACCGGCAGAGAGGTAGAATAGGCCATGTTCGATATGATATGCCTTCCTCACGGGCCAGATGATGATCAGAATGAAGAACTATAATTATGATGATGACAAAGAAAATGTTGATCTTGAAACAACAAAGACCGGCGAGGTATATATATTTATATAAGCAGGCATCTGGTGATCATCACATATTTTAAATGACTTGAAGATATATTAACGAGTCGATCTTTGTTCTTTCAGCCATCCGGATCGAGCAAATCTTCGTGCAAAAGGACGAAACAAGGCCCGAACAAAAGTTGAAGGAGGGCGTAAAAGTACAATATCGAAGCGATCGGACCTAATGGCGAACCATTAGCGCCTAAGAAGATTGCGGACAAGTTAGATTCGCCCGGTCACGGAGTTGTTGTGAAGGACCAACTCCCGATCTCCCTTCAAGAATGGAGAGGCAGCAAAAGACAAAAAGGACGCTGCTCCACGTCCAGATGTTACTTTTGTCGACAAAAGACAAAAAGATCTGCTTTGGGATACTCTCATGGAACATTTCACCCTACCAGATCATTTCTTAGAAGCAGATGTGCAGAAAGTCAAGGACGCTGCTCTTAGGAAGATGGCGGTTGCATTCAAGAACCACAAGAATCGTGAATGGGACAAATGCGTCAAGGGAGGAAGGAAGACTCCAGTATTCGAGGAACACTAGAGAACCAACATGCTCATTGGGACGATTTCGTGAAATTCAAGGATTCGGAATTAGCTAAGGAACGGTCGAGAATAAGCAAGAAGAATGCCGAAAAAGGATAAGTTCCATAAGTCGGGGCGGTGGCTATGCGGTGGCAATGCCTAAGTGGGATAAGTCACGAGAAAGAGATGGAGGATGCAGGTGTCACTCCGGTTACTAAGAGCTGGCCCCAGGTGCAGGACTTGGTTCTATGCGCATGGGGGAGTTGGACCGAGCGGGCAATGTTTCGGCGAGGGCAAGTCTGAAGGGAGCCGACGATGCGATACTTGTTGCAATAGAAGAGGCACGATCGGGGTGTTCCAGCCCAACAGAGAGAACGACGAGCTTACGCGTTCTGGGAAATCCTGAACACCGGGAAGAACACGAGGCAAGGGCGCTATTCCGTGGTATGAGGGTTTTTAGACTGGAACACCGACTATAGAACCCGTGCGAGAAAGAAGATTGCGGAGGAGAAGAAGAGGAAGATGGAGGAGGAGCAGAGGAAGCGGGACTATGAACGCCTTTCAAGGCCTAGAAGCAAGTCAAGCAGAATTGGCGGTCAAATTCCAGCAGCGGCGAGCAGATCGACTCACTTACCCACCAAAGGGGTCTCAAAGAATGCAGCAGCTAGCGAATGATCCAGCATTGGATAGCACCGCCCCATCCATGCCGAGAAGCAGCGTGGGTTCCGCCAGACGACGCAATGCTGGATAGATACCCCGTGGATGACATCACGGAGAACACTAACTACGAGCTACACGTCAAAATGAAGAACATATCCATGAAGGTGGCGGACGCCGTTGCTTTTACAAATCCCCCCGAGGCAACCTTCCATTGCAACCCGATTCGGTGGGCTATGGTCGTGTCTTGGTTGATGAGGTGGTGGACCCATATTCGAGCTACAGCTTGACATTCACGGAGGTGACGGCGAGCACTTTCTCGGAGAGGCCAAACATCGTATCATCCTATGGAAAAAGGATTGCATCATCTTTGAAGGCCACCGACACCGCGTCGGCCGACTCCTCGTCGAAGTCCGCCATCGAGTCAGCAAACTCCGCTCTCGCAAGTCCACCAAGTCTGGCAAAGTGTCGGGCCACTCCTCCTCCAAGTCCGCAAAGTGTCAGCCACTCCTCCTCCTCCAAGTCCGGCTGGCGTCGGGCGTCCACCTCCTCCTCCAAGTCCGGCACAACCTCAGGCCACTCCTCCACCAAGTCGGCACAACCTCGGGCCCTCCTCCTCCAAGTCCGGCACAGCTTCAGCCACTCCTCCTCGTCCAACTCAGCCCCGTCGGCCGTCTCCGCCGCCTAAGCAATCGTGAAGAGACACCCCGCAGCTATGGTGCGTGGCGATGCAGTCGAGGTAGTACAGAAATACAAATGAAGGCAAGCGATATAAATATGGCCCAAGCCTCACGCCTCTTCCGCAGAGGCCTTATGACAAGTCCGAGGAGGAAAACGCAGGCATATCGAAGGCCGAGGTGGAAGCCCATTTGCACCGAAAGAAACCGCCACCGCCGCCAAGGGAGAAAGTGCCTGAGGAAATGATTGACCACTTCATTCGTATGGCTCAACCACCAGCTCCCAAGCCTGTTGACACAGACTATGAGCGCCACATAAGAAGTTAAATCGAGCACGTCTACAGAAGGAGGCGAGCTCGGGATCGAGCAAACAACAAGCATTTGTCAAAGAATGCGGGAAAACCATTCCCAGCCTGGGAGAACAGGCGGCATAATCGATCCCTCGCTTGTTGTGCCAAAAACACGCATTGTGATAATGCCCAATATTATTGTGGGCAAACAGTTTACGTTCGAGGGTGGGCAATGTGGTAATAACCAAGGACCATATAATGCAGGCTGAAGTTCTCAACATCACCTGTTGGACAACTCCTCGAGATCGAGCCCATGCACGTGCTTAGAGAGGATGAAATAAAACGGAAATATGTCCGGGGCCAACCTTTGGTCAAGCCAGACAAGGTCAAGAACCTCCCAGAGAGAATGTATGAATTGCATCAATGGTACATGAACATTACCAAGATTTCCAATCGATTGTCCCTCATGGTGAATGTCAAGGAGGAGCATTACTTCCATGAGAAAGCTTTGTCCGTTGAGTATTCTGAACTGTTTCAGTTTATACAATCAAGACGCTCGACAAATCTATAAATCGAGTTGCTATTGTCTGTAAGTGATTTCTTTCTGTAACTTAAGTCTCAAGCTAGCTGTAGTGATCCTTTTGATCAATCATTACCTATAATTATCCTCACTATATTTTTTTCTGTGGTATATTATGCAGGATGAAGATGTATGAAATGAGAAAAGGTGGACGCTTTGGCATTGGGTTCATTGACCCAAACACCGTTAATGAATACACATGGCTAATAAATCCACATCATCAAAAGGCCATAGAGGACAACATGCTAGAGTTCTTGAAGCGCCTCAAATACAATGAAGATATACTACTTCCTTACAACTTCTAGTGAGTCACCTTTGTCTTGTACTACAAATTCTCTGTTTTTGCCTACTAGCTAGCTACATGTTTTTGCTTACATATGCCCGCTTAATTAAGACATGCAAGCGTGTGTGCATGCAGATTTCAACGGGTCTTGTGTATCATTAAAGTTGACGCGGAACAGTTGAAATCTTTGGACTCGCTACTCAAAAGAAAAAACTGACTATAACATCTTGTTTGGGATAGTCAGCAGGTAATTTCAATCATTATTAACTATATATCTCGGCCTATTTAGTTCGTCATTTCATGATATGATCTATTTTATAACCCATTTATTCATTTTCTTTGTCGTCGGGCAGGTCTTGGGCAATGTTCATCATCGTGACGGTAGGCGAATGGAAAAAAATTCTTAAATTGTTTCGACCCAAGGTAAGTAATTAAGTAGTACTAGCTAGCTAGCTAGCTGCCATCTCTTTAATTATCATGCTTGATTAATTATTATCTGATCAAATTCCATTCTCGTAAAGGCCCTCAAGCGGTAGTAGGGACTGATCTGTGTGCATTCTGCGTTTAGAACATTCGCATGATGGCGTCCGAAAGGAGCAGATCTCAAAGAGCGAGGAATGGAGTGCGCTTGTCGTAACACTATTCACAATTTTTACACCATTATCGATATCTAGTCACACAACTAATACACATGCATATTGATCTCCTTCTTAACAGTTCAAAGAGGTGCGGGAGAAGCTCCTAGAAAGCGGAGCGTAGAAGCACTTCAAGAGGAAATAAGCGGGATTTTTGCTCGACCGGTCATAAATCCAGAAGGGAGAATACTATTACACTTACCGCCCCCATGAGAACCACTTCCAATTGTCATCGTGCTCAGAAGGCACCAATTAGGCTAATGCCACTAGCTCAAGGCAACATGCATATGTAGGAGAAATTGTATATAGCTATACATGTGTGTATGTGTGAATTAATTAATATGGTGGTTTGTGAGACATTGATCATATATATATGCATGATGATTGGTTCTACTAGAAATTATATATATATATATATATATATATATATATATATATATATATATATATATATATATATATATATATATATATATATATGCATAACGTGTACAATGTGTAGTATCGTAAAATACCGACAAGCGAAAAAAGAATTAAAATGGAAACACAAAATTAAATGAAAAGAAATCATAAAACTAAAACCCCCAAACCTTATAGTACGGTTGGTCTTACCAATGCGGTACTAAAACTCTAGGCCCGGAGCTGGCTCGTGCCACGTGGTTGCCCTTTAGCACCGGTTCGTCTTGAACCGATACTAAAGGGGGAACTTTAGTGCCCACACTTTAGTGCGGTTATGGAACCGGCTCTAAAAACCTTCTGAACAGTGCTATTGCGGTTACGCACTAATGAAGGAGTAATCAACACTACTAGCAACCCACGGTACCAAATTGTGGTTTTGATACAAGATTGGATACAAGAGATGAACTAGGGTTTTGAGAGGAGATGGTGCTTTGGTGAAGATGTTGATTGAGATTGAACCCCTCGATGAGAGGATGGTTGGTGATAGCGATGGTGATGATTTCCCCTCCCGGAGGCTTGTCCCAGCGAGCAATTTGTCTGGGAGCTCTAGATTGGTTCCGCCTCACAGCGCGGCAGCGATTCACGTCCGTAAGCTTGCCCATGATCTTTTCCAGGGTAAAAGCCTTCATATAGCAGAAGATGGACACTGGGGAGCCATCAAGGGGCCCAGGAGATAGGAGGCGGGCCCAGTAGGGGTGGGCGCGCCCCCCACCCTCCTGGCCACGGTGTGGCCCGCCTGAGGTGTTTCTTCCGCTCAATAATTCTTATTAATTCCAAAAATAAGTTTCGTGGAGTTTCAGGATTTTTGGAGTAGTGCAGAATAGGTTTCCAATATTTGCTCCTTTTCCAGCCAGAATTCCAGCTGCTGGCATTCCCCCTCTTCATGCTAAACCTTGTAAAATAAGAGTATTGAGATATAATATGTAATAACAGCCCATAATGCAATAAATATTGATATAAAAGCATGATGCAAAATGGATGTTTCAACTCCCCCAAGCTTAGACCTCGCTTGTCCTCAAGCAGAAGCCGAAATCGAAAAATATGTCCACATGTTTAGAGATAGAGCTGTCGATAAAAATAAAATCTTGACATGAGGGCATCATGATCATTTTATATGACAACATAAATAGATTTTTATCATATGATTTCTTATGCTCAATGTAACGATCAATTCACAATGTCAAGCATGGTTCGAAACTTCATTGGAAGCTAACAAACTATAATCTCAGTCATTGAAGCAATTGCAATTTATCATAACATCGAGAAAGAGGCAAGAATAGAGCTTTTGAGCCAAGTCCACACACTCAACTATCATGTAGTCTTCTACAATTGCTAACACTCACGCGGTACTTGTGGTTTATAGAGTTTCAATAGGACCTTTGAGAAAGATAGGGGATTATTGTGTTTGCCTCCCAGCGTATTCACCTTTAGGTGATGTCAACAATAATAGCCCATGCTAACTTACATCCAATTGGATATATATATCATGATCTTTCAAACACGAGGAGCTTGCCAAAGGATAAAATGAAAAAGGAAAGGTGAGGATCACCTTGACTCAAGCATAAAGTAAAAGATAGGGCCCTTCGCAGAGGGAAGCGAGAGGTTTTCATGTGCTTTTAGGGTTGGATGCACAAAATCTTAATGCAAAAGAAGCGTCACTTTATATTGCCCCTTGTATGTGGACCTTTATTATGCAGTCCGTCGCTTTTATTGCTTCCACAACAAGATCGTATAAAGCTTATTTTCTCTACACTAATAAGTCATACATATTTATATAGCAATTTTTATTGCCTGCAACATGACAACTTACTTGAAGGATCTTACTCAATCCATAGGTAGGTATGGTGGACTCTCATGGCAAAAGCTGGGTTTAAGGATATTTGGAAGCACAAGTAGTATCTCTACTTAGTGCAAGGAATTTAGCTAGCATGAGGGGAAAGGCAAGCTCAACATGTTTGGAAGATCAATGACAATATACTTTAAGCGAGATGTGAGCAAACATAAACCATTACGTTGTCTTCCTTGTCCAATGTCAACTCTTTTAGCATGTCATACTTAATGAGTGCTTCACAATCATAAAAGATGTCCAAGATAATATATTTGTATGTGAAACCCCTCTTTCCTTATTACTTCCTATTAATTGCAACGATGACCAAAACTACGTTCATCAACTCTCAACAACTTTTATGCCTCATACTTTCTATGTGTGAAGTCATCACTAACCATAAGATCAATATGAACTTTTTTATTCTTTCTACTTTCTCAAGATCATAGCAACATAGCAAAGCCCTTGACTCAACACTAATCTTTATTATAGATAGCTCATGGACTTGATTACATAAAGAGATCACAAAGCAAAACTCAAAACTACTTGATACCAAAACTTCAATATACTAGATAAAGATACTACTAAAAAGGATCGAATCTAAGTAAAGCGGTAAATATAGGAGTGTGATGGTGATATGATACCGGGGCACCTCCCCCAAGCTTGGCAGTTGCCAAGGGGAGTTCCCATACCCATGTGATTATGTCCTCGGAGGTGATGGAGGTGGTGATGATGATGGTGGATAATCACACATCAAGCGTAAAAGCTCCTCCAACTTGCAGATAATGCCCTTGAGTCGGCGATATGATCCTTGACAAAATATTCTCCTCTGCGTGAGATACTTATTTCATTATGCGAGCAAACTCAATCATCTTGAAAGCTTCAATCTCTGTTGGAGTAAAGAGGTTAGGTAAAGGTTGAGGGATGTCTTCTTCTTTCACCGGGAGACTTGAACCTCCATGGCCTTCTTGATCCCTTCATCCTTGTTGATCTCCTCCGGTTCTTCCATTTTCAGCTCTATCTTCAATAGCGAAGCATCCTTGTCTTCATTGTTGGAGGAGGGTGGCGTCATGGCGCTCTAGATGCACCATGAAACAACTCGAAAGCGAAAGCAGAGGATATTTGCGTGATACGGAGGTCAAAACCTTCGGAGTTTATATAATGAATTTTACCGAGCCAAAATACGTAGCGTGTAAGAAAGCCTTAGTCCGGGAGGCACACGAGGTGTCCACGAGACAGGGGGGCGCCCCCAGTAAGGGTGGACGCGCCCTCCACCCTCGTGGAGGCCTCGTGTCCCTCTCGGACTATTTCTTTCTTCCTAAAATTCTTAAATATTCCAAAACAGATAAAAATTGCCATTAGAATTGTTTTGGAGTCGGTTTACTTACCGTACCACATACCTATTCCTTTTTGGAGTGCGGAGCGATCGGAAAGTGTCCCTTATGTATTCCCAGGGGTTACGGTTTCAATAATATTAGTTTCAACATTGATAGGATTACCTGAAATATAATGTTTAATTCTTTGATCATTCACCACCCTCGGACTTGTGCCTTTGAAGTTGTTGATTTTATGGCACGAGCGATGAACCTCCTCGATAGCGTAAGGACCTTCCCATTTAGAGAGAAGTTTTCCTGCAAAAATCTTAAATGAGAGTTGAATAATAACACATAATCACCTACGTTAAACTCACGCTTTTGTATCCTTTTGTCATGCCAGCGTTTGACTTTTTCTTTGAATAGCTTGGCATTCTCATAGGCTTGGGTTCTCCATTCATCAAGTGAGCTAATATCAAACAACCTCTTCTCACCGGCAAGTTTGAAGTCATAGTTGAGCTCTTTAATAGCCGAATATGCTTTATGTTCAAGTTCAAGAGGTAATGACACGCTTTTCCATAAACCATCTTATATGGAGACATACCCATAGGATTCTTATAAGCAGTTCTATAGGCCCATAATGCATCATCAATTTTTTTGGACCAACTCTTTCTAGATCTATTTACAGTCTTGTGCAAAATTAATTTGAGCTCTCTATTGCTTAACTCTACTTGACCACTAGACTGCGGATGATAAGGAGATGCGATTCTATGATTAACATAAAACTTAGCAAGCATCTTATGGAAAGCACCATGAATAAAATGTGAACCACCATCAGTCATAAGATATCTAGGGACTCCAAACCTCGGAAAAATTACTTCTTTAAGCATTTTCATAGAAGTGTTATGATCAGCTCTACTAGTTGGAATAGCTTCTACCCACTTAGTAACATAATCAACAGCAACTAAAATATGTGTATAACCATTAGAGGCAGGAAAGGGTCCCATATAATCAAAGCCCCCAAACATCAAAGCGGTCCAATAACAAGAGAATAATTCATAGGCATTTCTTGGCGTCTACTAATATTACCAATTCTTTGACATTCACCACAAGATAAGACAAACTTACGAGCATCTTTGAAGAGAGTAGGCCAATAAAAACAGATTGCGAGTACCTTGTGTGCTGTTCTATCTCAATGGTGTCCTCCATATGATTACGACGGGGATGACCCCGGTAGGCCCAAGACTGACAAATGGCGCTTCAAAAACATCGGGGCCAAGAACGCGCCCCTCAACTGACTCGCACTTGGCGGGTTGCTCAACCCGACCAAGTCCCTCAACCCGGCCAGACTCAGAACCCGGCCGCCGGCGGAATCCTGTCGGTTGCTCCAACCTGCCTCACTTCTGTGAAGTCAACTTCTGGCGTCTCATCGGACGTGACCACAGACATAAGGCGGCCATCTGCGACCACTATTGCCGATAAAGCATCGCTCTTTACTCATCACGCGTGACATCATCTGCCGGTGTACTTTGTCCCCGGGCATTGATTTATAAAATGCCCCAAGGACAAAACTTAGCCTAGCATGCAAGCAAACATGGCTTGGGATGTAAGCTACACCTGTAACACATCCCAAGCACACACACATGCCCACCTGGCCTACATCCTAAGCTAGCTACACATACATAAGCTAGCACATACCCATCCATCCACTCTCCCTCACGCATGCATACATGCTCACGCATGGGCACCCACTCATTCGGCCAGAGGCCACGGCCACCATGCCACACACTAGCTAGCTAGCTAGTTGCTCATCATTATCGAGTCAATACAGCTCTAGGAGCTAACTCTGTCTGCGTCGAGACATGTACACTTTGCATATATATCCAGATATGCAGGAGTAGGGGTATTATCTCTCCGGAGAGCCCCGAACCTGGGTAAATCACCGCGTGCTGTTTGCCCAATCCCGTCCCTTGACCACCAAAGCAGTCTTGCCCTCACCACAAGCCACCTCATGGTATCTGTCGTCTCGCGAACCCGCCCGCGAGATAACCCCGATAGTTGGCGCCCGCGTGGGCGTACTATGATACCATTGCCCGGCGGAACAACCGTGGTCCGGGCGGGACCATCTTCGTCATCATCGCCGCGGCATGGCGCGTCTCCCCGGTAGCGCTCGGGGCTCAACATCGACCCGCCCCTCGAGCGACGGCGCGGGACGGCGCGTCCTCGTCGCCGGTGTCGCCACTTTCGTCATCGTCACCGCGGCGTTGCTGCCGTCTCTCCGATAACGCTCGAGGGCTCAACATCAACACGCCCCCGGTGCGTCGTCGTCATCCGCCTTTGGTCTAAGCGCTCGTGGCTCCGGCCCTTGCTCCGCCCCGTCGCATCCGCTCTCTTCCTCCGAGACAATGGCCATATATTACCTGTACGCTGGTCATACCCAAGCCATACATGCCTCATACGCGACTCGTGCCTTATCCATATAATGGCCATGCAATGACCATATATTAGTCGGACAATTGACGATCACGCGGGCTGCTCCGTCCCATGACCATCATGTGACTCCACCACAGCTATTCGTGGTAGCCCTGCCTCACTTGCGCTGCTCCGCCCATCGCTTCAGCCCCCACTGCTCCCTTCCAGCGACCTTGTATCTTGCAGCCCCTGCCTTGTTGGGCTGCTACTCCGTCTTTGCTCCGGCTCCACCCGCCCTCGACATCCGGCGAGAGCCCCACACTCGTCCTATTTCCTGCACCCGCATGTAAGCGCCCTGCCGGGTCGCGTCCCATGCAGCGCCCTCCATTGCCATCGGCGCGGCCGCTCCTTGCCTCTCGGCCCGGTCGCCGTGTGCTCCTCCGCCCGCGTCGGCAGCTGCCCCTAACCGGCCCGGCTCCTTCCCTCGGCCGAGTTGGCGCGAGCTGGCCGCCCGCGTCGGTGTCCGCACCAACTCGGCCCGCCCGGCAATGCGCCGGGTCCTCTGGGCGGCCCTCGGCCGTGCCTGCTCCACTCGCGCCCCAGCTGCGCTCGCCCGACGGCCAGGTCCACGTTGCTCCGGCCGCTTCTTGCGCTTCCCGCAACCCGGCCTCGAGCAGCTCTGCCCGCCAACCCGGTAGATGCCGGCTTCCCATAACCGGCCCGTCTGCCGGCTTCGGCCTCGTCGCTGCACCCGACCGTCTCGCCGGGTCCACCAGCTTCGGCCCCGGCTCTGCGCCGGCTCTGCTTTCTGCTGCCCGCGCTGGCCGGGTCAGCTCCCTCCTCGCTGGCGTCTCCTCATTGGACGGCTCCACCAGCAAGCCGGCCCCGAACCCGCCTCCTCTACGCCGCCCCGGCCTCGAGCACTTGCGGGTCAGCGGTTTCTTGGGCACGCCTCCCGTCGCGCCCAGCAACGGCCGCTCGCCGACTCCTCCCTCCGCCTCCAGCGCGACGGCCGCCGCCTCTGCGCGACCGGCGGTCGGCTCCCAGCGCTCGCGGTTTCCCATAACCTGGCCTCTGGCGCTGGCGGCTCCGCCCGGCGACCCGACTGCCAGCTCCCGCTACCCGGACGCGGCCTGCAGCGCGACCCGGCGTTAATTAACGGCGTCCGCTCCCTACCACCGGCTCGTCAGGCAGAGAATAAAGAACGAAAACACTAACGCCCACACGTGTGGGCGTTAATAACTCGCCCTGCGCATCCGCCATCGCCGACCAGCGCTTTTTGCACGAATCTTGGCATGAAAAGACTGAATTTGTGTGCCACGTAGGACAACTCGTGTGTGTGGCGTGTGAGGGAGTTCGCCCACACGCCGTTTTCTCTCCGCGGTCAATGGTTCACCAGTCGGGGCGGGCGATGAAACTGCTGTCGCGCCCGCATGCCACGCACCACTTCTGTTCCCCATCTTCCACGACTGCCCATTCTCCCACTCTCCCACACCCAAGCTGTCATTTTCCATGTCTTTTGAGGGGTACATGGCAATTGCCCTATTTCTGATTGTAAACAGATGGCAACTCTCTTTCACCTGAACATGTTATTCTTGCCACGTCTGTTTTGTAGCGCTACATGACAACTGTCTAGTGTTAGTAGGTGGCAACTCCTAAAGATACCACCATCGCCCACATGCCCGTCTCCTCTTCCACACACCAAAAGCTATCAGTTGACATGTGTTTTTGCGAGGTACATGGCAGCTTGCCTCTAAGCGTGCTTATGGCAGATGGCAACTCTCTCTTTACCCGAAACATGTTTTTGCCATGTTTTTAGTGCTACATGGCAAGCTGTCCGGTGTTAGTAGGTGGCAATTCCTAAAGTTTTTCAAATCATGGTAGCTGTATAGACCAGGACCATAGATGGCAACAGCTGCAGTTGCCCAAAAACGGCATCTGACACTTGACCTAAGATGGCAACTGCAGTTGAGCAACCATGACAACTGTAGTTGTCCGACATGGCAACTGTAGTTAAGCAACATGGCAACTGTTGTTCAGCAACATGGCAACTATAGTTCAGCAACATGGCAACTGAAGAGGGTCCGTACCATGGCAATCATGACGGGGCCTTTGATTCTTGACAGGCGATGTAACACGTGTGTCGTTCATGACGAGGAGGCGATGGCGAGGCGAGTCGTCGCGGGCAGCGTGCTTCGCTTCGCCCGTGCGATGCTCGTTCGGGGCGGCGAGCGCGACCTTGAGCGTCGCGATCTGTGGCTGCGCTGGCGCCGGACACGCGATCGTGCGTGGGAAATCGTCTCCGTGCCACACAGGGCGTGCGGCACAACCACCCGATATACCACACATGTGGCAGTTATCGACGTCCAAAAAGAATAGAGAGAAGAAAAGTCAAGCCAGTGGCTGAAAAAAAAGATGCGTCCGGCTGCTCAATTGCGACCTACCATGCGTCACCGTCGCGGCGCGAGAGTCGCCTCTTAAACCGGCGCTGGCCGGGTGAGGGGCCGACCCGTTCGCTCATCTTCCTCGACGCCGGCCGGCTGCGCCAAACCGGCCCAACCGTCGATCACGCCTCGGCGCCCGTTAAATTCGGACCCGACGGTGGGACCTTTCGAGCGCCACGAGGCTTGAAGGCTACCCCGATGGGTGTGTCGGCGCACTAGCGCCAAGCCGCCACAATCATCGACAACCTCCGTCTCGTCTACACGAAAATCAACGTGAGATCCTCACCCGCTTATTTTTGCACCACACGCAAAACCGGATAACCACGAGCGACACTTTCGGGGACCACCTCCGCATTTATTACGGTTGCACTCTTTATTTCGCCCGGCGCTTGACTAGTCTCGACCATACATTCGTTCCAGCAGACAGCTAGTAAGCGCTGCACGGTACCAAAGGCCCCACTCTCGACCACGAGACCGCGGTAGCGGTGTCAAACTAAGCGAGAAGCGAAGCTTGAGGTCACCCCACGGGAAAAATGTCCGGGAGAAGGCGGCTTGGGCAACCCGGTGCGTTTTTATGAGTATCTACTCGGTTGAATCTGCTCCTATAGTCCGAAAGTCATGCACGCTCCTCTCCATGCCACTCTTACGTAATAGCTGCAGACCGTCTCCGGGACTATTTAGCTAACAAGAGGCAAAGCGAAAGAGCGGAGGGGACATGAAAAAGACTGAAGGGGGCTCGAACGAAACCGAGAAAACAGACATTTGATATATCTGCGCGGACTAACCTTGTCTTTTGCACGATCATCGCTGTGGGGAAGCACCTCCTCGCCCGGAGGCTCGCAGGCTACACTGGTTGCTTGAGCCCGGCAACAGCAACGGCGTTTCCATCGCCGCTATGCACATCATCAACAGCAAGACCCTCCGTTCGACTCTTCGAGTCGCCCGGGAGGCTCGGAGGTTACACCCGGTGGAGTGCGCTCGCGCGCCCCACTCAGCCAGCCGGACTCAGCGTCGGCGTCCGGCAAGGCCCGCGCCCATCCGCTGGCAGCCTCCGGGTCCGCGCCCGGCACCCTCGATGTCACCGTCGGCTTCATCAACAACAGCGAAGACCCTCCGCCCAACTTTTCCAAGTTGCCCGGAGGCTCCGAGGCTACACCCAGTGGGTGCGCTCGCGCGCCCCCACTCAGCCGGTGGACTCCGCGTCGGCGTCCGGCCGTCATCGACATCTACTGCTCCACCGACGCCTGCTAAAACCCTCCGCACTTTAAATTTTCCAAGTTGCCGGAGGCTCGGAGGCTCTTGACGGGGATGACCCCGGGTAGGCCCAAAGGCGGCAACGGCGCTTGAAAAACATCGGGCCCGACGCGCCCCTCAACCCGGCTTGCACTTGGCGGGTTGCTCAATCCAAGTCCCTCAACCCGGCCCAGACTCCTCAACCCGGCTGCCCGGTGGTGCACATCGATTGCTCCAACCGGCCTGCTACGCGAAGTCTCATATGACGCGACACAGACAAGACGGCTATACTGCGACCACTGTTGCTGATAAAGCATACGCTGTTCACTCATCACGCACGACATCATCTCCAGTGTACTTTGTCCCCCGGGCATTGATTTATAAAATGCCCCAAGGACAAAACTTAGCCTAGCATGCAAGCAAGCATGGCGTGGGATGTAAGCTACACATTGTAGCTTACATCCCAAGCACACACCCATGCTCACCTGGCCTACATCCTAAGCTAGCTACATATACATAAGCTAGCGCATACCCATCCATCCACTCTCCCTCACGCATGCATACATGCTCACGCATGGGCACCCACTCATTGGCCGGGCCCACGACCACCATGCCACACACACTAGCTAGCTAGCTAGTTGCTACTGTTATCGGTCCAATACTGACTCTAGGAGCAACTCAGACTGCCATGAGACATGTACACTTTGCATATATATTAGGACATGCAAGAGTAGGGGTTTATCTCTCTTGGAGAGCCCGAACTGGGTAAATCACCAAGCGTCTTTGTTTGCCCAATCCCGTCCCTTGAACTCCAAAGCGGTCTTGCCCTCACCACAAGCCACCTCATGGCATCTCATGCCTCTAACCCGCCAGCATGAGATAACCCCAAACAGATTCAGAAAGTGACACTTTATGTGAGGATCTGTTCCTATTCATGCTCGGTACTAGCGTCTAATAACACCATCTACTCCTTTATAAAGGTGTGGGTCGTCCCAGAAGTAATGTCTTAAATCATAAAAGAACTTTTTCTTTTGCTAGTATGTGAAACTAGGTGGTATAAATTTAGCAACAATATAATTAACATAATCAGCATACCAAGGAGTAGTACGAGAACCATTAACGACTGCTAATTGTTCATCAGGAAAGCTATCATCAATAGGCAGTGGGTCATCAAGAACATTCTCTAACCTAGACAAGTTATGCGCATAGCAGGGGTTCTCAGCTCCCTTTCTATCAATAATATGCAAATCAAATTCTTGGAGCAAGAGAACCCATCTAATGAGTCTAGGCTTAGCATCTTTCTTTTCCATAAGATATTTAATAGCAGCATGATCAGTGTGAATAGTAACTTTGGAATCAACAATATAAGGTCTAAACTTATCACATGCAAACACAACTGCTAAGAACTCTTTTCATTAGTAGCATAATTTCTGCAGAAGTTATCAAGAGTCTTACTAGCATACTGGATAACATTCAATTCCTTATTGACTCTTTGCCCTAGAACAGCACCTACATCATAATCACTAGCATCATCATCAAAGACAAAAGGAATATATTTTTGCAATAAATTAGTCAGAGGCCTAGAGATTTTAGAAAAGTCCATAATGAACCTTCTATAAAAACTAGCATGACCAAGGAAACTTCTTATAACTTTTATGTCCTTGGGACATGGCATCTTTTCAATAGCATCAACTTTAGCTTTATCAACTTCAATTCCTCTCTCGGAGATCTTATGCCCCAAGACAATGCCTTCATTAACCATAAAGTGACACTTTTCCCAATTCAAGACGAGACTAGCGTCTTCGCATCTCTGGAAAACTCGATCAAGGTTGCTCAGGCAATCATCAAAAGAGGATCCATAAACGGAGAAATCATCCATGAATACCTCACAAATCTTTTCACAAAAGTCACAGAATATAGCCATCATGCATCTTTGAATGGTAGCAGGTGCATTACATAAACCAAAAGGTATACGTCTATAAGAAAAAGTACCGAAAGGGAAAGTAAAGGTAGTTTTCGATTGATCCCCCGCTGACACAGGTATTTGAGAGAAGCCAGAATAACCATCTAGAAATGTGTGTGTTTGGATAGCCTTTCTAGCATTTGATCAATAAAAAGTAAAGGGAGATGATCTCTCTTAGTAGCTTTATTTAATTTATGGAAATCAATTACCATCCTATAACCTGTAATAATTCTTTGCGGGATCAATTCATCTTTATCATTAGGAACGACAGTAATACCTCCCTTTTTAGGAACACAATGGACAAGGCTTACCCAATCACTATCAGAAACGGGATAAATTGTACCTGCTTCAAGGAGCTTTTAGTATCTCCTTTCTTACCACTTCTTTCATCTTGGGATTCATTCGTCGTTGAGGATCTCTAACTGGTTTGGCATCTTTCTCCACTGTAATTTTGTGTTGGCATAACGTGGGACTAATGCCCTAAGATCATCCAGAGTATATCCAATAGCAAAGACGGTGCTTCTTCGGAGTTTTCAATAATGTTTCTTCTTCTTGCTCTGAAAGGTTAGCGCTAATAATAACATGATATATTTTCTTTTCATCAAGATAAGCAAACTCAAGATTATCAGGTAATGGTTTGAGTTCAAACACGGGGTCACCCTTGGGTGGAGGGGGATCCCCAAGAATTTCAACAAGAAGGTTGTGTTTCAGCATAGGTTCCTATTTAAGGAAGACTTCATCTATTTCCCTTCTTTCCTTCATAAACATATCATTTTCATGGTCAAGCAAATATTGTTCTAACTTGAGATCAAGTAGGAGGCACGCGGCAATGGAAGCAAGACCAATAATCTCATTCTTACTAGGTGGTTCTCTATCACGAGGTTGTCTATGAAACTTAGCAAAATTAAACTCATGAGACATACCCTCTAAGCCAATTGTAACAATATCCTTTTCACAATCAATCTTAGCATTAATCGTATTCAAGAAGGGTCTACCAAAATAATGGGACAAAAAAGTCATCTTGCGGGGAACCAAGAACAAGAAAATCAACAGGATATTTAACCTTCCCACACAAGACTTCAACATCTCTAACAATCCCAACTGGTTTAATGGTATCCCTATTAGCAAGCTTAATAGTAACATCAATGTCTTCCAATTCAACGGGTGCAATGTCGTGCATAATTTCTTTATATAAGTCATAGGGTATTGCACTAGCACTAGCACCCATATCACATAAGCCATGATAACAATGATCTCCTATTTTAATGTAAATAATTGCACGCCTACCACGAGTGTCTATGTATCTTAGTATCTGGTCTAGCAATATTAGCAGTCTCACCACAAAAATAAATAACATGCCCATCTAAATCATCATCCAAGAGATCTTTAACCATAGCAATACTAGGTTCAACTTTGATTTGCTCAGGAGGTGTATAAGTCCTAGTATTACTCTTACGAACAACAGCCCAAGTTTTAGCATGATCCTTTATCCTAATAGGAAAAGGAGGTTTCTCAACATAAGTAGTAGGAACAATAGGATCACTATAGGTGACACTATTTTCTTCAACTGTAATAGGTGCAACTACTTTTACTTCAATGGGAGGATTATATTTAAACCACTTCTCCTTAGGGAGATCAACGTGAGTAGCAAAAGATTCACGTAAAGAAGCTACTATCTCGAGTCAAGTTCATATTTAGTGCTAAATCCACAAAAGCATCAAGATCCATAAAAGATTTAACACAATCAAACTTAGGTGTCATACCTGACTCCTTACCATCGTCGGAACCCCAATCTTCAGAGTTGCGTTTAATTCTTTCCAATAAGTCCCATTTGAAATCAATAGTTTTCATCATATAAGAACCAGCATAGGAAGTATCGAGCAGGTTGCGATCATTGAGAGAAAGCCGAGCATAAATTTTTTGAATAATCATTTCTCTGGAGAGCTCATGATTGGGGCATGAATATAACATTGACTTAAGCCTCCCCCAATCTTGAGCGATGCTTTCTCCTTCGCGAGGCTAGAAATTATATATGTAATTACGATCACGATGAACAAGGTGCATAGGATAGAACTTCTGGTGAAATTCCAACTTCAATCGTTTATAATTCCAGGATCTTGTATCATCACATAGCCTATACCATGTCAATGCATCTCCCTTCAAAGATAAAGGGAAGACCTTCCTTTGACAACATCATCGGGAATACCTGCAAGCTTAAATAATCCACAAACTTCATCCACAAAGATAAGGTGTAAATCGGGACGCAATATTCCATCTCCTACAAATGGATTAGCTAGCAGTTTCTCTATCATACCCGAAGGAATCTCAAAGTAAATATTTTCAAAAAGTTCAGTAGGTTGAGGAGCAACTCTTTGCTCTTCTGGTCGGGGCGAAGATACCCCGAACAAGACCCTCAAAGGATTAGTTTCCATAGTGACAAGTAACATAAAATTTCAGCACACTATATATATATGTTTCCTTACCAAGTTCCACTCACCAAAAGCGCTTACACTCCACAGCAACGGCGCTTTAAAAAGAGTCTTGATGACCCACAAGTGTACGGGATCTATCGTAGTCCTTTCGATAAGTAAGAGTGTCGAACCCAACGAGGAGCGAAGGAAACGATAAGCGGTTTTCAATGAAGGTTTTCTCTGCAAGCTTTGAAATTGTAGGTAACAGATAGTTTTGTGATAAGATAAATTGTAACGAGTAACAAGCAATGAAACTAAATAAAGTGCAGCAAGGTGGCCCAATCCTTTTTGTAGCAAAGGATAAGCCTGGACAATTTCTTATAATGAGAAAGGAGCTCCCGAGGACAGATGGGAATTATCGTCAAGCTAGTTTTCATCACGCTCATATGATTCGCGTTCGGTACTTTGATAGTTTGATATGTGGGTGGACCGGTGCTTGGGTACTGCCCTTACTTGGACAAGCATCCCACTTATGATTAACCCCTATTGCAAGCATCCGCAACTAGAAAATAAGTATTAAGGTAAACCTAACCACAACATTAAACATATGGATCCAAATCAGCCCCTAACAAAGCAATGCATAAATTAGGGCTTAAGCTTCTGTCACTCTAGCAACCCATCATCTACTTATTACTTCCCTATGCCTTCCTCTAGGCCCAAATAATGGTGAAGTGTCATGTAGTCGACGTTCACATAACACCACTAGAGGAAAGACAACATACATCTCATCAAAATATCGAGCGAATACCAAATTCACATGACTACTAATAGCAAGACTTCACACATGTCCTCGTGGAATAAGCGTAACTACTCACAAAGAATATTCATGTTCATAATCAGAGGTGTAATAATATGCATTAAGGATCTGAACATACGATCTTCCACCAAGTAAACCAATTAGCATCAACTACAAGGAGTAATCAACACTACTAGCGACCCACAGGTACCAATTTGTGGTTTTGATACAGGATTGGATACAAGTGATGAACTAGGGATTTGAGAGGAGATGGTGCTGGTGAAGATGTTGATGGAGATTGACCCCCTCCCGATGAGAGGAACGTTGGTGATGACGACGGTGATGATTTCCCCCCTCCGGGGAACTTACCGTCCCCCGGCGAGCAGCTCTGCCGGAGCTCTAGATTGGTTCCGCCAAGGTTCATGGCGTGGCGGCGGAGTTTCGTCCCGTAAGCTTGTCCATGACTTTTTCCAGGGTAAAAGCCTTCATATAGCAGAAGATGGACACCAGGGGGCCACCAGGGGGCCCAGGAGACAGGGGGGCGCGCCTAGTAGGGGTGGCCGCGCCCCCCGCCATCCTGGCCAGGGTGTGGGCTCCCTGAGGTGTTTCTTCCGCTCAATAATTCTTATTAATTCCAAAAATAAGTTTCATGGAGTTTAGGGATTTTTGAGCGGTCACGAAATAGGTTTCCAATGTTTGCTCGTTTTCCGGCTAATTCAATTTAAGCATTCCCCCTCTTCATGGTAAACCTTGTAAAATAAGAGAGAATAGACATAAGTATTGAGATATAATGTGTAATAATAGCCCATAATGCAATAAATATTGTCATAAAAGCATGATGCAAAATGGACGTATCATCGTCCACCGCCTGGTCAACGTGGTCAACGACCGACATGCATCTGAAGTGGACTGTATGTGGAGAGGCCGAAAGCTGGGTCCATGGCCGCACGCAAGGAAATGCCTCCTTATTACGCGCAAAATAATGATTCATCCACCTGACATCAGGAACCCACCGAAAGGGCCTCTGTATTTCGTGAAAAAAACGTTATCACTGGCCAATGACTTGGACCCACTAGCTATATCTTCACACGCAAGGAAGTGCCTCCTTATTAAGCACAAAAAATGAATACCCCTCGCTAGCTGGGACCCAAAGATAGTGGTAGGCTGACTTGTGGGCCTACTAAGTTGACGCAGACGGAGGGCTTCGTCAACTTAGTCAATATGCACGATTCTAGCTCCGGTAACTGTGACGATGTCCATCCAACGGTCGAGTGCTTCTTCAACCTCACGGTCTTCTTGCTCGGCCGCCCAAACCCAGCGCAGAGTGCGTGCCTCGTGCTCCACACGCCTCCCGTGGCCGGGTTGTGATGCGCGGAGGCCTCACCGCCCTACTACTCCCACCGCTGGCCAGGCCATTCTACTTTCTCACCCACACCCCTGTTATTCTGCGGCGGCGGCAGCCTCACACCGCATGACAAACTAGTGAACCCTCATACTCCTCTACGCGTGGGCATCCATCGCGTCTTCCCGGCTCCGTGTCGCCCCTTCCTAGGCCTCACCGTCGTCCACCCCTGGTGCTCTCGGCGCGGCGTGGTCGGCGTGATCAAGGAACGGCTTCCATCGGACGTGGGTATGCGTGGAGAGGCGGCAAAGGGTCCACATGACGCAGAAGGAAGTGCCTCCTTATTACACGCAAAATAATTATTCCTCCACCGACAATGGGGACCCACCGGACGGGCCACCGTATTTCGCGAAAAAAACGTTTCCCCTGACTGCTGGAACCCATCAGCTACATCTTCGCACACAAGGAAGTTCGTTCGGGCAAAAAAAAAAACGATTCGCCCCCCTGACTGCTGGGACCCACCAACTACATCTTCGCACGTTCCCTGAAGAGGAGAGGATGATGCAGCAGAGTAGCGTAAGTATTTCCCTCAGTTTTTGAGAACCAAGGTATCAATCCAGTAGGAGGCCACGTGCAAGTCACTCGTACCTACACAAGCAAATAACTCCTCGCAACCAACGCGAATAGGGGTTGTCAATCCCTTCACGGTCACTTACGAGAGTGAGATCTGATAGAGATGATAGATAATTTTTTTGGTATTTTTGGTATAAAGATGCAAAGTAAAATAAAAAGGCAAAGTAAAAAAGCAAAGCAATAATAAAGCTTAGGAAGATTAATATGATTAAAATAGACCCGAGGGCCATAGATTTCACTAGTGGCTTCTCTCAAGAGCATAGGTATTTTACGGTGGGTGAACGAATTACTGTTGAGCAATTGTGAGAATTGGAGCATAGTTATGAGAGTATCTAGGTATGATCATGTATATAGGCATCACGTCTTGAGACAAGTAGACCGACTCCTGCCTGCATCTACTACTATTACTCCACTCATCGATCGCTATCCAACATGCATCTAGAGTATTAAGTTAATGAAAAGCGAGTAATGCCTTAAGCAAGATGACATGATGTAGAGGAATAAATTCATGCAATATGATAAATACCCCATCTTGTTATCCTCGATGGCAACAATACAATACGTGCCTTGCAACCCTTTACATCCTTTGGGTAAGGACACCGCAAGATTGAACCCAAAGCTAAACACTTCTCCCATTGCAAGAACTACCAATCTAGTTGGCCAAACAAAACGGATAATTCAAAGAGACTTGCAAAGATAACTCAATCATACATAAAAGAATTCAGAGAAGATTCAAATATTGCTCATAGATAATCTTGATCATAAACCCACAATTCATCGGTCTCAACAAACACACCGCAAAAAGAAGATTACATCAAATAGATCTCCGGAGAGAGGGGAGAACATTGTATTGAGATCCAAAAAGAGAGAAGAAGCCATCTAGCTACTAACTATGGACCCGAAGGTCTGAGGTAAACTACTCACACTTCACCGGAGAGGCTATGGTGATGATGTAGAAGCCCTCCATGGTGGATTCCCCTTCCGGTGAACTCCGGAACAGAGCCCCAAGATGGGATCTTGTGGATCTGAGGCATTCTATGGCGGTGGAATTAGGTTTTTGGCTCCGTGTCTGATCTGTTGAAATGCGTGGTATATATAGGAAGAAGAAGTATGTCGTTGGAGCTTCGGTGGGCCCACGAGGCGTGGGCGCGCCCTAGGGGTGGGCGCCCTCCACCCTCGTGGACCGCCTCGTGGCTTTCTTGACGGAGGGTCAAGTCTCCTGGATCTTATCTCGATGAGAAAATCACGTTCGAAGGTTTCATTCGGTTGGACTTTGTTTGATATTCCGCTTTCTTGAATAACTGAAATAGGCAAAAATAGCAGTGCAGGCTGGGCCTCCGGTTAATAGGTTAGTCCCAAAAGTAATATAAAAGTGGAAAATAAAGCCCAATATAGTCCAAAACAATAGATAATATAGCATGGAGCAATCAAAAATTATAGATACGTTGGAGACGTATCAGGCATCCCCAAGCTTAATTCCTGCTCTTCCTCGAGTAGGTAAATGATAGAAAGAGAATTTTTGATGCGGAGTGCTACTTGGCATAATTTCAATGTAACTCTTCTTAATTGTGGTATGAATATTCAGATCCAAAAGATTCAAGACAAAAGTTCATATTGACATAAAAATAATAATACTTCAAGCATATAACTAAGCAATTATGTTTTCTCAAAATAACATGGCCAAAGGAAGTTCATCCCTACAAAATCATATAGTTTAGTCATGCTCCATTTTTGTCACACAAGAATGCTCTCATCATGCACAACCCTAATGACAAGCCAAGCAATTGTTTCATACTTTAGTAATCTCAAACCTATAAACTTTCACGCAATATATGAGCGCGAGCCATGGACATAGCACTATGGGTGGAATAGAATATAATGATGGGGGTTATGTGGAGAAGACAAAAAAGGAGAAGGTCTCACATCAACGAAGCTAATCAACGGGCTATGAAGATGCCCATCAATTGATGTTAATGCAAGGAGTAGGGATTGCCATGCAACGAATGCACTAGAGCTATAAATGTATGAAAGCTCAACAAAAGAAACTAAGTGGGTGTGCATCCAACTTGCTTGCTCACGAAGACCTAGGGCATTTAAGGAAGCCCATCATTGAAATATACAAGCCAAGTTCTATAATGAAAAATTCCCACTAGTATATGAAAGTGACAACATATGAAACTCTCTATATGAAGAACATGGTGCTACTTTGAAGCACAATATATGAGACTCGCTATATAAAGAACATGGTGCTACTTTGAAGCACAAGTGTGGAAAAAGAGATTGTAACATTGCCCCTTTTTATTTATTCCCCTTTTGTTTGGGCCTTCTTTTTTTTCTTTTGGACTTTCTCTTTTTTTTGGGACAATGCTCTAATAATGATGATCATCACACTTCTCTTTATTTACAACTCAATGATTACAACTCGATACTAGAACAAAGTATGACTCTATATGAATGCCTCCGGTGGTGTACCGGGATATGTAATGAATCAAGAGTGACAAGTATGAAAGAATTATGAACGGTGGCTTTGCCACAAATACTATGCCAACTACATGATCATGCTAAGCAATATGACAATGATGAATGTGTCATGAAGAACGGTATGGTGGAAAGTTGCATGGCAATATATCTCAGAATGGCTATGGAAATGCCATAATTGGTAGGTATGGTGGCTGTTTTGAGGAAGATATAAGGAGGTTTATGTGTGAAAGAGCGTATCATATCACGGGGTTTGGATGCACCGGCGAAGTTCACAATAAAAAGGGCTTCCCAGCCGCGATATCACCGGCTTGCCGAAGCTCCTCCTGCGCTGCTCTGATTTCAGACCAAGTCTTCTTTGCTTCTTGCAAGGCCTTCTTTAGGTCAGCCGTTTTTTTTGCTTTTCCCTTTCGAGAAGCTCATATCGGCTGGCGGCATTTTACAGCTCAAGAGCCATGTTGGCTATTTTATCCTCACTTTGGCGATGAGCAGCCTATTCGGCTTTTAATTCTTCGGCTGCCTTTAGGTCGGCTGCATCACTTCTCCTGGCTAGCTCCTTGGCCCGGGCAAGTTCTGCCCGAAGGATCTCCACCGCGACAGCTCCATATGCAGTCAAAGCATATTATAAATCTGAGCATTATGCTCTTATTAATATTTGCTAACCACTTAAATATACATACCATGTGCCTCGTCAAGCCGCTTGTTCACAAGCGTGATGTCCACATCCGCCACGTCAGGTTGCCGCCTCAGTTCGGCAAATTCAGCAGTCCAGTCAGCCGCCGGATCTGCAGCCGCCTGCGAACAAAAGCAGCGCTATCATTACCTGAGACTATGATCCTCTGCTCGCCTCGTCCGGAGGGCAACCAGAGTCTCAGGGGCTACTATCTATACAAAGCACACCTTGCGTGTATGGTACAATCAAAAATATATATCACTTTGCGTACCTCAAAGCCTCTTAGTAGGCTCGTAAAAGCTTCATTCAACCCGCTTTTTGCGGATGAAATCCTCACTACCACCGTACCCATTAAGGTACACTAGTAGAAAAAGGGCTTTTAGTCCCGGTTCATAAGGGCCTTTAGTCCTGGTTTTGGAACCGGGACTAAAGGGTCGTTACTAAAGCCTCCCCCTTTAGTCCCGGTTCTTACACGAACCGGGACTAAAGGCTCTCCACGTGGTCGTTGCCTGGAGGTCCACCTTTAGTCCGGTACTAAAGGAAATTTTATGATTTTTTTTTGAAATTTTATTTTGAAATTTTTTTTAGAATTTTTTTATTTTCAAATTTCTGAATTATTTTAACCTCTCATCTCTAATCACCCCTCACCCCTCATCACTGCTCAATTTAACCTGTAATCACCCCTCATCATCTAACTTCCCGGACGGTCACCCATCCTCTCACTACTCCAGCCTGAGCATGCTTAACTTCCGGGTTCTATTCTCCCTCGTTTCCAAGTCTGCACTTGTTGTTTTCCTGACAATAGTAAGATGTCAATCCTATTAACCTCAGGAATTTAGCTTGAGCATGAAGTCACACATTTCACTTTGCTTGAGTTTGAAACTATTGTTCTAAAAATAACACTAATATTTAGTAACAGTAATATTTCTTGAATAATTAGTTTGACCATAGTTTGACCATAGTTTGACCAGATTTGACCAAAATTCAAAAAAACTGAAATAATTATTTAGTAACACTAATATTCTTGAATAATTACTTAGTAACACTAATACTTCTTGAAACTAGTAAGTTTGAAATTTTCTGAATTTTTTTGCCTCCAGATCTTAAAAGCCGCGTAACTTTTCGAGTAGATGATTTTTCATATAAAAAACTTTTTCATCCGAGTTAGTATGCAAAAGTTATGCCCATTTTACAAATTCCAAAGAGATTTTGCAAATAAAGTCGAAATTCACATTTGCAGATTTTCCCAACAACTAGACCACATATCACATGGGAAACTTATTTTCTTTTATTTTTTTGACATTTCCATCATTTTCTTATATTTTTTTTAAAACTGAAAAGGCGATCCACAGGGGGGGTAGAGTTTGAAAATGGGACCTTTAGTACCAGTTCGTGGCACGAACCGGGACTGAAGGTCTCAACCCCATTAGTACCGGTTCGTGTCTCAAACTGGGACTAAAGGTCTAATCTTTAGTCCCGGTTTGAGGCACGAACCGGGACTAAAGGGTATCGCGACCCTTTAGTCCCGGTTCGTGTCTTAAACCGGGACTAAAGGGCTCTGTGAACCGGACTAATGCCTTAGCCGCATTTAATCTGGGACCAATGCTCACATTAGTCCCGGTTCGTGACTGAACCGAGACTAATGTGAATATTGCCCTGGACCAAAGCCCTGTTTTCTACTAGTGGTACGCTGTGCCTCAGAGATATCCGCTTGCTGCAAAAGACCCATCAATGTGTCCGGTTGTACACCGGGCGATCCCGGGCATTTTTTGTTGGTCTCCCTAGGAGCCGAGAACCCCAGACTTCGGGAGGCCGAAGAGTTACCTTCGCTTTGCGGATCGGGAGACCCTCCGGGACGACACCTCGTGGCCGTCCGCCTCATGAAGCGGGGAAGTGGGAGGAGGCGTTTCGCTCTCCATCATCTCCGGAAGAACATCGCCCGAGGACGAACGTTGTTGAGAAGGGCTATGAGCCGGACTGCAAAACATATGTCTCGGTTGTTATTCTCAGGAAAAAACAGGGCAAGCTTACTAAAGTACCTTTGTTCACTTACGGCTCGGTTGACGGCCGGCCCCCTTGTGGGCGCTGTGCGGTAAGGTTGCCCTCCGAGGCAGTGCCCCCTGATGCACGTTTCTTCCCTCGTTTGGAGACCTCTGCTTCCAAATCTTCAGGGGCGCTCCTTTTCTTCCCGTGGGGAGAGGGGATGCTAGAATCTCCTCCCCGTTCACCCTCTGACATGGGGGTATTAATTCCCTGGTTAGGATGCGTAACGTACCTCCAGTACGAAGTCCGCTCTTGGCTTCCCCATTCCTCTCCTCGTCCTCTCCTGATGGCACTTGATAAGGTGCACGATCCAGCATCCTGGTTAGTACAGGATCCGGCGAGTCTTCTAAAGGAGGGGCCGAACACCTGATCCTCTCTGCCTTTGTTATCCAGTCCTGGCCGAGGGTGGTTATTCAGAATAATGTTCTGACGAATATAATGACATCACGCTCGGTCATGGAATTACATACTTGGGTATCTGGACGGTTGTAGTTGAGACTTCGTGATCCTCTCGTTGTGTCCGGACACTTTATTCGTGATCCGAAGAATAATCGATACATCCCTTCGAGTGTCACACCGAAGAAGTGTTGAATGGTTCGCGGTCCTTCCGGGTTGAACTCCCACATACAGAGAGATCGACGTTGGCATGGCAGGACCCGACGAACTAACATTACTTGAATTACTTTAACGAGACTGATATCCTCTTGAGGAGATCTCGGATGCGTCTTTGTAATGTCAGCACGTCATTAACTGGTCCCCAGTCCAGCCCCTTATTGACCCATGATGCAAGCTGTGCCGGAGGGGCAGAGCGGAAGGCCGGGGCGGCTGCCCACTTTGTACCTCGGGGTGTTGTGATATAAAACCACTCCCGTTGCCATAGGTCGGACACCTCCGGGAAGGAACCCTTTGGCCATAAGGCGTCGGCACCTTTGCTTATTATAGCGCCCCAAGACTCAGCTGGTCGCTCAGTAGATCATCTTTGGCTTCACATTGAAGGTCTTGAGCCATGTCAAGTGCAAGGGTAATACGGAGGAAGGCCTCACACACGCATTTATAAACCGAGATGTGAAGGAAGGAATCTAGAGCTAGATCATGAAAATTCAGCCCGTAATAAAACATGAACCCTCTAATGAAGGGATGAAGACCGAAGCCTATCCCTCGGATGAAGTGGGAGATGAATACAACACTCTCATTGGGTTTGGGAGTAGGAATAACCTGCCCTTGGGCAGGAAGCCTGTGAAGGATTTCGGCAGTCAGATACCTAGCCTCCCTAGGCTTCTTGATGTCCTCCTCTGTGATAGAAGAGGCCATCCACTGGCCTTGAGGGTTGGATCCAGACATGATTGAGGGTCCGGAGCGCGTGGACTGAACCTTGGGTGTTGGAACTCGAGGCAGGAGAAGGGAAGGATCAGGCGTGGAAAGAAAAGGGCAGGTGTTGGCCTCTTTATAAAGAGGATGAATGTCAAGCGTCCTCCGCGCGGCCGTTTGGAACTTGCCTAAACCAAGGAGTCATACTAAGGGCACGGTTGGGTTAACCACACCTGTATTGATGAGAATCCCGTGATAAGGGGACACGATCTCTGCTTCGACAAGACGTGCCAATGAAGCCGCCTCGCAAGATATGAAGTAGCGGGTTGAGAAAACGGTTCGAATAATGACTGGGCCGCAGCGTGACATCACGCTATGGAAAAGTTGTCAGAAGATTAGACTTGTGGAATATTGGGCTCTCTACGGTGGTATGTGGAATTTGTTTTGGCGTAGCCTATTACCCGATCCTTGTATCTTTTTTGGAGTATTCGGAGAAGGAACCCGCATTGCAATGCCGAAGACAATCTGCGTGCCGGACTCATCGTCGTTGAAGCCTGGTTCAAGGGCTACTGAGGGAGTCCTGGATTAGGGGGTCCTTGGACGGCCGGACTATATGCTTATGCCGGACTGTTGGACTATGAAGATACAAGATTGAAGACTTCGTCCCGTGTCCGGGTGGGACTCTCCTTTGCGTGGAAGGCAAGCTTGGCAATTCGGATATGTAGATTTCCTTCTCTAACCAGGCTACGTGTAACCCTAGCCCCTCCGGTGTCTATATAAACCGGAGGGTTTCGTCCGTAGGACAACAACAATCATAATCATAGGCTAGCTTCTAAGGTTAGCCTCTACAATCTCGTGGTAGATCAACTCTTGTAATACTCATATCATCAAGATCATTCAATCAGGAAGTAGGGTATTATCTCCATCGAGAGGGCCCGAACCTGGGTAAACATTGTGTCCCCCGCCTCCTGTTACCATTAGCCTTAGATGCACAGTTCGGGACCCCCTACCGAGATCCGCCTGTTCTGACACCGACACCCCCCCTCCCCCCGCAACAACAATCGAGGGTGCTATTTCCAGGGCTACGAGGGGTATGAAAGGAAGTGCCAGATCTGTAAAAAGACAAATCACATAGCTAAAGACTGTGAGCGCTACGCTGGTGACAATTCTCAAAAGAAAAAGGTTGCAGCCGCGGCTGATATGTCATATGGTGTAGATACAAATTGGTATATGGATACAAAAAGCACCAACCACATCATCAAGTAGCTGGAGAAGCCGACGATGCATGAGAAATACGGTGGCAATGACCAAATCTACACAGCTGCAAATGGTCCAGGTATGGAAATTAGTAACATTGGTAAATCAATCATTGAAACCCCACACACAAATCTTGAACTCAATGACATTCTGCATGTTCCTAATGCTGCTAAGAATCTCCTATCTATCCATCGCATTGCTCTTGATAATAATGTGTTTCTAGAGTTTCACCTTTTTTTCTTTTTGTTCTAGGATCAGGTCACGAAGAATGTTCTTCATAGGGGTGTTTGTGTGCAAGGGCTATACTCATTGATTCCCAAGTATTGCAAATTCAATAAACAAGTCTATGGTGCCATCAAGCTTTCACTGAGAGGTGGTATAGCCGATTAGGGTCATCCATCCTTTGCTACCGTTCATCAAATTCTTAGTAGGAATAAACTCCCAGTTGTTGGTGAGATAAATTTAGAAACTATTTGTGATTCGTGCCAAAGAGCAAAAGGTCATCAATTACCATATCCTGTCTCTACTAATGTGTCTAGAAAACCCTTGCAACTTATTTTTTCCGATGTTTGGGGCCCCGCACCCACTTCTGTTGGTAGACACTCCTATTATGTGAGCTTTATTGATGATTTTGGCAAATATACTTGGATATATCTTCTCAAAAAGCGTTCAGATGTGTTTCAAGTTTTTCACAACTTTCAAGCCCTCGTTGAAGGCAAGTTTGATTCCAAAACCATTGTCATGCAATCAGACTGGGGTAGTGAGTATGCAAAATTGAATTCCTTCTTTCAACAAATAGGCATATCTCACCACGTGTCATGCCCTCATGCACACCAACAAAATGGCTCTGCTGAACGTAAGCATAGGCATATTGTTGAAGTAGGATTAGCTCTTCTGGCTAACGCCTCTATGCCCCTCAAATTTTGGGATGAAGCTTTTCATCACTGCTCACCTTATTAATATGTGGCCAAGTCGAACTATTTCCAATGAAACATCCACTGAACGCCTCTTGCATGTCACCCCAGATTATCACACTCTTAGGGTTTTTGGTTGTGCCTGTTGGCCCAACCTCCGTCCCTACAACTCTCGCAAACTTAGCTTACTGTGTGTTTTTCTTGGTTACAGTGCTCAACACAAGGTGTCAAATGCCTTGATGTCTCCACTAGCCGTGTGTACCTCTCTCGCGATGTCATGTTTGGATTTAAAAACCCAGCTTTCCCTTTGAAAAACTCCATCCCAACGCTGGTGCCCTTCTCAAGAAGGAAATCCTTCTTCTTCCTTCTCATCTTCTTGGCAATGATTGTGTAGGTGTTAATAATGATGATTCCATGTTGACTAATTCTTCTATGGTTCCACATGAGCTCCCTGCTACAGGACTAAACAGTGTAGCTAATGGCATGGACAATGGTATAATTTTTCCTGAAAATATTGAGCAGCACACCCCTGGTATGGACGCAGCAGATCTAGCCGAATCTCCCTCGGGATCGGCGCGGCAGTCTACTCCCGAATCTGCCCGGGATCGCTGCGCCAGTCTGGGCCCGTATCCGCCCTTGTATCGGTGGCCTACACCGATCCTGTTTTCCCCGCTCTACGTCCACCGCAGCGGGCACGCAGCGGCCGCGCCACTCACCACCGTGGGACAACCCGACCGACCGGGCCCCACCTCCGGGCGCCACGCCACAGACGCCACAGATCTACACTAAAGGCGATTGGCTCGCGTGCCAAAGCGGGATCAAGACTCCACCCGAGCCTGCTCGTTGTGTTCTCCTCGATCTTCGTGGCACGCCCTTCTTTGACAACCCCGATTCTCGCCATTACCGATCCGGGATTACGGCAGCCGCCGGATCGCCTCGATCAGCTGCAGATTTGGGCGGCTCACCTGTCCAGGAGGATTCTGCCCTCCTTGGATCTTCTGTGCAGCTACAACAACCTCGTACACGACTTCAAACAGGCACGATTCATTCTGTTAATTACAAAACTAGATATGGCTTGGTTGTATCTGATACATCTACAGGAGAACCTCGGACTGTTCATGAAGCACTTGCTGGTCCCAAATGGAAACATGCCATGGAGGAGGAGTTTTGTGCCCTTCAGAAAAATCACACTTGACACCTTGTTCCTTCCTTTCCGGGTACAAACCTCATTGATTGCAAGTGGATCTTTCGCATCAAATGGAGGTCAGACGGTACCATTGATCATTATAAAGCACGCCTCGTTGCAAAAGGATTCAAGCAGAGATATGGACTTGACTATGAGGATTCTTTTAGTCCCATTGTTAAAGCAGCTACTACTCGCCTGGTTCTCTCCATTGATGTGTCTCGTGGCTGGTGTCTTCGTCAACTAGATGTACAGAACGTGTTTCTTCATGGTGTTCCGGAAGAGGTAGTATATATGAAACAACCTCCTGGGTTTGAAGATCCAAACAGGCCCTTCCATGTCTGCAGACTTAATAAGTCACTTTATGGACTGAAACAGGCTCCACGAGCATGGTACTCTCGCTTGAGCTCCAAACTGCAAAGTCCTGGTTTTGTTCCTTCCAAGTTTGACACTTCTCTGTTTATTTATCGTCGTTCCAACACCACTATTTTTGTGCTCATTTATGTCGATGATATTATTGTCACTAGTTCCTCCAATGACGCAGTTACAGCTCTCTTGACAGATTATAGTCAGATTTTGCTCCAAAAGATCTCGGTGACTTGCACTTCTTTCTTGGTATTGAGGTCAAGAGAAACCAGGAAGGTGGTCTTCATCTTTCTCAAGAAAAATATGCAACTGATCTTTTGAGCAAGGCAGATCAAGAGGGCTGTAAACCATCACCAACGCCGCTTTCCAGTTCAGAAAAACTGTCTCTTGCATAGGGTGTACCTTTGAGTCAAGAGGATGGTACTAAATACAGAAGTCTGGAAGGAGCACTTCAGTACTTGACACTCACGAGGCCTGATATTTCATTTGATGTAAATAAAGTGTGTGAGTATCTTCATGCACCTACTTCTGCTCACTGGACTGCTGCTAAGCGCATACTGAGATATGTGAAGAACACACTAAGCATTGGGTTAACATTCACCAAGTCAACTTCTACACTTGTTAGTGCCTTTTCTGATTCTGATTGGGCAGGTTGCTTAGATGACAGAAGGTCTACAGGTGGCTTTGCAGTTTTCTTTGGACCCAACTTAATCTCTTGGTGTGCGAAGAAACATGCCACTGTATCAAGATCAAGTACTAAGGCAGAATACAAATCACTAGCCAATGCTACTGTAGAAATTATATGGGTTAAGTCTTTGCTTAAAGAACATGGAATATTTCACACACAAACTCCATGTCTTTGGTGTGACAACATTGTGCTACTTATCTCTCTCGCTAATCCTGTTTTTCATGCAAGAATGAAACATATTGAGATTGACTATCATTTTGTTAGAGAAAGAGTTGCTAGCAAAGAATTGGAGATTCGGTTCATTCCTTCAAAGGATCAAGTGGCTGATGGGTTTACAAAGGCATTACCAACATGACCGTTTGAAGAATTTAAGCGTAATCTAAACTTGAGAAGTTCAGCTTAAGGCTGGATGTCAAACATAATATTATGAGGCTGTTGGGCCGAATATCTTGTATATCACGTTGGAGTAGTTAGGTAGATATTTGTGGTGTATCTCCTTCTATCTCCTGTTTAATATCTCATGTAAAATCTCCTACTGGTTAACCTAGACTCTGCCAACACTTGTAATCCAAGGTGTTGACGCTCAAAAGTGGCACGAATATAAAGCAGCATGCCGGGGAGAAAACTTTGCCGGGGTAAAACCTTGCCGGTGTGTGAAGGCTTGTCATGGAAAGCTTGCCCGCAGTAAAGCCTGCTCATGTGTGGAAGCTATGTGTGAAACCTTGCCGGGGGAGAAACCTTGCCGGGGAGGAATCCTTGCCGAGATGAAACCTTGCCGATGTGAAAGCTTTCCGGGTAGAAACCTTGCCGGTGTGGAAAGCTTACCCGGGTGGAAAGCTTGCTGGGGTGGAGGCTGTGATAGTCAATCCGACGAGAAGTTGAAGATGGGCTCAAAAGGTTATACAGATGATCTTGGATGGAAAAGTGTTCTACACGGATGTTGTGCGCCTCGTCGAGGCGATCGATTTTGATATAAAGATCGTCCCAATCGGAGGTTGTATGCAAAAGTTAGAGCGCGCACAGCGCGACCCTCCAGTGAGCAAAATATGACGCCCGGAACCAGACACATGTGTGTATGTCTGATGAGCTGCGTGCATAATTAGCTGTTTTACGCAAGCGATTTGACCCTCGAGATCACATATGATGAAAAAATGTTAAACACGAAAGTTGTTCGCCTCGTCGAAACTGTCAAGATTGCTTTTGGACTCGTTTCCATCCGAGGATGTTTACTACCACAAAAAAGACCCGCAAGGTGCAGCCAGTTTAAACCGAACAGTTTTGGAAAGTTCGGATAAAACCAATCCGAATTTGACTAGGGTTTGGACGTCAATCCAAGCCTTTTCCTTGCATGGGAAGTCCAGCCGCCTCTTATACATCTAAGGGGTCACGGCCGATTGAACAACACACAATCGAACAAATCTATCTACATCTTTTACCTTTACTTTTCCTTCTCCATTGTTCTTCTTCTTCCTCGTTCTTCGTTCGTTCTTCTTGTTGGAGGGCGGCGAACCTCGAGGCCCTAGGGGTGGTCAGGCGAACCTAGGGCAGCCCATAGCCGCCGCGCACCCTGACGGGGTCCCTCCCGGGCATGTGGGGTTTCGGGTGTACAAAAGCGCCCACCGGATTGCTTGCATACCGCGCTTCCGGATGGATCTCCTTCGACGTGAGCTGCGGTGCATCACCCCCGGCGTCGAGGGTAGACGGTGACGTGTTCGTGTGCGAACACACTTTTTGGCGACTCCACTCGGGAAAAAGCTTTGAACAGTCTCCAGCCTATTCTTGCTACGAGGAGGGCGTCATCAAGCGGCTGCAATCTACAACGGTAACATGTATCATCAATCTCCTTACGTAGATGCAAATAGCCATTATGTTTGTCAGAGTAATGGGCCACGGGTAGCCTCACCCGGGTCCCTGGATTTATCAAGACTTTGGGCCGGCTTTGCTTTGCTGCGCCCCAAGCTGAAGCTCCGCCCTCCGGAGGCCGGCTAACTCAACAGACGGCCACCAGAGGGCGGCCAACCACCAGCAGACGGCACCACGAGCGGCCGGCTCCAGCCAGCCGGCCTCTAGGGAGGACGACATTGAGCAGGCGGCCACCTCGCGCCCTCAGAGTTTGTGCCCCCGTCAGGATGACGAAATGGGACGTGGCTACAGTGAAGCCCTCACCTCAATCTTGTCAAGATATGGCCACGATTGTCCGCAGACAAAGCGGAGATGTCCGCATGACGTGGCATCGCTTGCCACCTTCCCTTGACGTCACTCGACAAAGTGAGCCTGCTCACCACGACGGCAAGTCGGTACGGCCCGCAGGCCGCGGCCCTACCAGCAAAGGACACCCAAAAGACGGCGCACGCCGAAGTCGGGACAAAGGGGAAGGACGCCTTCAAAGAGGCGCCGCCCCTTCCTCGAGGCACGTGGCACCATTAACTCGATGAGACCAGTGTGGCTACAGTGATTCTCCCACCAAAGCGGCGGTATGGGTCAGAAGCCACACCGAGTCGACTAAGCCAGCGCCATTAGCAAAGACGGCTACAAAGTGAGCAGCCACCGATCGCACTCCACCAGCCGACGGAGCAGCCTCGCCGGGTTCGCATCAGCAAGGCCGGCGGGCTTCAATGGCGGGTTCGCCAGCGGCGGGCCCACTAGTCGGCGAAGAAGCCGAAGGCCGGAGACGCCGATAGCCGGGCCCAGCAGCCGGTCAGATTACCATTGTACCCCTGGGGGGTAGGCCTACATAAACCCCCCAGGGCACCCATGCAAAGGGTTCCCACCCCATCAGACCTAGCCACATTCCTAGAGCAGGAGAGAGCTAGCCTTGCCTTCTCCTACCTATAGCATACAGCTCAAGGAGCAACTTTGTATCACTTGTGCCTTTAGTGATCATGCGGAGACCCCGTAGAGCAGGACTAGGGGTGTTATCTCCTAGGAGAGCCCCGAACCTGGGTAAAGTATCTGGCGCTCGTGTTCACGCCTCATCCCGCTCGGCAATCGGGGACGTTCTACTCGCTCCCACCATGATAACCCATCCTTTGAAATATGTCGCACCCAACCCCCGACATTTGGCGCCCACCATGGGGCGAGGTGCACCATCTCCGGAGATCTCGCTTCTAGACGGGAACCTGTTCCTCCTCGAAGCGAGTGAAGCCAGCCCAAAGACACCCGACGGCATCAGCTTTCGACGCTCGGTGACATGGCGCTGGATATCGTCACAAGGGCGAAGCTGCTCGCCTACCTCATTGGCGAGGTTCACCTCTCCAACGAGCCGGCCTCCGATGCAGGCACCGGCTGCCCCGAGAGCCGCCTCGTCAGCCTCCTCGACCAGATTCACGTCACCAGCGAGCCAGCTGTGGACCTGGAGTCTGTTGGTTCCACCGACCGGATGATCGTCGACTCTGATACGGCGTCGCTTGACGCGTTCCCCACCAACGTGGTGATCTATGACGAGCCGCCTCCTCGCGAGCACAGTGGTGGGAGCACCGTCATGGAGGTGCTCGTCATCAACAGTGGCGAGCGCTCGAATGGAGATGCTTGAGACCCACTCGATGCGGCGCTGCGAGATTTGACGGCGCCCATCCCAGAAGACGCAGACGCTGAGACGCTGGAGGCATGCCGCGTCCAGCTCCTCGAGAGCGCTGGCCGACTGGCCAGTATGCGACGCCCCTCGGACGCCTATCGGCGCGAGATGGACCGGGCTGTTGGCGGCACGCCGGCTCCTGGGGGGCCTAGCCACGTTGGCCCTATCCGACAGCGTGGCGCGACCATCGCCAGCATGTTCGGGGCAGAACGCCCCGTCTACGCCACGCGTGCAGAGAACATCCGGGCCGCCCAGGCGGTGACGGATGAGCTGGACAAGTAAGAGGGCAATGAGCGTCGCCACATGACGGAGCGAGTCCAGCAGCTCCTAGACGCGGTCGCCGCGTTGCATTCAGCCGGCTGCCGCGCTGAAGAGCCGCTCCTTCGCCAAGATCACGGCGCGACATCCCGGACGCCGACTGGCGGCGCATGCGAAAGACGAGGCAACGAGCCGGCGGCTAGCCGAAGCTGGACTCGCCTTTCCATCGAGCGTGACGAAGACGGCCGCGCTCGAGCGATGGAGCGCCTAGGCGATCCTCCGCCTCTCCCGCCTCGTGGAGCAAGACATCCCAGTCCGCCGCCTGTCACGCACCCGACACTCGGCGACCGCCTTGGCCGCCGAGAGGGAGTTGGAGAAATAACGCCGCCATCGGATCGACCACCTCAACCGATCCCTGGCGCTAGAAGAAGAAGACGCGCTGGGCCCGCCTTGCTTCGGCCCCCGAATCCGAGATGAACCCTTTCCCAAAGGGTTCACCCTCCCGCGAGATACGCCCAAATACACCGGCTCCGTGAAGCCGGAGGATTGGCTGGTCGACTACTCGACAGCCGTCAGCATAGCAAACGGCAACAAGCGCGTTGATGTGAAGTACGTCCCTCTCATGCTTCAGGGCACAGCCCGGACATGGCTCAACAGCCTGAAGCCCCGCAGCATCAACAGCTGGGTTGATTTCACCGAGTCCTTCGTCCGCAACGTCACCAGCACCTACAAACGGCCTCCCAAGCCCCGACAACTCTCCTTGTGCGTCCAAGGGCCCAGCGAATCGACTCGCGACTATCTCACGCGCTGGGCCGAGCTACGCAACTTTTGCGAAGGTGTGCACGAGGTGCAGGTGATCGAGTACTTCACCGCCGGGTGCCGAGAGGGCACCCTCCTCAAGCATCGACTCCTCTACGAGGAGCCTGCGACGCTCGACGAGCTGCTGATCATCGCCGACAAACATGCCACGGCCGACTCCTCCATGAAGGCGGAAATCCTAGTAGATGCATCCGGCAAGGTGGCACCTCAGGCCCCTCAGACTCCGGCTAGTGAGACCAGTCGTGACAAAGATCCAAGTGACAACAAGCAGAAGGCCACTCACCGCTTCCACCAGCCGCAAGTGGCGCATAATCGAGGATCAAGAGCAGCTGTAAGGGCAGCCGGCACCTGCAAGCCGCCGGCGGCAAGTCCAATTGGTTGCCCGCTTTCTCTTATGAGCAGACCCTAGATGCACCTTTGCAAGTTCCATAGCGGCTCAAAGCCGCCCAACCATACCACTCGGAAGTGTCACTGCTCACCGTAATCGCCAAGGGAGATGGACTCGCCTCCTCCGCCTTGGGACCGCCGCCTCCTCAAATTTCAAAGAGCTGCCGGCCAATTGGCGCCATACAAGACGAGTACCCGGAGGAACACAGTGTTGGAAATATGCCCTAGAGGCAATAATAAAAGTATTATTATTATATTTCCTTCTTCATGATAATTGTCTTTTATTCATGCTATAATTGTATTATCCGGAAATCGTAATACACGTGTGAATACATAGACTACAACATGTCCCTAGTGAGCCTCTAGTTGACTAGCTCGTTGATCAATAGATAGTCATGGTTTCCTCGACTATGGACATTGGATGTCATTGATAACGGGATCACATCATTAGGAGAATGATGTGATGGACAAGACCCAATCCTAAGCATAGCACAAGATCGTAGTTCATTTTGCTAGAGCTTTTCCAATGTCAAGTATCTTTTCCTTAGACCATGAGATCGTGTAACTCCCGGACACCGTAGGGAGTGCATTGGGTGTACCAAACGCCACAACGTGAATCGGGTGACTATAAAGGTGCACTACAGTGTATCTCCGAAAGTGTCTCATGGGTTGACACGGATCGAGATCGGGATTTGTCACTCCGCATTATGGAGAGGTATCACCGGGCCCACTTGGTAATGCATCATCATAATGAGCTCAAAGTGACCAAGTGTTTGGTCACGGGATCATGCATTACGGTATTTAGTAAAGTGACTTGCCGGGTAACGAGATTGAACGAGGTATTGGGATACCAACGATCGAATCTCAGGCAAGTAACATACCGATTGACGAAGGGAATTGTATACGGGGTTGCTTGAATCTCGACATCGTGGGTTCAGCCGATGAGATCATCGAGAGCATGTGGGAGCCAACATTGGTATCCAGATCCCGCTGTTGGTTATTGACCGGAGAGCCGCCTCGGTCATGTATGCATGTCTCCAACCCGTGAGGGTCTACACACTTAAGGTTCGTGACGCTTAGGGTTGTATGAATATGAGTATGCAGCAAACCGAAGTTGTTAGGAGTCCTGGATGAGATCCCGGACGTCACGAGGTGTTCAGAATGGTCTGGAGGTAAAGAATTATATGTAGGAAGTGCTCTTTGGCCATCGAGAGAGTTTCGGGGTCACTGTAGATTGTACCGACCACCGGAAGGGTCCTGGGTCCACCGGTGGGGCCACCTATCCCGGAGGGCCTCTGTGGTCTGAAGTGGGGAGGAACCAGCCTCGGTGGGCTGGGTGCGCCTGGGCCCCCTCATGTGCCTAGGGTTGGGAACCCTAGGAGGGGCGCCCACTTGCCTTGGGGGGCAAGCCTCCCCCTTGGCCGCTGCCCCCCCTAGGAGATCCCATCTCCTAGGGCCAGCGCCCCCTGGACTCCCTATATAAAGAGGGGGGTGGGAAGGCAGCCGCACCCAACACCTGGCGCCTCCCTCCCTCCTCGCTACACCTCTCCCTCCCGTAGTTGTTGGCTAAGCCTCGCCGAGTTCATCACGCATCCACCACCACGGCGTCGTGCTGCTGGATCTTCATCAACTTCTCCTTCCCCTTGCCGGATCAAGAAGGAGGAGACGCCACATCGACCGCACGCGGTGTTGAACACGGAGGTGCCATCCCGCTCGGCGCGCTAGGGATCTCCTGTGGTGATTGGGATCACGAGGAGAACGACTTTCAACCCCGCTTCTCTTGAACGCTTCCGCACGCGATCTACAAAGGTATGTAGATGCACTCCAATCACTCGCTGTTAGATGAACTCATAGATGGATCTTGGTGAATGTAGGAAAATTTTTATTTTATGCAACGCTCCCCAACACACGTAGCTTACGTTGTGTTCACCAAAGATGGCCGATGATGCATTTAATGACGGCAAAGAACAACAAGAAGTGCAAGCAGTAGCCTCAAATACTCCAGAATTCATGCATTGGTCTGAGAAGCCTATCAGTTGGAGCAGGGCCGACCACCCTGAAGTGATGCCTTCCCCAGGTTCATACGCCCTAGTCCTAGATGCTACCTTTGCAACGGAGAGGCGGGCAGCGCGTTTCTCCGTAGTCTTGATAGATGGCGGCAAAGAACATCAATATCCTGCATCGTGACACAATGGAGAAGTTGGGAATCAAGCGTAAGTAGCTCATCCCCGGTCGGATCAGTATTCCATGGCATTGTCCCTGGCCTTTCCTGCTCACCAATCGGCAAGACCCAAATTGATGTCCTCTTCGGAGACAAGAATCATTTCCGCCGTGAGCCAGTTTGGTTTGAAGTGGTGGACCTCGAAAGCCCCTACCATGCACTGCTTGGCCGACCAGCTCTGGCCAAGTTCATGGCAGTCCCCCACTATGCTTACCTCAAGATGAAGATGCCGAGTACCAAGGGGATCCTGACCGTAGTTGGAGACTACAGAAGTCGGTCGCTTGCGCCACAGATAGCAGCCGGCTGGCCGAGTCCCTCGTGATTGCAGCTGAGAAGCGACTCCTAGACCGGGTGGTGGCGTTGGCAGGCAAGAAGCCGGAAATGTCACCCGTCCCCAACGAGTCGGAGGTTGAGGGCTCGTTCAAGCCGGCCAAGGAAACAAAGAAGATACCCTTGGACCCGAGCACCCGGAGAGGCACGCTGTCATAGGTGCAAACCTTGATAGCAAATAGGAAAGCGAGCCTGCCGATTTCCTCCGTGAGAATCGGGACATCTTCGCATGGTCTCCCAAAGACATGCCGGGTGTTCCGAAGGATTTCGCCGAGCACAAGTTACATGTCCGACCTGACGCCAAGCCGGTCAGGCAGCCCTTGCGCCGCCTGTCAGAAGAGAAGAGAAGAGTTGTCGGAGAAGAGATAGCCCGGCTTCTAGCAGCCGGATTCATCATGAAAGTGTTCTTTCCAGAGTGGCTGGCCAACCCAGTCCTGGTATTGAAGAAGAATAAGCAGTGGCGCATGTGTATTGACTACACCAGCCTCAACAAAGCTTGCCCCAAAGATCCCTTTGCTCTACCAAGAATTGACCAAGTGATAGACTCCACAGCCGGATGCGAGTTGTTGAGTTTCTTGGATGCATACTCAGGATACCATCAGATAAAGCTGAACCCAACGAACAGGCTGAAGACCGCCTTCATCACACCATTCGGAGCCTTCTGCTACCTGACCATGACATTCGGCTTGCGAAACGCCGGCTCCACGTTTCAGCATTGCATGCAGAAGTGCCTCCTCAAGCAACTCGGCAGAAATGCCCATGTATATGTGGATGATGTGGTGGTGAAGACGGAGAAGCATGGCACGCTGCTAGAAGACCTCAAGGAAATCTTTGACAACTTGCGCCGATTCCAGATCAAGCTTAACCCGGAGAAATGTGTTTTTGGAGTACCAGCCGCCAGCTGCTTGGCTTTTTGGTTTCAAAGCGCCGCATAGGGTGCAACCCGTGAAGATCAAAACCATCGAGAAGATGGAAGTGCCCACCGACCGCTGGACGGCAGAAATTCACCGCACGCTCGGCATCAATTAGTCGTTTCATCCGCCTACCGGGCCGTAAGGCTCTTCCCCTGTACCAACTCATGAAGAAGACCACTTTTTTCTAGTGGAACGACAAGGCGGACGAAGCTTTATCCCAGCTCAAGAAGATATTGGCAACTCCGCCTATCCTGGCAGCTCCGACTGAGAAGGAGCCCATGTTCTCTACATTGTCGCTACTACCGGGTTGTCGACAAAGGATAGTGGTAGAATGCAAGGAGGAGGGCAGAGTATGGCCGGTCCGTAGACCGTATATTACTTGAGTGAAGTATTGTCCGCCTCTAAGCAAAACTACCCACATTATCAGAAGATGTGTTATGGTGTGCACTTTGCCGCCAAGAAGCTGAAGCCTTACTTTTAAGAGCACCCAATAACCGTCGTCTGCACGGCTCCGCTTGCTGAGATCATTGGAAGACGAGATGCTTCTGGCCGAGTGGCCAAGTGGGCTATTGATTTGGCCCCTTACACCATCTACTATCAGCCCCGCACCGCCATCAAGCCACAAGTGTTGGCCGACTTCCTCGTCGACTGGGCCGAGACCCTGATACGTCCATTTTGCATCATGCTTTTATATCGATATTTTTTGCATTATGGGCTGTTATTATATGTTATGTCACAATACTTATGCCTATTCTCTTATTTTACAAGGTTTACATAAGGAGGAGAATGTCACAATGGAATTCGGGTGGAAAAGGAGCAAATATTAGAGACCTATTCGCACAACTTCAAAAGTCCTCAAACTCCACGGAATATCTTATAATAAATAATAAAAAATCTCGCTAAAGATGAAGGCCAGGGGCCCACACCTGCCCACGAGGTGGGGCGCCTGGGCGGGCGCGCCTCACCTCGGGCCCCCCGGGTGCCCTCCTAGGGCGCGCCTCACCTCGTGGGCCCCGAGGTCTTTCATCGAGGAAAAATCAGAAGCAACCTTTCGATTTAAACTCCGCCGCCACGAGGCGGAACCTTGTCGGAACTAATCTAGGGCTCCGCAGAGCTTTTTCCGGGGACCCTTTCTCCGGAGGGGGAAATCATCGCCATCATCATCACCAACGCCCTCTCATCGGGAGAGGGCAATCTCCATCAACATCTTCACCAAAGCACCATCTCCTCTCAAAACCCTAGTTCATCTCTTGTATCCAATTCTTGTCTCCAAGTCCGGATTGGTACTAGTAGGTTGCTAGTAGTGTTGATTACTCCTTGTAGTTGATGCTAGTTGGTTTATTTGGTGGAAGATCATATGTTCAGATCCTATATGCATATTAATACCCCTCCGATTATGAACATGAATATGATTTGTGAGTAGTTACGCTTGTTCCTCGAGGACATGGGAGAAGTCTTGCTATTAGTAGTCATGTGAATTTGGTATTCGTTCGATATTTTGATGAGATGTATGTTGTCTATCCTCTACTGGTGTTATGTGAACGTCGACTACATAACACTTCAACATTATTTGGGCCTAGAGGAAGGCCTTGGGAAGTAATAAGTAGATGATGGGTTGCTAGTGTGATGTAAGCTTAAACCCTAGTTTATGCGTTGTTTCGTAAGGGGCTGATTTGGATCCATATGTTTCATGCTATGGTTAGGTTTACCTTAATACTTTTGTTGTAGTTATGGATGCTTGCAATAGAGGTTAATCATAAGTGGGATGCTTGTTCAAGTAAGAACAGCACCCAAGCACCGGTCCACCCACATATTAAATTATCAAAGTACCGAACGCGAATCATATGAACGTGATGAAAACTAGCTTGACGATATTCCCATGTGTCCTCGGGAGCGCTTTTTCCTATTATTAGAGTTTGTCCAGGCTTGTCCTTTGCTACAAAAAGGATTGGGCCACCTTGCTGCACTTTATTTACTTTTGTTACTTGTTGCTCGCTACAAATTATCTTATCACAAAACTATTTGTTACCACTTATTTCAGTCCTTGCAGAGAATACCTTGCTGAAAACCGCTTATCATTTCCTTCTCGCCTCAAGGTTCGACACTCTTTATTTATCGAAAGGACTACGATAGATCCTATACTTGTGGGTCATCGCACCCAAAGCATCACCGCCAAAGACCAGACTCCACCCATTGGCGGATGCACTTTGATGGTTCCAAATGCTAACGGTCTTGGAGCCGCATCGCCCTCACCTCTACCAAAGGCGACAAGCTCAAATATGTGCCGAAGTCCATTATGCCGCCTCCAACAACGTAGCAGAATATTAGGCACTCATACACGGATTCGCTTGCCAAGGAACTCGCATTCACCGGATCCTGTGCTATGGTGACTCGACTTGGTGGTCCAGCAATGTCAGCGATCGGGACGCCAAGGATGCAATATGGCAAGCTACCGCTTCCTTATGCAAGAGCTCGCTGGATACTTTGACAAAAGCGAGTTCCTCCATGTGCCAAGAAATGATAATGAGCAAGCAGATGCCTTTTGGCACGGATCGGCTCCACCCGACAAAGCGATGCCAGCCGACGTCGCCTTGCAGCGCCTCCTCAAGTCGTCTATCAAGCCATCTCCAGAGTCCGACTCCATCTTCGTGCCGGCCCCTCCTGAAGTAGTCGGATCCAACTTGAGGATACCAGAAGTCGGCGCTGGGGAATTCGGCAGGCAGCCCGGGGGCTGCAGCCGTCGCACCCGGCCCGGGAATTCCAGAGCCCGGCCCGGGGACTGCAGCAGTCGGCCCGGGGACTTCTTCAAGACAGCAGGCGGCAGCCGACTCCAACCCGCCGCCTCCCGGCCCAACCACCCTTGTACAAGTTGCTGTGGTAACAGTCGGAGAGATAGCAGCACCATCATGGGCTCAACCCATCCTCAAATTTCTGGTAGACAAAGAGCTGCCAGCCGACGAGACCCTGGCCCGACAAGTGCAATGGCGGGCGGCGGCGTACACCATAGTCAACAAAGAGCTGGTTCGGGCGCAAAGGTCACCGCATGTACCAGCTGCCAGGTGGAGCCGACCAGGCCAAGCAATCCTCGTGGATATTCACCAGGCGTAATGTGGTCACCACACGGCCTCAAGGGCACTGTGGCCAAAGCTTTTCGCCATGGTTTCTTCCGGCCGATCGCCTAGAAGAGGCCAAAGAGTTGGTCCATAAGTGCCAAGGGTGCTAGAGATTCGCCCAAGCCACATTTGCCAGCTTCTGCACCCAAGACTATTCCCATTGCTTGGCCCTTTGCTGTTTGGGGACTGGACATGGTGGGACCATTCAAGACAGCCTGTGGCGGCATGACTCATCTGCTTGTCGCTGTGGAAAAGTTCACCAAGTGGATAGAAGCGAAGCCAATCAAGAAACTAAATGGGCCGACTGCCGTGACCTTCATCGCCGACATCACCACTCGGTACGGCATACCACATAGCATCATCGCCGACTATGGCACAAACTTTGCCAAAGGAGCCTTGGCTCGTTTCTGCACGATGCAGGGCATCCGATCGACTCTAGCGCCCATTTCCACCCGCAAATAAACGCCAGGTTGAGCGAGAAAACGGCCTTATCTTTGTCCGCATCAAGCCCCGACCGGTCGAGCTCTTCTGAGCGCTTGGCCGGGTTGCTGGCTCGATGAGCTGCCGGCCGCCCTCCGGAGCTTGGCGCGACAACTCCGAACAAGTCGACCGCTTCACTCCCTTCTTCCTCGCTTCACGGTGGTCAAGCCGTCATCCCGACGGACATAGAGTTCGACTCCCCGCGAGTCACAATGTACACCGAGGCAGACGCCAAGGAGGCGCGAGAAGATGGCGTCGACCTGCTGGAGGAGGGCCGGCTGTTAGCACTCAGGCGGTCCACCATCTACCAGCAGAGTCTGCGCCGATACTACAACCGCGAGGTGAAGCCAAGATCCTTCCAAGAGGGAGACCTTGTGCTCCGGCTGATCCAGCGGACAGCTGGCCAGCACAAGCTCTCGGCGCCTTGGGAAGGTCCCTTCATCATCAGCAAGGTGCTGGGCAATGACTCCTACTATCTGATCGATGCTCAGAAGCCCAGAGCACGCAAAAGAGATGATTCAGGCAAGGAGACGGACAGGCCGTGGAATGCAAACCTCCTCCGGAGATTTCACAGTTGAAAGCAGTATGTATCACGCTACCTTTTGTATTATGTACAAAGATTCGGCCCCGAGACTAACTCGGGACTGCCCTCCTTTATCTATATGATAAGTGTTATGACCATCTCGTGTGCCTTGTTATTATTTCACTGGCACCGGCCCACCACCGGCCCGGAGGTCTGCCGCCTTCTACTACATGCCGCCTCCTGCAGCCGGACAAGTAATGTGTTGGCACCTAAAACTTCTTCTGTCAGAAGCCACATCTCGCAGAGCGGCTGCATGGTGGGCAGGGGCGGCAAAACAGTGTCCACATGAAAAATGGTTAAGGAAAAGGCGCATATAGTCGAGGCCGGCACCGTATCTGCCCAACCGGCTGCCGAGCAGCCGACCGGCCGGCTTCTACTTCCCTTGCCAAAACCTCCAAACGGCTAAGTAGTTGCCCTCCCGCAAAAAGCTAAGTACTGAAACCAGCCTCAGTCCGCAGAGTGGCTGTTTGGCTGGCAAGAGGATAGCTAAGGGAGGGCGGCAAAGGAAAAAAAGCAAGGAGTATAGGCAAGGAAAGTTAGAAATTGGCAAAGCAAAGCATAAAGCTGCGATAGAATATTTACATAAATAAAGGCCCATCGGTCGGCATTCAACAAGTTTGATATACACCCCGTGGGTGGAATTGTGCGAATTTAACAAAAATGTCCAGACCAGCAAGCAGGAAAAGAAAAGAGAAACACCCTAGGGAGCAGCGGAAGACTCCGGCTGGACGCTGGGGTCGGCAGTGCCGGTTGGTGTGACAGGCGGTTCCGGCTGGACGCTGGGGTCGACGGTGCCAGTTGGTGCAGCAGGCAGCTCCGGCTGGATGACGGAGTCAGCTGCGCCGAGTGGCGCGGTAGGCGGCTCCGGCTGGGCGCTGGAGTCGGCGATGCCAGTCGGGGCGGCGGAGGGCTGGATGACAGAGTCGGTGGCGTCTATCGGAGGCACGGGCGGCTGGTTGGTCACCACCTGGCCACCTCCAGCAGCAGTCGGCGCTTTGGAGCGAGGGTCGTTGCTTGAGGCCCGGTCAGGGTGGGGCTGACCATCCGCCCCAGCCTCCGGCATGTCGACGTCGCTATCCTCGTCCTCCACCTCCTCCTCATCCTCCTCCCCCTCCTCCCCTTCATCGCTGGAGTCGATGACTTCGGCCGAGTCCTCGCTGTCCTCCGGGTTCAGCTCGAGCCACTCCTACGGGCGCCGACGCCTTTCTTCACCACCTCTGAACGAAGATGTCGGTGTCGGTGAAGTCGGGCGATTACCGCCGCCTCTATTGATAAGCTCGATTTCCACCGCCACCAGCTCCTCCTCCGCGCCTCCAGCCGGAACGGGCTAATCGGGCTAGGTTCAGCCTGTGATACCACGCCTCGACGAACTCAAGGGCCTCAAGGCTTCCTCGCCGGGTCAGAGCCCTTCTGTGCCTTCCAGCGGTCGGCCGCCACCTCCAGCCAGTCGGCGGTCCGATTTGGGGTGCGTGGAGCCGGCAAGCCTGGCCAGAGGGCGGAAACCCCCTGGGCCCCGACGCGCTGAAGACGGTGCAGCACTTGATGGGCGGGGCGAAGACGGGCCTGGATGCTGAGGATCTTTCATTAAGGGTCCTGGGCGCGGCAGCACCGCACATCGCCCGCCCCTCCGCTTCCTCACGCTTGGGCCTCGATAATTTGGTTCATGACGATGGAGTGACCTGGGAAGAAATCTGCTCGGGCAGAAGGCAAGAACAAACAAAGTCAGGAAAAACTAGTCGACTTAGACAAAGGCCGACAGCTCAAGACAAGAAATAAGGAGAATAAAAGCTTACCGTCGACCAGGTCCTCGATGCTGCTGAAGTAGGCCGTTGTCTCGCGCCTCCTTGTCGGCCCAGCGGCGCGCTGTTTCAAACTCGGGCGAGGAGATCGCCCTCCTTCGCTTTTGCCTCCCGGCTGGGCCGCCTTGAGGGCCTCCGCCTTCTCGGCGAGCTGAGCGACCAGCCGGTTTCGGCCTCGGTCAGCTTGTCAGACTCCGCCTCCTGCCAAGCAGAGCGGTGTTGGCTTTGGCCAGCTGCTGCAAGGCAGCGCGGCTTCTCGTAAAAGGAAAAAGAAGAAAGAGCATCACCAAAAAGACAAAAGGGATGAAGTTGGAGATCCGGCCGATCGCCGCCAGCCGGCCCAAATCTCGGGTTACAGCGCTGGTGCGCCATCGCGCCCCCGCAGAGAAGTAGTTAACAAAGGTAGAGCTACTAAGGAGATTTGGCCCGACTGCTCAGTAGTCAGCCCGAACCTCGGGGACTACAGCCCGCGGGTGCGCCAGCGCGCCCCCGCGAAGAAAGGAAGTCGGAACTTACTCCGGCTCTTGGACAGATGGGCGGTTCACGCCTCCAGCTCCTGACCTCGAATTGAAGGTGACTGCACAAAGATTATGGTAGTCCCGCAGAGGGAATATCGTAACAAGTCAGCATTTGACACACACACAAAGAAGTTAGCCGGACCGCTTCGCCAAAGAGCCGCCCGGAACTTGGGGATTACATTATGGAAGAGCTTAGGCCGCCTTCACAAAGAAAGCAAGAAGATCAAGAAAACAAAGAAAACTTACGCTGGATGGCTGCCCGCGACCTGTGAAGGCTTCGCAGCGCTTTAAGGGCTTCGCTTCAGCCTGAGCTTGGCTCGACGCCGAGGGACGCCGGTTCAGGCGCCTGCCCCACTTCTGTATCCAGCCAAGAAAGCGCGGTGTTAGTCAGCCTCGTGTTTGGGACCGATGAGCTGCGGCACCGCCTCTAGCGGCCGCGTGTTAGTGCGCTGGTGTGGACCTCAGAATATGGTCCGTCACCACCGCCCCTAACCGTGGTATCGGCGCGCAGCCGCTGCTCGCCCCGCTGCCCCGCTAGTCGGTGGCGGCGGCGGCACAATGACGCCCGCATGGCTACTGCCGCCGCCCTTCCCGCCTTCCCGGATCGGGCTGCTCGTCACGCCGTTTCCCAAATACCACCTCTCAAACTCAGCGGAGGTGGCGCGGTGTTCAGGGGCGCCACGAAAGCAGCGTTTGGCGGCGCGGCGGCTTCCGCGAGCCGCCTTTTCACCGCTAAGCCGCCTCCGGCCGCGCAGCTTTCCTCGCCATGGATGCGGCAGTTTTGTCCGCCGCTTTTCGCCAGACGGTTGGCTTCTTCCTCGCGAGCCTCCCGCTGTTTCCGCTCGTCGCCTCCCGGAGGTCGGGCGTCGGGTCGATCCCCCATTGGTGGAGGAGGTCGCCGCCGACTGATGATCGAGGCGGCACCACTTCTCGAGTGTCGCAGGGCCTCGGATGAGAAGACAAGTCAGAAAACCTTTTTAAGCCAGATTGACGAAAGACGGAAAACACGAAGAGAATACTTACGCCGACACCATGACGGGCACCTTCGCCTGCCTCTGATACTTGGCTACCTTGGCCGCGGCTTCTTTCTGCCTGGTCGTCACGGCCGGGTTCTTGGTCTTCTTCGGGGCGCTGCCGAACAGGGAAACTCCTTGCCTCCGCCAGATTTGCCGCCACGGACGGGCGGCTCAAAGAGGGGCTCGCGCCGTGTTGGCAAAGGTGTTCGGGCGGGCGCTGCTCGCCTTTCATCGCCGCTGCCGCCGGGCCAAGTCTCCACGCCGCCGCTCCTCGAGCCGCTTGCTCGCCGCCGCCGCCGCTAGGCCATCTGCCAGGGGCGGCCGCTTCAAGTCGGGTCGCCCACGCCACTCACCGCCTCGTCCGCAGGTAGTCGCCACCCGCCCCACAATGGCGGCCGCCGCCTCGGACATGTAAATCTACACTCTGTAAGGGAGTCGCATCACGACAAGGGCAAGATTGAAAACTAGAGCTGAAGGAAGAAATGAAGGAACTTACGGCAGGCGGCGGGTCATCGTGAGAGTACGACCACTTCCCGTACCGCCACTCTGCCTCCGACACCTTGAGGTCGGAGATCTCGTTCACCATCCGCGCTACCTCGGCAACAAGATCTCCTTCAGGCACAGCCGGTTAGTCAAGGTGCCCGCTCATTCGGAAGATCGGGTGAGGACAGCCCTGGAGCGGGAGAACTCGGTGCTCGACGAAGGCAATAAGGAGGTCGGAGGCCATGAGGCCCTCCGACTCCTGGAGCACCCGGAGTCGGCCAATGGCGGCCGCGGCATCCGGCGACACCAAGCTTCGCTTGTAGCCCCTGGGGCTGGGCCAGAGCCCGTGGAGGGCTGGCCTCAGAGGGCCGGCAGCAGTTGATGAAGTTGATACCGGATCGACGTTCTCGACGAGAGTAGGGATTGCTGCCACATCTTTACAGACCGTGACAGCTTGATGACGGGAAGGCAATCCGTTACCGACCGGGCGACAGCGACGAATCCACTGCGACTTCGCCGCTGCCTCCTTGGCGGAGGTGCCGAAGCTTCCTCAGAAGAACGCTCCCCACAGCTCGAGTGTGGGGAGGATGCCGATGTAGCCCTCGCACGCCGTGACGAAGGCGGAGAGTAGGGTCATGGTGTTGGGCGTGAGGTGATGAGGTTGGAGGTGATTGAAGTCGAGGAACGAGCGGAGGAAGCTGCTCACCGGAAGGCCGAAGCCGCGGAGGAAGTGCGAGCAGAAGACGATCCGCCGTTGCTCTCGGCGCCGGCGAAGATCTCCTCCTCCGCGGAACCCGCGCTTTGACAAATGCCGCTCGCATCCGGGCGCGGTCGAGGAGGAAGGTGATGTGATCTTCGACATCACGACCTGTCCCAGCCACCGCCTTCTTCAAGGCCATGGCTTCGGGCGGGCCGCGCGAGGAGGAAGGGCACGTCGGCGGCGAACGGCAGCAGCGCCTCGGCAGCACGGAGCGGCAGAGGCTGCGGTGGAGGAGAGAGCAGCGGAAGAAGAGGGGGTGGGAGGGGGCGCGCGAGCTTTGCCGCACCCCTCCCTCCCACTACTTATAGGCCTCGGCTACGGCCGAGGGCGGGACGGGTCGGGATTAATCGCGCCCACGCACCCCACGACTTCATTTTACCGCTGCCAGATTTAATATGCCTCGAGCGGTCGTGGGATCAGAATCGCCTCGGCACAGCCGGATCCGCCCGGGTGCCGAGGCGCTGTAGTGGCGTCTGCCCGCCTGCCACGCCCCATCAGAGCGTGGGGTGGCAGGCTGGCCGGGCTGGATGCGCCATGCGGGCGTGGTGGCGCCTGTGAAGCTTAGCAGGCATGCTACCTGTTTTCCCGCCTTGAAGTTCAAAACGACCAAAAGTCCCGCCTGGCCAAAGCCGATTCAGGCAGTCGGCCAACCGCGAGGCGGATCGAACATTTTTTCCGGAGCTCGGTGAGGAGGGAAGCCGCTGAGACATCGTGACCCCTCGACCACAACGCCTCACCGGCTTCAGGGACTACTGTCGGAGTAATGGGCCACGGGTAGCCTCACCCGAGTCCCTGGATTTATCAAGACTTTTGGGCCGGCTTTGCTTTGCGCGCCTAAGCTGAAGTTCGCCCCGGAGGCCGGCTAACTCAATAGACGACCACCAAAGGGCGGCCAACCACAAGCAGACGGCACCACGAGCGGCCGGCTCCAGCCAACCGGCCTCTAGGGAGGAAGACATCGAGCAGGCGGCCGCCTCGCGCCCTAAGAGTTTGTGCCTCGCCGAGGACGAAATGGGACGTGGCTACAAAGGAAGCCTCACCTCCGAATCTTGGGGTCAGCGTGGCCACAGTGTCCCGTACAGGCGGAGATCTCCGCACGAGTGGCACTGTTGCCACCTTCCCTTGATGTCACTCTGGACATGCGGAGCCCTATTCACCATGACTGCTTGTCGGTACGGCCCGCAGGCTGCGGACCCTACCAGGTAGTGACACCCCAGAAGACGGCGCACGTCGGGCCTTCGGATCAGGGAAGGTCGGCCTCAAAGAAGCGGCCGCCCTTCCTCGAGACACGCGGCACCATTAACCTCATGAGACCGTGTGTGGCTAGCAAAGTGATCTCCCCACCAGCGGCGGGATCAGAGCTAAACCGAGCCGACCAAGCTGGCCATTAGCAAAGACGGGCTACAGGAGCAGCCATCGACCAGCATTCCGCCACGGGCTGGAGCGGCCTTTCGCCCGCATTGCAATGCTGGCGGCCAGTGTGGCGCCCTTAGAGTCGGCGCGAAGAAGTCAAGGCCGGAGACGCCGATAGCCGGGCCCAAAGAAATGTCAGATTACTCATTGTACTTCGGGGTAGGCCTACATAAACCCCCCAGGGCACCCATGCAAAGGGTTCCCACCCCATCAGACCTAGCCACATTCCTAGAGAAGGAGAGAGCTAGCATTGCCTTCTCCTACCTCTAGCATACAGCTCAAGGAGCAACTTTGTATCACTTGTGCCTTTAGTGATCATGCGGAGACCCCGTAGAGCAGGACTAGGGGTGTTATCTCCTAGGAGAGCCTCAACTGGGTAAAGTACGCCGGCGCTCAGGTTCACGCCTCATCCCACTTCCGGCACCGGGATGTTCTACTCGCCTCCCACCATGATAAGCCATCCTTGGCATATGTCGCACTCCAACCCTCGACAATGTTGATATTGCTAGATCTTTCAATAGACAAGTCATGTCGGCTAGCCCTAACGAGCAAAGGCCGACTAGTTATTCCGTTGAAGAAACTTGGAATTTACAGAATCGCGACATCCAACTTATGAATATGAACTTTCGTGCATCGGTAACATCTTTCAATATGCCGGTGAACAACACGGTTTATTCGAGTGATCAATATATGACACCTCATGTACAGGAGGGCGTCTCGCAGTTTTATCCATCGGCAGCCAACTCGCAATATGCGGGTTCATCCCCAAACATGCCGATGGATGGGGGAATCGGCTATACTTGCATTAGATATTTGGCCGGTTATCCTCAAACATCATATACTACACCTCGTGGTTATTAGTAATTCAGTGGCATATGAAACTAAATATATTCATGACTGGGATCACCTTGGCCGAAAGTGAATGGAGATTCGCAGGAGCATATGTGCCTAATATTGCAGGAGATGAGTTGGCTCGCTGCATTAAAAGTTTAGCCCAAAATAAGAAGATTAGTGTTATTTGCCTTGAGCAGCACGACAAGGGATTGGTTCCCGATTATGAGGCAATAAGAGCTAGGGTGTTGAAAGAAGACGTAAGTCTTGCTGATTGATCAAATTGAGAGAGAAAATATTCAACAACAATGCACGGTCTTCACCTATCATTACAAAGATGTGTAATACACCCCCTATACATCAGTAAAATTTCGCAACATCAATTCATTGCCGAAAAGATCCTAAAAGTATTGGGGGCAAGTCGATCCAAGCAGGGCTGAGTTTAAAGAAAAATATGTGGCCCAAGTGGACAAGATCAAGCTAGAGCTCACATGGAATTATGCTAATCTAATTTACTAGACCTAACCTTGAGGAATTACCAATGTAATATCGATAGGGCTTATGAAGCACTCAAGAAGAAGCGTGATGAGGAAGACTTGCAAGAATACATCAAGTCCCTTCCTCCATGCAGCAACTATGTTGGCCCTTCTCATGATGTTGAAGCTAGATAAAAAGAAGGTTTGCAAGCAAATAAGAAAGAAAGGGTTCACCGGTTAATACGTTGATTCGGGTTGAAACCGAGTCAAATATAACTAAGTCATTTACAGCCGGGTCAAACGATTCCTTTAAAGCGAAGACAATGGTGGATTCAGCTTGAAACCGGATTGAGCATCGAGACGGTTACGCCGAAAGTGCATAGAGTCCATACCGAGTGCATCATATCGGACGAAAGTGCATCGAGCCATCCAAGTGCATCACCGGGTTAATATCGAGGGCATCATGCCGCTTATCGCTGAGTGTACCAAAATAGAAGATGCAAGCTTCACGAGCAAAGGAACCACAAACACAAATAAATTGGCCGTGCTCGATTTTTTCTGGATGTAAGGGAGCTTACATGCTACCTATGAGTTTCATGCTAAAGATATTGATGAGCATCAAGAAAAGTATTATGGTCAACACGCTCGTTAACGGCGGACATAAAGAACAAGAAAATGCAGCTGAGCAAAGTTCAATTGACGTAAGAGCGCCCGAAAGTGAAATCTGCTCGGCCATCCGAGTGAAATATACTCGGGCAATCTGGGTGAAATCTATTCACGCAATCCGAGTGATGAAGCATGAAATCCAGAAAAGGAGGACGAGGCGTTGGAGAATTATTCAGAAGTGGAGCAAGGTATTGTTCCAGTGGTGCAACTATCTCTTCCTTCCAACGTCTTCACAAAGGTACACCTAGCAGATAGTTTATTCAATTTTCGATTCGGTCAAAATCATATTGTTGATGCACCTGTTAGTAAGATTCTAATTAGTTTTGAAAGACCAATCTAAATGAGTAATCTGTTTGTTAGAATGATCTTTTCACTAATCATGATAGTCAACACATGGTATCATTCATAGAGGCTAATAGTGACAACTTATCGCAATCAAAGTTGTTCTCGCCATGCCAACCGAACTTTATATTCATATGGACAACTTTGTTTGTTTCATGCCTGCTAACATTTGGTCTCAGATGAGACATATATTCTGTAATTATTTTGGATGCGTAAACATGCCACGCTCAAAGTTCTCCATGATAGCCGATTCAAGAGCATCGGAAAAGGAGGACAAAAATCTATGCATAGTCGAGTTTGATGACGTTAAGATAACATCACTCGGTTGTTTATTTTCAAAGACGGTATCACAAAGACGCTTATTGGACAAGCAGTTTACCTTCAAGATGGGCATAAGTGATCACATCGTTGGTGCATCACTAACTAATCCTATTATAATAATTGATCACGATGTCGAGCCGCCAAGGCTAGAGCGAATGCAATGTTCGCTCAAGAAAAATGTCAAAGATCGCAACATGATCCATCAAGTCGAGCAATCGGCCAACATAGGACGCATTGGAGTTTGTTGAGGCATCGATCATATGGCCACTCAGACGAGTGGTCTTGATGGCGCATCAAATGTTGACTCGGTTACCTCAAGCCTATTCATCAAAAGGTCGATGTGTTCACACCAATGATGATGTGGTCAAGTCTTCGAAAGCAAGGATATTGTTAAAAGTGCATCAACAACAATCTCGAAGATGAGAATTCCATGAAATCTACAATGGAGACATCTATTACTGGGGGGCAACCAGAAAATTCGAAGACCAATGCAAACACAACTAAAGAAAGAAAAGGCCATGGTAAGCACAAAGGTAGAAAGCCAAAAGTCACTTTCGCACAGTTATTAGAAAATATCAAGATAAGTGAGGCAAAGAGTGCTTATCGGCCGAGTGAAACAAAAGCATCAAGTCACCCCCAAGGCATAAATTTGAAGATAAGGATTGGCGAAGGAAGATGTTGAGCAAGTAGACTCCATATCCTCCTTTTGGGCCACCAATGCCAATGTCATGGATACATCCCCATGCTGACTGTTATTCAGATCAATCATGGAACAAGTATAAATCAAGAGCACACTGCCCATCATATTCTAAACCACCTCACCAAAATTATGCAGCTCCGAGAGGATCATCATTTGTTCAACAACCACCTGTTAAACACCGACTCAACCAAAAAGAATCAGTTTGGGGGTCAGCAAAGAAGATGGACGTGGTCAAGCAAGTGTACCAAATGAAAAAGGATGGCCGCAAGTGTGCTATTTCAGATCCGACTCCAGATGACAAAAAGCCAACCGAGTCTATGTAGGCTACTAAGGACAAGAAAGTGAAGCAAATAACTTTCAAGGATCCAATTGCCGAGTTTGGATAGGCCAAGCCGGAGATGCCCAAATACAGGAAGAACTTGCCAGCGCATAAACCAAAGTCTCAGCCGGGATGCCCACTCGGCTTACCATATTCACAACAGAAGAAGCTGAATCGGCTTAGGGCCAAAGAGCTGGAGAAGAGGAACATGACTTGGGTTCCTAAGGGAAATCCTCGAGTCAAGAGCGGCATCACATCCTCGTGGTTGTGAAGACGGCAGGAGTAAAGGAGGACGAGTGTGAAGTCGGCAAGCCGGAGTCGGGCGGTTTTTATCTCACTATAGGAGATTTCAAATGGTGCATCGTCCATGTTCTTCGGACTGCTCCATCAAAGCCAGCGCCCCGGAGCTTATCCCTCAGCTGAAACATCTGAATTATTTCGGTTATTCACACTTTGGTGGACGGGTTATCCAGGTCCTATGAGATAAGACGCATTGATATTTGCATATCGCCTCTAAGAGTACATTGTGTTGACAAAGCTAGCATCCGCTAATCATGTTCATTGTGGTGTATGTCACATTCTAAAGCCAATTCTTAGTTTTGCTAACACCGGAAGGCCGACTAATTATTCGCCACTATACGAGGGTCTAGTGCAGCAAAAGTTGTCGACTTCTGTTGTTGGTTTATTGCAAGATCCGGAGAAAGTGAGTCACCGAAATGAACAAAGGTCTGTTGACTCGGGAGCGAGGCAATGTTGACTCAGAGACCAAGATGAGACCGAATATGCTTTGTTATTCGTGCTACAGGACTTCTAGTCACTGCAGGGTTGTGTGCATAGAGGTTCACAATGATTCGCTACAAATGTCCAACAGATGTCATCTTTATATGCATCGACAAATCAAAGAAATGTTGAACTTGTTGACTCGCCAAACGCGTTAGTGCAATACACATCTGGTTATTACAACCGATGCTTTGTGTGGTCGACTTGTGTAGGGCAAGTTCACAACCGACTTACTATTAAAGTCGGTCCAAGAGGAGTTACAGCCGATTTAGGGTTGATTTGGCCACCGACGGACGGATCCAAAGTGCAAGTCATATGGCCGGCTGGAGAAAATATCTCTTATCTGTAGGATCCAAGTTCTGAGACAGACGTTGTTCGGCGGAGGCTTGACGGAGCATTTTGATCAATAATAAGTTGAGTCACAGAATAGTTGATGGTTCCTTTGAGGAGCGTGGACATAATTATTTGACAGCTGGTATCACCGAACGGTTCTCCTATCCCCATGGCTTATTTGGATAAAGGCCCAGTCAGGATTGAAATGAGAAACTTATCTGAAGGCATTCTTGACATTTGTTATCTGAAGAGGCTCTACCCAAGCAACAACAACGCTGAGAATATGGCCGATAAAAAATTATAGTCCTCAGCATGCATAGCCGATGGAGTGTTGACATCGTGCTTAAAAGAAATATTTTCTGGCACGCAAGCTCTGCCAGAAAACAGGGGGGCATGTGTTGACGCTCAAAAGTGGCACGATCATAAAGCAGCATGCCGGGGAGAAAACTTTGTCGGGTAAAACCTTGCCGGTGTGTGAAGGCTTGCCGGCGTGGAAAGCTTGCCGGCGCAGAAAGCCTGCTCATGTGGAAGCTTGCGGTGTGAAATCTTGCCGGGGAGAAACCTTGCCGGGAGGAACTTTGTCGGGTAAACCTTGCCGGGGTGAAACCTTGCCGGTGTGAAAGCTTGCCGGGTAAAAACCTTGCCGGTGTGGAAAGCTTACCCGGGTGGAAAGCTTGTCGGGCCGGTGTGGAAAGCTTACCCGGGTGGAAAGCTTGCCGGGGTGGAGGCTGTGATAGTCAATCGGACGAGAAGTTGAAGATGGGCTCAAAAGGTTATTCAGCTGATCTTGATGGAAAAGTGTTCTACTCAGAAGTTGTGCGCCCTCGTCGAAACGATCGATTTTGATATAAAGATCGTCCCAATCCGAGGTTGTATGCAAAGTTAGAGCTCGCACAGCGCTAATTCTCCAAAGGAGCAAAATATGACGCCCGGAACCAGACACATATGTGGGTATGTCTGATGAGCTGCGTGAATAATTAGCTGTTTTGCGCAAGCGATTTGACCTCGGATGACCTTCTGATGAAAAAACTTTCAACATGAAAGTTGTTCGCCTCGTCAAACGGTCAAGATTGCTTTTGGACTCGTTTCCATCCGAGGTTGTTTACCATCACAAAAAGACCCGCAAGGTGCAGCCAGTTTAAACCGAATAGTTTTGGAAAGTTCGGATAAAACCAATCCGAATTTGACTAGGATTTGACGTGAATCCAATCCTTTTCCATGCACGGGAAGTCCATCTGCCTCTTATATATCTAAGGGATGACGGCCGATTGAACAACACACAATCGAACAAATCTATCTACATCTTTACCTTTACTTTTCCTTCTCCTTGTTCTTCTTCTTCCTCGCTCTTCGCTCGCTCTTCTTGTTGCAGGGCGGCGAACCTCGAGGCCCTAGGGGCGGTCAGGCCGACCTAGGGCAGCCCATAGTTGGCCAAGCGCCGCCTCTAACGGGTCCCTCCCGGGCGCAGGGGTTTCGGTGTACAAAAGCGCCTGCCGGATTGCTTGCGCATCGCTGCCCGGACGGGTCTCCTTCGACATGAGCTGTGGTGCATTATCCTCGGCATCGAGGGTATTGACGGTAACGGTTCGTAAAGCGTAACACAAGCCATCTATCAATATATACCCATGCGGCTCCCCTGTTGGGAGTAGGAACACTTAACCAAGTTTTTACATTCACCCCACGACCTTATTCTAGTTTTCATCGTCTTAACAATCATGGGTTCTTCACACCCGTGACTCTCACCATATTCTTAATATATTTTTTGTCGTTAATCATGCTCGTGACCTAGTTCCATCAGTCTACCTACTAGTTTGCAGTCCTGCATAGTGATCAGTGTCAGGGCACTATTGAGCGACGCCCGCAAGGTGCTCAAACAAATGCCAGAGAGTAAGAACGTGAAGATGCTCTTCAGGTAATGGAAATTTTTCACCATGGGCGGCGCGAGAGGTGGTGGCGGACCTGGTAGTGTCTGATGTATATGACGATGAGGGGAACACAGGAGGGGCCACTTACCTGTGAGGCTAGTTGACTTATTTGCTTCTCTTTTTTTGAAGAAAATGATAGACTTGCTCAAACAATCTTTTCACTGTTTTACAAGTAGTTATCCTTCTTTCTTTATCTCACAATGCAATTGAGTTTGGTACTGAAGTTTTGCTGAGTACTAAGACGTAACCCTTCTATTCATATGATAATTCATTACAAGTACAAAAAAGCTTCTAAGTTTTGTAATTGAGTTTTGTCATTAGCTTATATTTGTGAGATTTCAAGTAAGAACTAGGTAAATACTACTTGCTTCTGGATACTGAACTCTCCACTGTCTGCATCATGAGTGAATTAAACAACATGACAGGAAAAAGAAATGCCTTCAAGACAACGAATTTCTTTCTTGATAGTACTTACGCGTTGATGAAGCGTGATTCCTGGAACTTTTTGGGGTAATTAGAAATGACCATGTAACCTAATAATCAAGTGCTGGTAGATCAAGGCATTCGCAGAAAACCTGGATGAAAATGAAATTATTTGTAACAAAGTATAAAAGTTGAGGACAGAATAAAAGTAAAGTGAAAATATAAACTGAATTTTACCGATTGTGTCGACAGTTAGATGGCACGTTCCACTGGTTTAATGGATTCACCAGACAAGTCCATTGTAGAGTATACCATGCAAAATTGTAAAAAGAGAATATATTTTCTCACCTGTTGATGCGTCCCTGCCGGCCTGCCTATGATACTGCAAGATTACCTGATAAAGATAAGTATCAGAGGAGTTAATTAACATCATTAAGAAAAATAATAGACTATGTTTTCTGGCTATTACTCGATTGCAGAATGCTGAGCAGAACAGGATGAAGCCTCTGATAGAAGCGGCCATCATTGACTTATGCAACAACACTAGCACCTTTGTTGCACGGAAAGATGGTGATCGCAGACTTGGGCTGCTCCTCTGGCCCAAAATGCACTAGCACTAGTATCAACTGCCGTCAAGGCCATCCATAGCCACTGCCTTCATTTACAACAGCAACCATGGAAGTGTGCTTGCTCCTCAATGACCTGCCTGATAATGACTTCGGCACAGTGGTGAAGATCCTGATCATACTCCGTAAAAGTAACGAGCCTGTCGTCGTGACTGGTATCACACCAGGGTCTTTTTACGTGAGGTTGTTTACTAGTGGCTCCTTGCATCTGGTGTGCCCGTCCTGTAGCCTGCATTGACTCTCAAAGGTGCGAGTTTGGCACTGCTTCACTGGTTGATACATTGCATCACTTGTGGATTATATAACCAAAATCTTTATCACTGCAATCTCCTGAAGTTCTAATAAGGGATCACATCCTAGCATACGACATTGATGTGCATGCTAGGCGTGAAATGCTCCCATGGTCCATGAGGCTTATTCGCAGCAGTTCAAGAAAGATTTCACACATTTCCTTAAGCTGAGAGCCCAAGGAATGGCCACAAGAGGCTGGATGATTATTTCCATTATTGGGAGGCCTTCTGATGGAAGCACCTTCTGAATTCTTTCACATATGGCAAGTCATAGCTCAAACTCTAAGTATCATGGCCTCAGAGGTACATTCCTTGGTTTTCCAGTAAAGCATTTTTATCGTTTGCGGACAAGCATGCGAGCATTTGATCTTTTGATATGAATGATAGGGTGTGATTGATAAAGAAAAGTGTTAGAGTTGTATCGAATATTATTGTACAAGGCGGTTACAATTAGATTCTGAGTCGTATGGTGTGTAGATAGGATTATGGAGTCGTGTTCTAATAGGACACTTTTGTATCATATAGAGAGGGTAGACACATGATGTAACATATGCCAACATAACAGCACATGCGCGTGGGAGCCGGCAGCATGTGTCGGCATTCCAGGGGGCCATGTGCGGTATTGTAGCGGTGTCATTGAGAGGAGCACCCATAATCAGGCCCCGAGGATATAGGCCATATCGGTGAACCTCATTCACAAATATCGGTGTCGTGTTCGCAGGATTGTTTGGTCCTCGTAGATCAACTATACGCCTCGGATTTTTCTAATAAGAAGTTTGATTATTTCTAAGTGCCGATGTACGGACCTTCCAGTGAGTAGCTGAGGAGATCATCTAAGAATAGGACTCCTTTTTTGTCAGGGAGATGCGGGTACGTGGACCTACAACCCATACGGAAGATGCTCTCCTCGCCCAACCATGTTTGTGAACGAGATGAGAGCCATGTTTGAGCCGATAATTGTGCAGCAGTTAGGAGACTGGAGGGGAACTTGCAGGACATGCTTGCCTGCCAAGGACACGTTTAATCTCTGGTGTGTTAGCCATCTCATCAATATCTAGGCACATCAATGACCGTCCTACCACAAGCTTGTTTTATTATCTTTGTTCTGTAACAAGTTTGAGGGTGTAAACGTTTGCACTTTTATGCTACTTCTGCTATCTTGCATCTGTTTGATGTAGCAACGCAAGGGTATTTAGCTAATTTGGAGATATCAGGACATCTCCAAATTTCTGCTGCCCTTCACAGCGGTTAGTGTTGTTCATATACCACCAGTCCACGTTGATACATAAGTTTTGTCCGGTCTCAGTTTCTTAGATTTCTAGTACTTGTGATGGAAATTTCATGCTGTGTCTGATGGGGAGCGCAATCCGTGACCTGAGCATGATCATGGCGAGTTCTTCTGCTCATCAGTGTAAGTTCTCTTTCCTAGATTATGTTAATATCAAAAATCACATGAAGTAATAATTCCTTCAAATGGAATGGTCAGCAGCTAAAGTGAAATGACATCTCCATGTGATGCAATAGAAAGCTGGAATGGTATCAAATATTTCCATACCTAACCAGATGCAACAGATTCATGAAGAATGAATCGCAACAGAAATCAGGTGCAAGTTGCTAGTTAACAAAGAGGACAATATAATTTTTTTGCTATAAGAAACAAAGAGATAGTCTGCCTCATTTCATTGCCAGCAAAAAACAAAACTTAGATACAACAAACACATCTACCTGTGCCAAATATTTAGTATTCAGAAGACAACTCGGCAATCAATGTATTAATCCACTCGGTAATTCAGCTAAATATTTAGTATCAAGAAAGAAAAGGAACTCGATAAGAGGCCAACTCAATTATCCAGTTCAAATAGCAGAGACATAATGCAGCTAGATTGGTAATTATTGAGTACTAAGAAGACGGTAATCCATGTCCAAGCTGAGGCAAATCTTCGCCGGGTGAACAGTATGTTCAGAAAAATGGTGAAAAAATCAAAATAAAATCTGAATTTTCTATCCAAGATTCTGAAGTGCCATTTAGCGTGCAAATTTTTATGGTGAAATGACATTCGAGGAGCCCTACACACAAAAAAAAATCTGCTCTAAATAGTGTGTGCATTCAAAGTTTCTCACAGACTTGATTTTTTTGTTCTGAGAGCTTCTAGAATGTCCTTTCACCCCTAAATTTGGCACACACACACACACACGTAGTGCATTAGAGCATCTATGATGCCAAAGAAAATCATTTTTAAATTTCTTGCTATTATTTCTGAATTTATTGTTAACGGGTGGGAGCAGATGAGCCCGGATTCCAAAATGCCGCCTCACTCAAGAGGATCAATAGATACAGAAAGTAAAGCAAAGTTGCCCCAGTTCAAGAAAAACGGAGACATGCATGAGTTGGATCAACTGAGAAATATTTCACATGTGATGCACAACAGAACATTTCTACATGAAAGTTGACTAATTTGCAATAATTAAATTCAATTTAACGTAATGGTTCTCCAACCTCCTCTAAATCATGTGAAACTAGCAAGTGAACAAATTAAATGGATAATCCGACACATTTCATTATCAGCCAGAACAAAAACTTAGAAATAGGAAGGCCACTAAAAAAACTTAGAAACATGGAAAACATGCATGCTGCTAAATAAGGATCATTCATTGTTGAAAAGATCTCTAGATATTCTCTCAAAAAAACAAGAAGACCAAGACAACAAGGCAAAGTAAATTATTCAGTTCAAGAAATAGAGACATGAGACATGTACATTCCTAACTAGTAAGTACTAATATTATTAGGAACTAAATAAAATATGCAAAAAAAGATCTCCACTTTAAAAAACTAGAGACACGAGGCAAGTTAGTTAGATTATAATCTAAATTCACACCATAATTACTTGATAATTTTAGCACCAACAAGCAAGGTAGTCTATTCAATCTAAAAGCGCATTGGAACAAGCATAGATTTCATGCAAACACATCACAGTGGGAGCTTCTTGACCATAACTTTATATGTACCAACAGACAAGCCAGTGGGCTCCTACTTGATATTGCACCTCATCAGGATTAACAGTTATGGTGTTAAGAAACACCACCTCACTCAAGAACAAGTCAGATGAAAGACATATCATTAACAACATAACCCTCTAGTGTTGGGAAGAAGCTATGAGGAACAAGAGTTTGCTTGAAGCAATGTTGAGCAAGACGGAGACCTTTGCAATTGAAACTAGCAACCAACTTTCCATCCATGTCAACCTGAAGTAGCCACTTGCCATACTCGACCAACACAAGCACATCACCAGCACAAGAAAAAACCATCGCATTACAAGGACTGCCAAGCTTTCTGCATTGCAGCCTGATCTCCACAATGGGAAATTCAACCCGACACTTGAAAGTCCATATCTCGGTTTCATAGTCCTGCATCATCCAAATATCAATGATTGTCGCTACGTCATTGAAGCTATAAATGCCGAGCAATCCATCCATCACAAACAGAAAGCGCGACCATGAAAAACTTGAGCACACATCTTCCGAAATGACTCAGTTGTGGTTTCGAATTAAGATATGTTGTTGATACCATTACTAAGCTGCTTTGGGTGCCAATGCAGCATACCACTAAACATGATAGGGTGGCCCAATGAGACTCCATACATCAGGCGGGAGTCCAATTTGCCTTGGTGGTTGGCCAGATCCCAATCCAAAACATAGAAGACACCTTTACCAGCATACATGATTCGACATCACAGTAGGGCGGTGCCGTACATTCCCAAGAATGTGAAGCAACAAAGCATCGGCTTGTGAGCATACCGACGAAAGTAGTCGGGTTGCAGATGTAGTAAATTATACCAAGTGCAGAGAGGACCAAAAGGCCATCACAAGAGGCCTCTAAGCCGGAAGAAGGCGCGCCAAATCGAGCTATGGGTTGTTGGAGCCCTGCCCGGTGGTCAAAGGATGATGCCGAGAGACTCACCATCGGTGTTGTAGAGGAACGAGAGGGTGGCTGGGCGTGGTGGGCGAGGAGAAAGCCGCTGGTGGTGGTGACACAATGCCAGGAACGACATGCATTTGAGCAACATCGGAGGAGTGATTTGGGGGATAGGGCGGACGAGGATCTCCCAAGTGACAATCTCCTCAGTGGACCACGATGGAGAGGCGCCATTTCTGCTCTTGTTGCCTCTCGCCATGGTCGCCGACTGGGATCTTGGGTCCTATGGTGGCGGCGTGAAAGGAGGTGGGGATCTTGGATCCTATGGTAGCAGCGGAAAGGAGGTGGGGATCTTGGATCCTATGGTGGCGGGCGGAAAGGAGGTATGGATCTTGGGCGAACGAAGGTGGGGATGTTGGATCCGATGGTGGCGGCAGTAAAGGAGGTAGGGATCTTGGGTCCTATGGTGGCGGCGTGAAAGGAGGTGGGGATCTTGGATCCTATGGTAGCGGCGAAAAGGAGGTGGGGATCTGGATCCAATGTGGCAAGTGAAAGGAGGTATGGATCTTGGGCGGAACGGAGGTGGGGATCTTGGATCCTGTGGTGGTGGCAAGAAGGAGGTAGGGATCTTGGGTCCTATGGTGGCGGGCGGAAAGGAGGTGGGGATCTTGGATCCTATGGTGGCAAGTGAAAGGAGGTATGGATCTTGGGTGGAACGGAGGTGGGGATGTTGGATCCTATGGTATGCGGCAGTAAAGGAGGTAGGGATCTTCGGTCCTATGGTGGCGCAAGTGAAAGGAGGTAGGTTAGGTCTTCTCTGCTGGGAAATAGAGAGGGATTTGGTCTGGACTTATAGCATAGAACAACAAGTATATCCTGGAAAAACTATGAGAGACTTCCTATAACATGGGCAAAATGATAGCTTACCTATTAGACACTCAAAAAATATCCTTCCCTCTTTGATATGGGGTCCAAATTTTATTTCATATATGATACTTTGTCCAATTTGAAACTAGTGGTGTTAAATGACATGTGAGAGCATCTACAACCGGACTTTATTCCTTCCCTGAACACTGAACGCCCGCCTCGGGTCAAGCTGTTCGGTGAAAAAGGTTAAGCCAACTGACCCGCCACTTCCTTCCTAAACGCCCGCAGACCGAAAGCAAAGACACCTCAAACCCGCCTCAAACTGGAGACAATGATGAAGCTGCCCGGTCACGCCCGGCACATCCACTCGACCCCATATGCAGCCACTCAATCCTCATATCTCTCTTCTCTTCGCCATGCATACCGCCTTCGCCCGCCGCTTCGCCCCGCTCAGGCGCACTGCTGCTCACCTTGCTTGCCCGCCATGGCAGCCGCTGGCCGTGAGCCCCCGTGGTTGGTCATCCGCGTTCAAGGTTAGACGCTGGCGTCCGCACCGCTTTACCGCTGGTCGCCACGGCACGCTGCTGCCATCGGAATTTAGTTACGCCGAAAAGCCACGGACACTCGGTAAAGGGTCGAAAACCGCCGCAGCTTATGACGAAAGTGTCACCTCGCAAAGCCACCCGGCATACACCTCTTCGCAAACAGGAGCTTGTCGAGAGCCACAACACGGCACTTTCGCAAAGACTTTGCCGAGAGTCAAACAGTACCACTCGACAAAATAAAGTAGCTAACGGATAGCAGATCGCGGACGGCGGTTCCTACACGGGACCAGGGGAGCAGTCGAATCATCTTGCCGAAAGTGCCACTCTCGGCAAAGACAAATAGTAGATCGACACGCGTCACTCCTCGACATCGCGGGACCAGCGAACAGTCGAGGGCCATCTTTTGTCGAAAGTGCACCTTCGGCAAAGACAGCCAAGAGGTGGTCGATACATGTCGCCTCCCCGACACGGGACCAAAGGCGAATGTGCCGAGGGCCATCTTTGCCGAAAAGCACCTCTCGGTAAAGACAGCCAAGAGGTATCGACACGGTCAGCCTCCTCGACATGGGACCAGGCTAACAGGTCGTGCCGGCTATATTTGTCGAGCACCACGCCGCAAAGACACCCAAGAGAGGGCTGACACGCACGCCTCCCCGACACGCGGGACCAGTGCTAACGTGCCGAGGGCCATCTTTTTGCCGAGTGCCACTCGCAAAGATAGCCAACTTTGCCGAAAAGTGCCGCTTCGAAGAACTCTATATTTGCCGAAAGTGACACCCCGCAAACCCAGCAAATAGAGGAGGGCCACGCCACTTCCTAAAAGCTGTGGAAAATAGTTTGCCGAGAGCCACCGTCGGCAATTCTTTTCCTTTACCGAGAGTCCTCTCAGTAAAGTTACCAGAGGGCTACAGTGTTATTATCCTTTACCGAGAGGCCTCTCGCAAAGTTGCCAGAGGGCTACAGGTTATTATCCTTCATCGAGAGGCCTCTATAAAGGGTGCTGCTCGTCCAGCTTTCACGCCATTGCCGAGAGCCGCCTTTCGCAATGGTGTGCCCAGGAGCCTTTTTTTTCCCTCTTTTCTGCTTTCTTTTCTGCAGTAGTAAACATATACATCAGTAGTATATAGTTCATCACACATAGAACATGTCACATATAGGCATCATTGAACAAAAGAAGCAATGATTGATTCCTAAAAACATTCCACATAAAAAGCAATAGTGCATCAAAGCAATAGACCACAAGTTTAGAAGTCTCAAGATGCAGGAGTTCTCAACATACAAGGAACAGTTTCAAACATGACATGAAGTTCACGCGATTTTGGAGATCTGGAGTGATAACATCGACATTAGAAGGCATCATTCTGCTTGCTGCCCCAACTCCATCAACCGGAGTGATAACATCAACATTAGAAGGCATCATTCCTTTGTTGCCCCAACTCCACCAACTTGAGGTGGAACTACCGAACATTGTTCACCCTTGTGATGGTTTGAGCTGTGATGGATTGACCCAATAGTGAGATGAATGCGTATGGTAATGCCGAAAATGGTGATAGAAATAGTTTGAACAAAACTCACAATGTTCCACTCTGGCGTCGGTGGCATCTTCTCGCACCGGTTGGCCTTTGCATGGAATAAAGATTGGCCACCATATGTTGTAAGGACTACACTAGATCATCTTGTGCCTTCAGCTTGGCCCGGTTTTCATCTCTGCTCTTTCTCGGTGTCAATTAGTCGTAGTCTACAATATGGAAATGCAAATGTCATTCATGTTGAAATGCAAATATCCTCAATAATGAAGAAGGATCAATGAAGAAGGACCATGAAGGATCAATGAAGAAGCACCGACCTGAATATCCTCAATAATGCTCACTTTAATGTGGTACGTGACTCTCACGGTAGGAGTAGAGCCAAGACTCATAGCACGGAGCGTGTTGACTCTCGTAAGGGAGGAGGTTATGACAGTAATCGAGGTGAACCACCATCCGCCATTCGTTCTACCGCTCGCTACGGAAATGGCCACAAGAGGGTCAAACGGTAGCACGTGAGGACTCGGCGCCAGTTTGTACGCCTCCTTCAATTTTTGGTGTAGTTCTTCCATCCCGACCGGCTTTAGAGCTGATCCAGTCCATCTCCGGTGGAGAGGGTCCTTGTCCTTGTTGTCTTTGGTACGCTTGATGGTCCATGCCTCAAGTAAGTGATATCCTTGCCGTTGTCTTCTTTCTACAAAAGAAAGTGATCCAAACAATCAAGGGAATGCTCACAAATGAAAGAGAACATGATGAAAAGAAAAGGATGTGGTTGCCTACATGTTTTGAGAGACGACACTGGATGGTGAGGGTTGCCTTGACGGTGTCCTCGACCCCCATCAACTTACGCCGCTCAGATATTACTTTGTGTTCATCCCGCCACCCCGGGTCTGTCCACCGCTTGACGATCTTCTCCCAAAGACGGACGCTTGTTAGCGCAATTCACCGAGGAATCACCTGTAAATTAAACAAATAAATCTTAGTAAGGATTCTAATTTTGCCGTAGTGTAGGAAATAGCAAGCACCCATCGTCACTTGCCTTGAAGTAATTGTCCCGTGAAAGATGCATCCTCGAGCCTCCTGCTTGGAAATCCTATGGTTGAGATAGTCCGCGGATACTTGACCACCAACCGGACGCGCCCTCATAGTGCATGTCGTGGACTAGTTTCTGGCAATATTCTCAACCACCACATTTGCACGATCCTTTCCACCTCAACGCATGTATAGAAATCCTACAAACATGCATACATGTGAGAAGGGTTAAATCATGACTATGGCAAATTTAAAACCTTTCGGTATTGACATTTAGGTGTTTGAAAGGACTTACAGAAATCGCTGACCACTCGCATGGCTCAAGTATCAAAAAACCCTCCTGACGATATCCAGGAAACTGCAAGTTTGTAGTGATCCCATGACCAAGCCGGGCTCAATGATACTGCTCGCAAAGTGACCACCCAGATAATTTAACCTACAAATACTCTAATGATGCCACTCGGCTAATCGCGGGCGACGCCTCTTCACCACCTTTTACTAAGCTTCTGCATTTCAAGAGTGAAGTCATATTATATGTGAGGAAATGACAAAGGTACAATTTATATGGGATGAGTCGAGATAACCACTTACTTCTCTCCCATTGGTTTAATCAACACGCCTCTATGCACATATGGACGCCTTGGAAGCTTTGAAGGACCACGAGCCACACTTTCTCCTCCGGAAGTAGTGCCGATAGTCGAACCGCCGGCTATGTAATCGGCCACCTCGTGGTGCTTTGTCACCCGTGAGGGTCCATCCTCACCTCGTAAAACCCGACGAACAACCAGCCTCCTCGGCGGGCGCCTGGCCCCTCCACCACCTCCTCCTCCTCATCCTCCACCACCTCCTCCGCAAAATCCTCCTCGCCCCTCCTCCTCACACGCCTCATCCCCATCCTCTGCTTCTCCTCCTAAGCACGATGAAGCACCGCATTAGAGGGTCGAGGAGAAGAAAGAGGTGCTCTACTCCGGCTGCTTTACGCACTCCTCGTCCGCCTCCTCCTCCGCCTCACCTACTCCCTCCTCCGTCCGCCTCCTCCTCCCGCCTCACCTACTCCTCCTCATCCGCCTCCTCGTCCGCCTCCTCCTCCTGCCTCACCTACTCCCCCTCGTCTGGCCTCCTCCCGCCTCACCTACTCCCCTCCTCGTCCGCCTCCTACTCCCTCTGCGTGGTACTCAACCTTGCTTTCACACGCTTTTGGCTGGACGTGTCTAGACCCGCCTAACTTTTGGCCTTCTTGGCGGTTGTGGAAACCAATGAAGGAGCGCCACCGCTTTCACCGGGTCGAGCAGGTTGATCATTGTACAGATCATTCACTTTTTCAAACTTTCCTTTGGAATCTTCTTGCTACTCTGTCATGTTTCAATCACCGACATGAAGAAGAACAAACCAGCTTAGTACAGATGATACAACTTGATGTAAATACAATAAATATATCACATATGAAGAATAAATGGAATTGTCAATAATACATATAGTTGTTACACACACAAATACATAGAGTTGTTGCACACACAAATACATAGAGTTGTTACACACGTATCACATAGAGTTGTTACACGTGCATTTATCACATAGACTTCTGTGACACACCTACATAGAGTTCTCACACGATTACATGTAGTTGTTAGAAATAAGGGTCAATATTAGGTGCAACATTTGGATCAGTGGCTTTCATCATCGCTTATCACGCCCATTCATACATTCATCCTCAAAGTCTTCGTGGGGCCCTCATCCTCATATAGCCCCATGTGCCATCGCATAAGTAATGCCAAATCTCGAGGGTAAACATCCTCGTATTCATCCTCTCAGATTATCTACTTCCATGTCATCCATGGCCTCATGTTCCATAGCATCATGTTTGTGATGCACGCCATCATCTTCCTTTTTGCATCATCTTTGTCTTTGTCAAGTTCCGCTTCTTGAAAGAACTCTCCTCTGTATGTGTTAGGGTTTATATGGTAATCGCCCTTGTTTGGGGGTAGGTACCTTTGATACGCTGGGGTACTCTTGTACAATTTACATCCCACTTAAGGAGATCGATATATTCCGTAGATGTGCATGCGTATGGGAGAAAAACACTTGTGTAGCTTTGTTGAGCCATAATATAGACATCATTTCTTGCATATTTCGATGCTCGCTCAACTTCGACAAAGCCAATACTAGGGGTTCGCCTCACTTTCTCAAGATTGAGCCAAATGCATCTGAATACGATGGGCTTCACTCCTTGTAAACCACAATACTTCAACTCATCAATTTCTTCGATGGTTCCATAGTAGTGACGCCCATCTGTCCCTAGACAATAGACCGTGACTATTTATTGACCTTCGGTTGGCCTCTCAAATAAGGTGTTTATCAAAGGTAGGAACCGATAACCATTCATGTCGTGAAGCCTTTAAATGACTTGGCCTCGTATTCAAAACCTTTGGCTACTTACTTCTCACTTTGGCATCCATATCAACCTCCCCGATATGCCTACAAGATTAATAGGAAATTGTCTCGTCTATTAGTGGAAGCATTACGAGCAAGTAAGATCAACTTGAAGTAACATGAAGTTAGAAAAGTTACTTTTCTTGAGAACCAAGAAATGAAACCGCCATCAAGATTGGTATCTTCAAGAAGGTCAGCTGATTCTTCATCGCTAGGGAGGCCATGGTAGCTTCTGTAATCTCGCTCGAATTCCTCGGCAATAGGAAGAATTCGAGTTAGAACTCAAGACTAGTGAGTAGTTGTCAATAAAGGTGTTCTACACTTACTTTATGTACGGTTGCACTTCTTCCATGTTGGTCAAGACATAGGTCATAATAATTCCACCACTTAGTAGGTGAAAAGTTCTTGGGCTTCGTCCACTTGCTTTGGCCATCTTGGCCTTCGAGGAGGCTAAGGTCGGAAACATTACTGGTGGGTTCTTCATTGTAACGAGGAGCTGGATTTAACCTAGTCTCAATACTGCCATGATAGTACTTTGTCGTGGTCATGGCCACCTCCTCATTCAAGTATGCCTCGCTATGGGGGCTTCAATGCGGGCTTTATTAATTTACATTTCCCATTTAAGATGCTTGAACTCCTGCTCGTGTGCATACCGCCATCTAATCGCATGTGTCTTCCCATTCTAGCCTCATACGTAGATGTAAGATCATATGTTGCACCGGGATTAAAGAAACTCGGCGGAAATGTCATCTCTAACTTGCATAGCAACTCAGGTGCTTGTTCCTCCAACTTTGCAACCACTTCATAATCTAGTTCTTTGGCACAAAGTCGACGGAAGAAGTAGCTCAACTCCGCCAAAGACTCACCAAATATCCTCTCCGACATACCTCGAATCATCACAGCATTATCCGCTTGTGCCATACATGGTAGTCATAACTCTTGAGGCCTCCTATTCGCTTTGTAACCATATTCACTCCCCTCATGATATTAGCTGCATATCCATTATGGAAGTACAAGTTGTTCACAATCCATTGGATAATTTCCTTCCTTTGGGGCATTGAAGGGGTGAAAGGGGTTGGTGGCTTCTTCCAAGAATTACCTTTTGCACGAGGCACCAAATTTAATTTTGGCCTGTTGCATAGTTTGGCTTGATCGATCCTAGCTTGAATGTTATCCTTGACTTCTCAAAGGTCAAGGAGCGCATGCCGAGTAAGGCCTCCGCAATATTCTTTTCAGCAGGTGCATTACATCAATGTTGTGTGAAGTAGAAGATATTTAAAGTAAGGGAGCCCATAAGCTTGTAATGTGAGTCCACCGTGTGTCTCTCCATATCCCACAAAACCTTTCCCATCGAGCTTTTCCTCGAGAGCATCTAACTCATCCTTAAGTTGGGCACCGTGATAATAGGTGGTGGCAGGTCATCAACAATAACACCTTTTTGAAGTGCATACCGTCTTGTCTGTATGGGTGATCAAGACGAAGGAACTGCCGATGTTGGTCAAAGCATACATACTTGTGACCCTTAGCCAGCCAAATGAAAGTCACACGCTATCGACACACTGGGCAAGGCCACTTCCCCTTTACACACCAACCACAAAATATCGCACGTGCCGGTAGGTCATGTAGCGATGTGTGGTACCAGATACGCATATTGAAGTGCTTCTTTGAAACGGCATCGTATGTCCGGACCCCGTTGTTCCAAGCAACAATTCGTCCACCAATGGCTCCATATACACACTCATATGCTTCCCGGGATAGTTAGGACCTGGAATTATCAACGTCAGGAACATGTGATGTCGTTGCATGCAAACGCCAGGGGGCAGATTCAGGGGATAATATATAATCGCCAACAACTGTGATATGGCAGCCATCAAACCATATGGATTGAACCCGTCCGGTTGTTATCCCAACAGCTCCACTCTTCCAGTCATCTGCTTTTCAATGAATTTCAACAAATTTCTTCCATGCTTCACCATCCCGTGGATGTTGCATCTTTTGTATTGTACATCTTCCCTTTGGCGGCCCATCTCATATATTGGGCAGTTTCTCGGCCATATAAAGCCTCGATCCTTTCTCGTGAATGAAAGATATCAAGGATATTGACGGCAATTGTCAGCTGCCTCTTGGTACCATCATCATCTATTACCTCAATATACCTAGAGGATTTGCACTTGACACAATAATTCGTATCTTTATGTTCATTTCTAAATAGCATGCATCCGTTTGGACAAGCATGTATTTGCTCATACGGCATCTTAAGTGAACCAAGGATTTGGTTTGGACTCAGACATGTTCTTTGGCAATATATGTTCTTTAGGAAATAGGCTAGCAATAATCGACAATAAATCATTGAAGCAAATTATGCTCCTGTTATGGTTTGCCTTCAGGGCCATTAGGCGGCAATGCCATCTAGTTGAGTAACCTCTGTATGGGCGTGAAGGGGTTTTTGTGCCGCAAACAAAGCTGCATGATACTCTTTCAGGGCTTTCCGCGGCTCCTCGGAGTTCGGTCCTTCATGGATTCGCACGGCGGATGTCATCTAACAGGTTTTCAATCCGAGTATCATATTCACCGGTGCGTTGTCGCACCACCTCCGCCCTGGACTGTTCTGTCTCACCATGAAATATCCACCGGTAATAGCCTGGCTTAAACCCATATTTGCCTGAGTGTTTACTCATAGTAATCTTATCTCTTTCTATTCAAGTTATCACACTCATCTATGGGCACTAAATTCCACGAACCGGGCGCTTTCTCCAAAGCAAATACTAATTCCAGTGAAATCATTGGTCTTCGACCTCCACTCAGGGGTCATACCTCCATGCCGGGATGTCCGTGTACATCCACTCACGCTTCTTCCATCCTCCGATATGATATAAAGTGAAACACACACATAATTTTTATGTAATAAGTGGTTCGATCAAGTTTTACGACATGCAATCGAGCTATGTAATAGGTAAAGATAGGTCCTATCCCACTCGAGAATGTGTAGGTTGGGTCCGCCATGATCGCATTCGACTCGAGACAAAATTTCGGCAGCATTCCTCCGCTGTTCTCCAAATACACGCCTCAGCAATAAGCCAAGACGATGTGTATCTAGAGAACAACAAGGAGACACTGTCGAAATTCTGTCTCGGATCTTTGTACATCATGAAAACGACTACTTACACATCCTCGGGTTGTCCATGGAAAACGTGGACAATTCTAAAGAGTTGAGGTTATAAATATGCAAAGACTTGCATATTTATAGATACAACCATTCCGAACGGGAGACAATTTCAGGTTACGCTGACTATTTAGGTGATCTACAAATAATGAAAAACCTACACATGAACGGGAACAGATTACCCTTGAAGCTTGCAACGGAATTCACTCTCTCTTGTCAAAAGAAATGCATGTCCTGCATGAAAGAATGAAGTTGTGTCAATTATATGTCAAACACACAAACATCAATAACACTCACTCACACACACCGCACACACAAACATACTCACATATCCATACACACATCGCCACACACTCACTCACACATGCACACACAGTGGGTTCAAGACGGCTCAAGGGCGCTAACTGCCTTCCTCAAGGCCTACGCAAATAACAGTTGGTCAGATCGTCTGCTGGCTGCCCCGCCTGATCAACCGCTACCGGCTGCAGCCGGGTCCAGCTAATCAAGCAAAGAAGCAATCATTATTTGATCGCCTTCCTTAGGAGCCGGAGACCTAACCCTAGTCGCTTTCTTGCGCTACTGGCCGCTTTCTCCCTTCACAAGACGACGGTGTCATTTGCCGGGCGCATCATGAAGCTTCGCCACGCCCAGGCCCCCTCCTTCCCTAAAACCTACGGGCCCTAGACCTGTTAGGGTCCCAGCCCTACCACCGACACACACACACATACAAAGCACACACTCACACACATTATTCACTATATATGCATATATATACACCTTTTGTTGTAATGGAGAGGGGGGAAACCCCTTTTATTTCAAAAAAAACAAGATTGAGTAGGGGGCTCACCAACGGGGTAGGGGGGGCGGCGGGGGAGGTGGATGCCGGATGAGGTAGAGCTCAGTGGAGGGGATGCCGCTCCGGTGGTGCTCGCTGAAGCTTGGCCGAGACGGTGGCGGTGGACGAGCTCGATGGAGGTGGCGGTGGGGGGGGCTCGGTGGAGGTGGAGGGGCGGGGGAGGCACTCCTGGCGGGCGGGCGGCGGCAAGGCTGCGGCAGCAGAGCTCACGGGATGGGCGGGCACTAGGGGCGGCGGGCGGATGAGGGGCGGGCGAGAGAACAGAGAGAGAAGAGAGGAGTGAGCTGCTGCAGGGGGAAATTTTGCATAAGTCCTCTGCTGGAAACATTTCCGAGAGCCAATATTTAGCTTACACTCGCAAAAGTCTTAACCTAGATCCTCGGGGCTTTTTCCCGAGAGCCGCAGACTAACAAAAGAAGTTACCGAAAGGCCATTCCAGCAAGATCGCAATGATTCCTCATTTTCCGAGAGCAACTCTCGGTGAATCATCCTTCTTGTGCATTCCCCATAATATGTATTATACTTTTTTTTGTTTTCTTCCATGCTTGGCGAACAACCTTAGCACATCATAATTACCATCTTGTGTTTTCTTTTCAAATGATGGGCCTCTGCCAAGTTCTAGAGACTGCACCTTCCGGTATTCTCAAGGTCTAGGGCGTTGATCGGCACCGAGAGGGTGTAGTCCATGGTGAATAACTGCTTCTCCATGTTAGTGCATGTCATCGCGAGATGACATACCAAGTCCAGGGCCAAAGCCACAGCAGAAGGTCCCATCCGGTAGCTCCCGACAAGGTCTGCTTCCCCCTCCAGAGCCGGGCACAGAGGGGGGGCTATACTCGAGAGGCGTGCCGCCTTCGTGACATGCCACCACACCGCACGGCAGATGAGGAGGGCCCGTGCGATGCTCCGTGGCATTGCTACCCCCCGGCCCCCCCGCCCCGCCTAACCTCTGTAGCATTTAACCACTGGATCTAGCCTTTGACTTTGCACGGACTGACGTGGCTCACCTGGGAACTCTCCACCCGGTTGTGTTAGGGTCAGCCCATAGGAACACTTTTGAGTAACATCCGGCCAAAGCCACAGCAAGAGCCCATATGTGTAGACCCGGACAAGGTCTGCTTCTCCAAAAAGCAAGCAAGGGCGGCGCCGTCCATGAGGAGGGCACACATGAGACGCTGGCCGGGCGTTGCAACCGCCACAACACTTCCACATTCTGTGAGAGGCCGCCTAGGCAAGGTTTGGCGGCATGTGTTAGCCCAGGAGGCCACGGGCCACAACAGACACGCCAAGAGAAATCCGCTGGAGAGGGAAGTGTTCAGATACATCTTTAAAGTTCTCTCGATGCCGGGTCTAGAAAGTCGATCGCACCAGAGAGGGTGTAATCAATGGTAAATAATTGCTACTCCGTGTTAGTGCATGTCATTATGAGATGACAGACTCAAGTCTAGGCTCGCTCGTCACGGGATCACCCAATCAAGATTCTTCTTGGGACGGGGCCCTGGGGAGTAGCAATGCCACCGTGAGCATCAGACGTAAGCCCCCATACATGCCATACGGTGTGGTGGCATGTCCAAGAGGTGGCACGCCCGAGGTGTGGCCTCTCATAGCCGGCACTGAGGGGGAAACGGACGCGCCGGGTCTACACGGATGGGATCTTGCTATGGCTTGGCTTCAGATTTGGTATGTCATCTCGCGATGACATGACTAACACGGAGAAGCAGTTATTCACTATGGACTACACCCTCTCGGTGCCGAATAACACTTAGACCGCCGGGCCACCGGATGGGTGCTCGATATGGAGACCGCCCAGGGGGAGGGCACCCTACATGCGCTGCGGGCCCATGTATATGCATGAAGGGGTGGTGCTATTTGAATAAGCAACGACGCCCTCGACGTGGGCACGTGCCTCACAATCCATACACATGGGCGGGTGCGACGTTCGTGGCATTGCTACTCCCCAGGGCCCCCTGGCCCCGCCTAACCTCTGTAGCATTTGACCACGGCATCTCGCCTTTGACTTTGTAGGACGCAGCTTTGACCCGGTTGTGTTAGGGTCAGCCCATAGGAACACTTTGAGCAACATCCGGCCAAAGCTACAACAAGACCCCACACGTAGAACCGACGCGTCTGCTTCTCCAGTGCTGGGCGGCGGTGCCGTGAGGGGGGGGGCACACCGAGACGCTGGCCGGGCGCTTGCAACCGCCACAACACTTCCACACTTGTGGAGAGGCCGCCACGCTAAGATTTGGCGGCATGTGTTAGCTCTCAGAGGTCAAGGCCACAAATAGACACGCCAAGAGCAATCCATGGAGAGGGAAGTGTTCGATACTTCCTTAAAGTTCTCTCTTGTAGTCTAGAAAGTTGACCGACACCGAGAGAGGGGTAGGCCACGGTCAACAACTTCTTCTTCTCATGTTTTTTACTTTACACACTCTTTAAAGTTGAGTTTTGAAAAAATCATCAAAAGTCATGGAATTTATAAACTTTGGTCGAAAAAGCATATGAAACATGAGATACAAAAAGATAGTGCAAAAAAGACAAAAAGAGAAGGGGGAAAATTAGAGCAGCCATTACCGAGAGTCGACTATCGGCCTCGATACTTGGGCTACCTTTTCCGAGAGCAGCTCTCGGTAAACCATCCACCTAGATCTCTTTCCTTCTTGCATTCTCGATAATATGTATTATACATTTTTTGTTGTTTTCCTTCATGCTTGGCAAACAACCTTAGCACATCATAATTATCGCCTTGTGTTTTCTTCTTCGGATGAGCCTCGTCCTGCTTCTAGAGACCGGCACCCTCCGCTGGCCCCGGCAGTCTAGGGAGTTGTTCGCACCTAGAGGGGTAGGCCACGGGAATAAATCGCTTCTTCGTGGTTAGTGCATGTCATCGCGAGATAACAGACCAAGTTCAGGCCTATTCTTCGTCACATGGATCGCCCACCGCAGCATCTGCCTCGGATTTAACGCAATGGGTCCTCGATGTTCCCGCCGCGGTGTGTGGTTTATGAGGCACGTGCCACGCCAAGGCCGTATGCTGTTTATTCAAATAGCACACTATCCCCGCATGCACATGCATGGGCCACGCGCATGTACGGGTGCTCCCCCGCCGGCGGTCTCCATATAGAGCACCCATCCGGTGGCCCCGCGGTCTATGGCGTTATTCAGCACCTCTAGAGGGTGTAGTCCACGGTGAATAATCGCTACCCCGTGTTAGTGCATGTCATCGCGAGATGACAGATCAAGTCTAGGCTCGCTCACACGGGATCACTCACCCAAGATTCTCGCCTCTTGAAAGGACGAGCTGGGTCCTTGACGCCTCCCGCAACCGTGTGTGTGGTTTGTGAGGCACGTACGGCCAAGGACGTATGCAAAGTTTATTCAAATAGCACACCACCCCTGCATGCATATACATGGGCCATGCGATGTAAGGGTGCCCTCCCCGGCGCCTATATTGAGCACCCATCCGGTATTCCCCCGGCGGTCTAGTATTCGCACGGAGAGGGTGTAGTCCCTGGTGAATAATTGCTTCGCCGTGTTAGTGCAAGTCATCGCGAGATGACAGACCACGACTAGGCCACAGCCACAGCAAGAGCCCATCCGTGTAGACCCGACGCATCTGTTTCCCCCCTCCAGGTGCCGACCGTGAGGGGGGCCACACCCCTGAGAGGCGTGTCACTTCTTCTGGACATGCCACCACACCTTATAGCATGAATGAGGGCCCTTGCGCATGTCGTGGCATTGCTACCCCTCTGTGGCCCTGGGTCCCGCCTAACCCTGAGCGTTTGACCACAGTGATTCAGCCCTTTGACTTTGCATGCACGGGCTTTGACCAGTGGAACTCTCCACCCAGGCTTGTGTTAGGTCACCCCATAGGAACACTTTGAGCAACATCCGGCCAAAGCCACAAAGAAGACCCCATCTGTAGACCCGCCAAGGTCCGCTTTCCCCTCCAAGTGTCAAGGGCGGCGCTGCCTGATGGGGGGGCACACCCCGAGACGTGGGCTGGCCTTGCAACCGCCACAACACTTCCAGACTTGTGAGAGAGGCCGCCACGCAAGATTTGGCCAGGCATGTGTTATTCTCGAGGTCACGGCCACACAATGAGACACGCCAAGAGCAACTGCCAAGAAGGAAGTGTTCAGATACTTCTTTAAAGTTCTCTCTGTTCGGTCTAGGAAAGTTGACCGGCACCGAGAGAGGGGTAGGCCACGGTCAACAACTTATTCTTCTCATGTTTTTACTTTACACACTCTTTAAAGTTGAGTTTTGAAAAAATCATCAAAAGTCATGGAATGAGATACAAAAAGATAGTGCCAAACAAAAACACAAAGAGAAGGGAAAAATATTAGAGCAGTACTTCACGAGTGTCGACTCACGGCCCTCGGTAATGTATGCTTGTTCCGAGGGTGACTCTCGGAAAAGGATCTAACCTAGATCTCGGGGGACGTATTTTCTAAGAGCTGCTCTCGGTAAATCATCTAACCTAGATCTAGAGTTGATTTCTTTTCGAGGGCCGCACCGACAAGCACTCGTAAATGTGATGTCGACTACTTAAGCATATCTCCCCTGTCTCTCTTCACTCAGCTCCCCACCGACCGGGCGCCTCCTCCAATGCTCCGGCACCCTCCACCGACCGGTGCCCTCCATCACCGCCCCACACCACACCGAGCTCCTCCCTCCGTAAGCCCCCTCTTACCTCTCCTTGTGTGTATAGATAGATGGATTGATAGATGGATGCATAAATAGATGGATGGATTAATAGATGGATGCATAGATAGATGGATGGATTGGTAGATGGATGCATAGATAGATGGATGGATTGATAGATGGGTGCATAGATAGATGGATGGATTTATGGATGGATGGATGCCAAGGTAGATACCTTTTTTAAGGAAAAATGTAGATAATTGTTGATAATGTTGTATGCATGGATGCTATGTGCTGATGTGACCGTTGAGATACGTGAGATAGTGTCGATGCGAGTTGTTCTTGGAGGAGGAAAAATCAACTTTTGAGCGATGACGGTTGATTTGGGTGAGCTCCTCATGTTATATCTTGATAACGCTTAGGGCTCACCCAACTCAACCATCATCGAAAGTTGAAATACCCGAGAGAGTGTCCACCATATATACCACCACCAGCGAGAGAGTTGTTCTTGGAGGAAGAAAATCGACTTTTGATGATGGCGGTCGATCTACGTGAGCTCTTCATGTTATATCTTTCATGTTTGATTCTTATGTTATTTTCCATTGTGTGATGAAAGGTCTTAGCATCGATCGATTTTTTGGCTATGGCCTCCAATGGTGAAGCTTCCATTAGGGTCGACTCCATGAACACGGAGAAGAGTTCTAGTACCGCTTTTGAGGAACTCCCCGAGAAGAACCTACTTCATTGATCCTAATGAAGTTTTTGTGGATCTGGCCAAGAAGTATCCCCCAGCTAACACTACAAGAAATATGTCAACTTGTGACCACCACTATTGGTCACTGAAAGGTCACGGTTTTTCATTTGCGACCTTTTTGTGACCAAAAAGAGAAGGTCAAAAGTGGCGGTCGAATCGAATTATAGCGACCTTTCTTCCGGAATGGTCAAGACGTTATGACCAAAATACGCCCACTGTATGCGTTTTAGTCAATTAGCAACCTCCACAGTGCCACGACGCATCCAGCGTGGCAACTGATGTGGCACAAGATTCAGCCCATCCAATTCAGTTGCTTTACATGGGCTTGTTTCCATTAATTCAGCCTTTTATTATTTTTTTCCTTGTTAATTCCGGTCGGCTTCATACACAAGCCTAACGTTGTAGCCTTTTTTATTGTTGGCCCGGCCTTTTATTATTTATTGCTTTTCTATTTTCAGCCATTATATATTCAAGCTGGTCCCACTAGTCGATGGGTCCCACTTGTCATGATCATCTCTCAAATTGGTCCTATTACGTCGAAATGTACAAAATTGATGATTATTTTCATAAGTGAACCAATTGGTCAAGTTTCCATTTCCTTACAAGTTTTAGATCACATACATAATCAAAAGAATCATCAAATATACTACTAAATAAATCTATTACAATCTTTACAACACATATATGCTACAATATGCTACTCTTCACTAAGTAGAACTTGACGGTTTCACACTTCACGGCTTCATACTTCACGGCTTCACACTTCACGGCTTACACTTGAGCATCTCAGAAAAGAGGAACAACCACAAATTTAAATCTCAATTGCAGTATAGGCCATATGCAGAAGCAGTTCAAAGTTGAAACAACATCAATTAAACACACGCGCACAGAAACATAGGAGTCAAAATGCAGTATAGGACCAGGACAAGGAAACTCCTGTTATCAAATCAACACACAGCTTGTAGCAAAACAGCACAGAAACATGTGGATATCTCATGTGAGCATCATGTTGTGGTTCTATTAAACAATGATATAGCAACAGAATACAATATCTTCAATGCAAACCAGCAAGAGAATTGCTCCTGCTAGCTGATGTTGCTGCCACAAAACGCATGACACATTAGTTGGCAAGACAAGTTATGGATCTGGATTCGGATCGAGATCCAACACGACGTATGTACAATGAAGTGCAGATATGCAACTAGCAGGTGAAATCTATGAACATGGTTTGTACTTCTCACATAAATCTTTACTCTTGTAAATTCAAAGCTATGTTTGATCCCGATTTACATGAGCTGATGATTATAATGTAAGGACACCCTCATCAAGCAACAAACAACTCCTGACTTATTACTACAAAGAAAATAGTTCTTCCCAAGCCTCCATTTTAACAATGTATAAATCTAAGTGAATAGATGTACTCTAGAGCTATGCTGGAACCACTAGTAGAGTAAACAAACAGAGTCCACGGAAAATCTCGCAACATCGTATGTAATTGCATCGATAACATTAGACTAGGAACTAAGAGCCTCGTAGATCTTGGTGGTTAAGATCATCAAGTGGGATAAACCCATTAAGAGTAGCAAATATTTTGATAACATCACAGGCCTCAAAGGAAAATAAACACCAGCAAACTATTGAATGAATTAAAACCCAAAACAGAAAGCAAAATCTCTTAAAGAGCACAAAATGGCATGGTCTCGTCAAGTAGCTGGTTGTGATAATCATGAAGTATCGCGGGAATCCGAACGATTTTCTTCATCACGCAGTAAGCATGCAAAAGACCCAATATAACACAAAGAGCAACAAAGTTGCGACCAACACAAGGAGTGCATGTAATGCCGCCATAAAGCGGTGCAAATGTAATACAGGAGATGCCATCATCCGTCAAGTAGCTGGTTACACTAATCATGAAATATCGTGGGAACTGAACGATTTTCTTCATCACCCGAAATCATGCAGTTCAACCCAACAGAACACAATGAGCAATAAGGTTCATAAATCAATGAAGGAATGCATGTACAGTCAGTCTAAAGAAGTAAAATGTGCAAATGTACTTCAGGAGATGGCGTGATCTGGCCGATTTTCTTTCATCACCTGTAATGCACATCTCATCACCACAGTAACACAAAAAAGAGGATACAAAAATTACTGCTAAGAGGTTTGCAAAAAATCAAAGGAAAGTATTTGCTCAATAATAAAGGAGTACATATGTAGTCCAAGAGATGGCATGATCCGTCTGAAGTATCTAGTTGTAATAATCATGAAAATCAGTGGGAATCCGAATGATTTTCTTCATCACCCAGATCATGCACATCTCAGCCAGCAGAACATCACAAGTAACATATGTAAAACAATTATTCTGAGCATGAGCAAACAAAATTCTTCACAAGATTATAAAGCATGAATCGTGGATCGTTTCTAAAACTGCGGGAATCATCATAAACATTTTATAATGCGTACCAAATGATTTACCACCGTGAGAGTTTATATGACAAAAGTTGAAGGCGTATTCATTAGAGTACCAAAGCAAATCAGATTGAACTTTCATGGAAGGATTAGTATAACTAGACCCATTTTAGTTTAGCATTACATAAAGATTAGTAGCAAGCAACTATTGAGCATCAAGAAACAGTGACAGTGGAAACAAAGATACCTCGATGGTGCCTGTGCTGCAGCCTCGTAACCTCGCAAAACCACAAGCGACGTCAACATCAAACACACATATAAGACGCATGCTGAGATCTAGAAGGCCATCCGCATGCCTGAAGGTACAACACCACCATGAAACGCCGGGACGATGGAGGAGCAATGGAAGGGAGGGAGAGGGGAAGGGGCGGAGTACTCGGGCGGGCCGACGCTGCCGAAGCTGCTGGACGCACTACCGGTTGGCGCATCCAGAGTGGCTGCAAGGGAGCAGGCTGC
>JAHIAL010000169.1:0-146117 GCA_021605145.1 Aegilops bicornis | reverse complement strand
TGAATGGAGAAATTTCCATCAAACCCTTTTCTATAATCTTCTCGACGTCCGTCATTGTCAAAATCAACTACCATGATGTTTCTTTTTTCCAGAAAAGAACTATGCGGCGCTTTTGGCTCATCGCGGATGATGCATTTGCTTCCTTATCTTATCTTTTCTCTGGCTTAAGGGTAGACATGTCCTTCACATAGAAAACCTACGCCCACATCATTGGCCCCAACTATGACGAATGGTTCTATCCGCATACACGCAAGATTGTTGAGATCCACTTGTTGTCATTCCGCGATCTTTTGCGGGTCTCTCTCTGCTACTCCCCATACACTGCGTGTCATATTGACCCATTTTGCCTTGAAAACAAAGGGACCGTCCAAACCAGAAGTCCATAGTCAAGTTCCCATATATCCTCTATGTAACCATAATATGTTTCTTCCTTTAAATGCTCTGGTTGGTGCATCAAAGCGTGACACCACTGCTTTTGGTTGGTGCTCTTCTTTATCTTGGGCGTATGCGTGGTAAAATGTATTCCCATTTATCTCTGCGTACCCTTTGAAAGTCATTATATTGGAAGATGGTAAATCGAGACAGCAAGTACATGGCACTCTTCAATAGCGGTGTCATGTGCACTGGCACGTGGTATTGTCCGCACACTAACTCAACCGTAGCGAAACTCCCCGTTTGTCGCCATGTAGTAATCCGATCGCCGATCGCTTCCGCTCTAAGTGTTTGGAGGCGTAGAAAATTCTGTGTTCCTCCATATACGGAGGCCACCAAGGGCGGAAATTCTGTAGAACTATGTAGGTGTGCTTGGAGTGAGAGAAGATGCCCGTCCACATACATATTAGTTTGATCCGCTCCTCAGCATGCCTTTTCCATCAGCGTATCCGCCTACTTATGCTGCTGATATCAGTAAACACCTAATCGGCTTCAATACAAAACTGAATGACCTCCTCATTTTTCATGGTTGGCCTATTTCAAGATGCTTCCTTCTGGCCTAGCATATATAGTTATGGAACATATTTTATTTAAGACTCCTATATACCTCTCTAAGGGGAACATATTGTGTAGAAATACATGTGACCAAAAAGCGTTAATCTCTTCAAGCATAGGTGAACTAGGACGTGCGTCACTATGATGTTGAAGAAGGATGGTGGGAAACACCAACTCGAAATCCCGACAAGACATTGCACCAAATCATTCTCTAATTAACCTTTGGTATTGGATTTCTGTGATCAAATTACCTTCTGAGAATTGCATTGGAGAAATGCCCATAGCTTCACAATGGCTAACTAGACATTTTCCCAGTAGAAGCCCTCAATGCAACCGGAAGTAGTTAAGGGCTATAATCGAGGGCAGTCATGAGACTTTAGGTTTTGGAACTTTTTCCTGCCATATTTATTATTCCCTTTATATTCGACGAGAAGCCAGACGGTACTCTTCATAATGAGCAGGCATTCAAAAAGGATTTCCTTCTCTTCTTGGTAAGAGCGTAGCTGGCATGACCCCTGTTGTATGCCGCCTTTTCCGTGCATACGTTGCTTGGTCCTCCCGTGCCTCCGGTGTATCTTTGTATTCCCATACACGCCCAAGAAGCCAAGTAGGGTCACGCAAAGATTCTTCGTCACGTGCATCATGTTGATTGCGGAGCGGACATCTAGGTCTTTCCAATAGGGCATGTCCCAAAATATAGATTTCTTCTTCCACATGGCTACGCGTCCGTCAGCGTCATTGGGAGCAGGTTGTCCTCCAGGACCCTTTCCAAAGATTACCTTCAAATCCTTGACCATATCATGTACATCAACACTAGTACGGTGGCATGTAGGTCTTCCGGTGATCCGCTTCACCTTTGAAATGTTTGCCTTTCTTTCTTACGGGATGCTCGCTCGGAAGAAATCGGCGATGTCCTGTGTACACATTCTTCCTACAATTATCCAAATATATACTGTCGGTATCATTGAAACAGTGCGTGCATGCGCGGTATCCCTTGTTTGTCTGTCCTGAAAGGTTACTGAGAGCAGGACAATCATTGATGGTCACGAACAGCAACTCCGTTAGGTCAAATTCTTCATGTCCGTGCTCATCCCATGCACGTACACCTTCTCCATTCCACAGCTGTAAGAGTTCTTCAACTAATGGCCTTAGGTACACATCAATGTCATTGCCGGGTTGCTTAGGGCCTTTGATGAGCACCGGCATCATAATGAACTTCCGCTTATGCACAACCAAGGAGGAAGGTTATACATACATAGAGTCACAGGCTAGGTGCTATGGTTGCCGTTCGCTCCCCAAAAGGATTAATGCCATCTACGCTTAGACCAAACCATACGCTTCCTTGCATTACCTCGCAAACTCCTCCTGTAGTTTCTCTTGGTTTTTTCTCCATCATGCGACCCGTCGTGGGTACTCTCAACTTCCCGCCTTTCTTACGGTCTTCTGCGCCATCGCATCACCTTGCCATGCTCTTTTGTTTTGGAACAAATGTTTCAACCGTGGTATTATAGGAGCATACCACATCACCTTGGCAGGAATCTTTTTCCGGGCGCTTCGCCCGACATCACCAGTGGTCATCGCGGCTGATCTTATAGTGCAATGCACCGCATACCGGGCACGCGTTCAAATCCTCGTACTCACCACGGTAGAGTATGTAGTGATTAGGGCACGTGTGTACCTTCTGCACCTCTAACCCTAGAGGGCAGACAACCTTCTTTGCTTCGTACGTACTCTCGGGCAATTCGTTATCCTTTGAAAGCATATTCTTTATCATTACCAACAACTTTCAAAATTCCTTGTCAGATACAATTCATTCTCCGCCTTCCATTGCAGCAATTCCAAAGTTGTGGTGCCCAGCTTTTTCTTGTCAGCTTTTGCAATTCGGTACAACAATTTCTTATGATCCTCTAACATGCGCTGCAACTTCTTTCTCCTTTTCACTTCATGCAGTTTTTCTTTGCATCGGCAATGGCCCGACCTAGATCATTAGCAGGCTCTATCTCGATGCCTCTTCTTCGGCTTCTTCCGCATTGCCGCTCAGCTTCTTCCCCCATTGTTGTATCATCATATACAGGGAACCCATGGCTAGGGATAGCTGTCGTCATCCTCTTCTTCTTCATTATCTTCCCATCATAACCCCTCTTTCTCCATGCTTGATCCAAACATTATAGTGGGGCATGAAACCGGACTCAAACAGGTGGACGGAATGGTTCTTGAGTTAGAGTAATTGCGATCATTCTTACAGCCAACACATGGACAAGGCATAAAACCATCCGCTTCGCTTGTTTACCTCAGCCGCAAGCGTAAAAAGTATGCACGCCTATCAATCGAACTGGGAGAGCATCGGTCATCGTGACATCCATTACCCGCTTCATCTTCATTACACAACAATCAATAGACCAAATTAATACAAGTTCATACATAAAGTTCATACAACACTTAAATGCAACATACAAATAACTCTCTAGCTAAAGCATTAAAATGCAAAAAAATGCGATCAAGATCGCAACTAAGGTAACAATTGATCCAATAGCATAATGATACCAAGCCTCACTATCAATGGCATATTTTCTAATCTTTCTAATCTTCAAGCGCATTCTCTCCATCTTGATCTTGTGATCACCGACGACATCGGCAACATGCAACTCCAATTCCATCTTCTACCCCTCAATTATTTTCAATTTTTCTTTCAAATACTCGCTTTCTCTTTCAACTAAATTTAACCTCTCGGCTAATAGGGTCGGTTGGAATTTCCGTTCACATACCTCGCTCACATACCTCCTAGATAAAAATATCTATGTCAACTTGATGGGCATAATTTGTCATAAACACGTAAATGCAACAAATAGTTCTAAAAGACAATATACCACATCCAAATCATAACACTGGACAAGGGCCGACGGGACGGATATCAAAACCATGGCACTATGTATAACAAACAACGACGGGTAAGATAATTATACAAGTAACTATATATCTAAATCACACAAACATGATTTTTTATATAAAAAGATAAGAACAAGAGGCTCGCCACAAGGTGGTACCGGCGATGGTCGGAGTGACGACGATTGACGGTGGTTTGGACGGAGACGGGAAGGCACTAAGTAAACCACACCTACATATGCAAACTAAGAGTTATTTTGAGCTCAAATTGCATATAAATCAAATAAACTACCACATATAATTCCTCCCAAATTACTAAAACCCACAAATTAATAACTATATAAAGCATTGCAAGAGCTAATCTAGCAATGAGAGATGAAAGGACAAAGTTGCTAACCTTTGTGACCACTTGAATGGATGGGGGCCTTCAAATCTTGAAAAAAATTGGGCAAAATGTGTGATGAGCTCGAGGAAGAGGGGAAGAACAGAGAGGAGAGGGGAAAGGGGAAGAACAGGGTGAGCTCGATCACGGGTGGACGAAGGGTTTATATAGGATGACCTTTAGTACCGTTTCGTGGCGTGAACCGGTACTAAATGTACTGGAGGGGTCCCAGACTGACAACATCCTTCCACCACTCTCTTTAGCACCGTTCGTGGCACGAATCAACCGTGCTAAAGGTTCACCACGAACCGGTACTACTAAGAGCGGCCCGCCTAGCTGTTGGAACCGGCACTAATGGTCACATTAGTGCCGGCTCAAATACAAACAGGGACTAATGAGCTTAACATTAGACCCTTTTTCTACTAGTGTTTCGTGCACATGTCGTGAAGTGATGGAACTAAATCCGGCACATCTCGGCAAAGGGTCCTAACTAAGAGTCTAGAGATGATGGTAACAAGGACACAAGTTTTACCCAGGTTCAGACTCTCCGAGAAGATAAAACCCCACGCCATGCTTGTGTTTTATGGATTTTGGATGGAGTACACCGATGTTGTTGTCCGCTCCAATGATCTCTACCCTTTTGTTTATATAGATATTGGATGGGCGGGCGGTCTAGGGTTACATCCTAGTCGGCTATGTTCAAGGTAATGAGTGGTAGATGATTTCTAGCATCTTGGAGTATACCACAAGTCTTCAAGAACCTTCCTTTCATACACCATGGGCCGCCGACGTGGCCCACTCCTCGAACCGACACGAGGGTCCTCAGCCCGCCCATCTGGTTGAGAGACAACTTGGTGAGAGACCCCTCATAGCCGAGAAATCATCAGTAGCCCCTAAACCACCGGTTTTCAAGTCTTGACACACCTCCGATCTTCTGAGTAGATCTTTTTCTTCGGCCATCGGTCTTGAAGACTGGTTCAATGAATTTGTCCTCCAAAATTGCCATCTTCCAGCTTTGTTGATTCTAACCATTAAATGTTTCTTTGTCCTTTTTCTTTTTCTTTTTTCAATGGATAGAGCTTAGGATCACCGAATAACACATCGCTGAAAAAGAAGCACTGACCAGCCAGATCCCAAACTTACCTCTTAAACCTTTTGAGAAAGGCCTATCGGTTGTGGGCACATAACTGATGGCCAAGTCTTAATCGCTGATCGTATCCAAGGTCCACAAGACCACCTCGCTTTTTTGCTAAGCGTCTCGTCATTTCGTGAAGCATCGCATGTCAAAGATTATCGGCTCGTGATGATGGTCTAGCCCTGCTCGAGAATATCATAGACCCCATCCCATCCATGGGACCATGTGGCCATAAGGCGTGGGTGTCTTACTATCAGCATGGTGTCCAGACATGGGCCGAGGCCCCGCCATCGTCATGTCAAAAGAGATCGTGTGCCTTGATAAATACAATAATTATCAATCGCCCCCTCGATTCCCATGCATGTGTGATTAATACATGACACATGGGAAAATGGGAGATTTGTTGCCACAGGGCATGATAATCTTGTCGTCTTTTGTGCTTCACCCCACCTATAAAAGGCCAAAGGCGATAAGGAGGAGAGTTTTATGCTCCCATTCCTCTCAATCTTCATCTTCCTGCTTGAGGTCTTATGCCCAAACTTTTCCCACATGCCCGAGCCAAAGTCACTGCCTTTTCCTTCCCACCTTTGCTTGACAATTCCGGAGAGGGGAAACAGAGTCGGCGGGCGAAGTCTCGAACACCGGGCGGGCGGAGCCTCTAGTTGCTTCCCAGATAAGGGGGCGTGGAGATCTTCCACGGTGATACGGGATTAGCTGGGCAGGCTATCTTCAATCGGACACCTGTCAGCACTGGAGCTTCATCTCCGCCTGCTCTGCTCTCGTCGCTAGGAACGTCGGCTTATGTTCCATGAGGGTACCCAAACCCGGTGACGGTGAGCGGGTATGTTTTGTTTGCCACCTCCTGTGCGGCCTGAATTTTCCAATACATCCATTTCTCTGAGGCTTGCTTCATTTCTACAGCCTGCAACTCCACCACCTTGCCCCCAACACGATTCTGCACATAAACTGCTTCGCCACCTTCTGTGAAGCATTCTTGTGTTTCGAGCCAAGCTTTGAGTTGTGGTGGAAATTCTTCACCGTGAAGCCCCAAAACAATGGCCCAGTGGCATGTAAGTGCGGTGGCAGCGCGATCAACAAGATCCAGGGCGCCATCTACCTAGAGGGGACGTTCATCGGGACTGTCAAGAACTGGCAGGAGGAGTGGTTTTACATCTCGGATTATTCCACTGGAGAATCCTCCTCGGGGTGGGATAGTCACTCCCTTCAATCTGACACCTTCCTCCAAGCTTAATTCCTAGAAGCCGAGGAACAACACCTCGAATAATTCTGGGGAGGTGGACAAGGTGGCCCGTTGGGCCGAGGAGGAGCTGACTTTGGATCAGGTGATGCACGTGGCTCTTAGCCTTGGCATCTAGCCCCTTCATGCCTGAGCACATCCAATGTGGATGTTCAGTGGGGAGGAGGACCTCATTTGGGCTATCCGAGGTCATTTCTACGGGGGTAAGTCTTCTATGCACGAGATGCTCTCGCCGCTTCTTTCGAGGCAAGGCCTCCAACTTCCTGATGGGACATCTTTCTTTCTGTCTATGGGGGTACATAAGTCTATGTAGGACATGTTTCTTTCTTTTTTGCTAGAATGTAGCGACATGTTTCATGAAGCGGGAATAGGAGCTCCTTGCAGAGCCACCAAGGATTTTTGAAATCCAATTTATAAACCTACCAAATATTGTACCTTTATGTGTTTGAGGAATATTCAGATATGACCCATTTAAAATATTGTACTTTTTATCACAAAGTGCTTTTGTGCAATGACATGACCATTTGTATCATGTAAAAAGAGAAAATAATATGACCAAACACACCGCATGCACCCTGAAATCCACTATTTCAGCTTCTCCAATGCCCCAGATACACTACCAACAATCTAGTCATCTCAAAAGAGAAACGAAAATGTACATGATGACCCGAATGCTGAGATGGACTTCATTACTTCCAGGTGTGGCGCCACGCTAGAAGTATTGGAAGTCACAGCTGTTGTTCTGAGAGAGAAGCACTGCTATGTACCCGTTCTTCGCCCTTGTCATCATCTGAAAAAGGTTTGGCAAGCAACTACGGTCAATAGGTAGAAATTTTGGATGGAGTGACATGTATCAAGTGAGGCTACATACGACGGACTTCCGCATAAAAAAAAGAGAAAGAAGTTTGAGTTGCTACTCCCTCCAATTCGAAAGTATGAGGTTGCGTCAATTAATTCGGATCGGAGGGAGTATATAATTTCCCTGTGAAAAGATGGCAGTCTGCAAAGGTATGAATGTATGATCTTGTGTGTATGAGCTACTAAAGGCCTCAGGTTGTGTAACACAAGTACACAGATCCATGAGGACTACACAAACTCAAGTGTCTTGAGAACTTCTTTCTCCAATCTGACGTGTGAAGGAGGCATGTGCAATGACCAATCTGACATGTGAAGGAGACAGCAGCTGTGTTTTACAGTCACTCATGCTTCTTTTCCTGAAGTTGACTATAGCAGTGCATGAACCAGCGACGCTGCAGGTGTTGTATGGGCCGCTGGCGGTGTCTGGGTTGGGGCCATGCACTATGGAGTTAGTATCATAGACTTGTATTATATGGATGGTATTAATGGTATTGCTAACAGTGAGATGTCATACGACACTCATGTGATCATAGCAAAGCTCCCTAAAGCATGCTGTTGCGTTGGTTTTACTGGAAAAGGATTACTTGATGCCTCAACGGGTTTGGAGTTTTCATTAATAAGACTTGCCAGTACATGTTAGATTGCATTGCTGATGGAGGGGTCACGATAGATATGACGACCGAGGAGCTACTGTAGATAAGGACTCTGATGAAGACACTGACAAGTAAGGAGGAAGGCAGACATTTTTTTAAGAGATGGAATCACAGAATTTAGGAGATGAGGAAGCATTGGTAGTCACTGGAAGCAAGGAGTTACTTGTCTGAGATTTCCCGACTCTTGTTGATGGAGACAAGGAGGCTAGAGTTATCAACTGTTGATGATATAAATACATAAGGATAATGCTTCATTAAGATCTCTATTCACAAGGACAAGAGACAACTGAAAACTGCACCTGGTTAAGATGAGGAGCCAACTAGAGCACAATCCAACTAAGATTCTAATTACTTTCTGGTGATGAGGTGGCACACGTCAAAATGTGACATACTAATTAGCTCCTTATATAGAGGTAAACACGCCATTACAACTGAAGAAGAGTTTTATTAAATCATTTAATTTACAGGAAATCGGGAAACAAAGCACCGCATCGTACAAGAAACACACATCTCCAAGTGACAACTTACAAGATTAAGAAACCAGAGCAGCCAGCCAAACATTCTTTAACAAAGACATGCCCAGGAAGCCAGGTTTGCACATCATTAAACTGACAGACTAGACAAGAAGGACACTAGATGGGCCAGCCAAATTTCTTTATTAACAATGACATGCCTAGGATGTCAATCTCCAAAATGACCAGACCACAAGATCAAGAACCAGATGTCGTTTTTCATAACAAATACATGCCCAAGATGTCAGGTTGCCCATCATCAAACTGACAGACTACAGGAAAAGACACTAGACCGGCCAGCCAAAATTCTTAATAGCGACACACCCAGGATGTACAGATCAAAGGCGTAACGCCTTCTCATTCTCCTCAATCTCATCCTCCACCACTTCCCATTCAGAGATCCCAGGGGGCGATGTGCGAGTTTCTTCATGCACCCTGACAGCGGAATTCTGAATCGATGAAGCTCCCTCCAGCAGCACATGTTTATCTGCCTCGTTTTGTAGACCTGCCCAATGACACAAAAAGACACACATGAAACAGATCAACTCAATAGGAGCCGGCAGCCATTTTTTTTATCAAAGCAAGCTTTGTTACGAGTTCTCCACAAGGCGCAACAAAAAGCAGCGACACCAACTATATGTATATTATAATTCCCAAATGGATTTTATCAGCAGCCCACAAAAAATAATGCAAGAAGCAAGTAGGCCTGTCAAGAAGGCCAACTGAGTTCAAATCGAGCTCCACATATAAGTGGCAGCCGAACACACAAAGAAAAGATGGTGTATGGATTCAACCTCATCACAAAACTACAGGAAAAGTCTCCAACCACTTACTTTTTTTCATGTTATCTTTGGTTGTAATGGCATTATGCCAGATTAACTAGAGCCAAATTTTGATCTTCGGAGGGATCTTGGCTTTCCATATAAAGGCTTGAAAGACCTATCTGGACCTCGCTGAATAAATGCTGGTAAACTGATTAGACGGAGAACATCCCAGATTTGGAAAATCTCCAATTGGGATAGTCTGCAGGGCTATACCATACAGGAATGTCCTAAGTTCACTAAACTATCATCTAGTATCATAATAATTTCACTCTTGTCGAAGTTCATTTTGAGCCCAGACATAGCTTCAAATAAATACAATATGAGATTCATGTTAACACGCTTATTCTTCATCATCTTGCAAAAAATTAGTACTATTGTCAGTGTATTGCAAAATCGACAATCCTTTAACGATAAGTTGTGGTACAAGCCCAGTCGATCTCCCTGCTGACTAAGCCTTGCTGATCATCCTGTTCAAACTATCCGCAGGCAAATTAAATAAAGAAGGCGATAATGGATCTCCTTGGCTAAACCCACGATGACTGCCAAAGTAAGACCCACAACAGTTATTGATCTTAACACACAACATGCCCCCTCACAAGACGCCACAAGATAATCTGGTCAATCCACTTGACCCGCTTTATACTAAATCCTCTCAGCTCAATACATCTCCTCCTCAGATATGCTCAATCAACTTTGTCGCACGCCTTCTTGAAATCCAGTTTCACAACAACTTCTTGTGACTTCTTTCTCCTGGTTTTGTGGAACACCTCATGAAGAACCAAAATCCCTCCATAATGTTCCTATTTCTGATAAAGGCAGACTGGTAGGTAGCTATTAACTTGCTCATAAATTCTTAGCTCTTATGGTCAAGGCTTTGGAAAATATTTTAAACAGAACTTGCAAAAACAAATCGACCTGAATTTTTGAATAGTTTCAGCATCCCCAGTTGATTATGTTGATTTTGTTCAAGTTGATTCTGTTCAAGTCAAGTTTATGTGAGCACAAATCCTCAAAGAACTCCATTAGATCATTTTTAATGATATGCCAACACTTTTTGTAAAACTCAATAGGAACACCATCAGGTCCAGGTGCCCTGTTACCAGCCATACTATCAATGGCAACCTTTCAGCTTCAGAAAACTCTATCTAACATCTCTATGTCAGTCAGAAAGCACACCACCCGTATCCCAGGTATCATTGCTCATGCTAATTGGGTTTCCTTCTCCATGTCCAAATAAGACCTTATAATATTCAGTAGCATGTTTTAAAATATATATGTTCCGTCGCTGCAGTACTTGTTAGCTTTAATCTTGATTCCTTTTATTAGCATGTTTGAGTTTTGCATGTAGTCTAGTCTAGTGTGGTGTTCGTCCGGTGAAGGCTTCATCTGAGCGCGCCAAGGAGGTGAGATGCCAGGATGCCGTGTGAGGCGGGCGAAAGCACGGCGAGATGCCGATGGTGCTGCGTGAGAAGCGGCAAGACGATCAGAGGCTGGAGCCGTGATGGACTGCATCAAATTGGGTCGGGTGAACCGCCGGTCGTTCTGTTTGTTGGACTAGCTGTCCATGCGCGAGTTCGTTTAGTCCCAGCTGAGAGTATCGGTGCTACTAGTTGATGCATGCATGTAGTGGCCTGGTCACAAGTGGCTGCCGAGTCATTTGGATCATGGAGTGAGTTTAGGCCATGGGTAGTGCATGCAGTGGTTAGTTAGTGGTGGTAGTGGGCTGCTGTGCGTGAATGCATGGCATAGTCTGTGGTCCTTTGTATATATAACCTTGCGTTGGAGTAATGAAGAACGAGGCCGTGAGGGCTGGGAAAATAGACAATGTAGTCTCTTGTTCCACTGAAGAGGAGAGCCTCTTGGCAAAGCACCAGCTGGTCTTCTCCTTGGTTGCGTGTGTGTGTAGAGTTTCATATGTGTGTGTGTTTTCTTGTGAGAAGAAGATAGAGAGAAACAACCAGAGAAAGAGAGAGGGAGCTGTGAGAGGCAGCACCAAGGTAGAAGAAGAGCGGCGAGAAGAAGATAGAGAAACAACCAGAGAAAGAGAGAGGGAGCTGTGAGAGGCAGCACCAAGGTAGAAGAAGAGCGGCGCTGCGAGAGGCGGCGCCAACAGTACTTCATTCCCATTCTTCATAGTGTAGAGCATTTTCTTTCTAGCTCTGCCATTAGCAATTTTGTGAAAAAACTTTGTTTTAGCATCCCCTTGCAACAACCATCTTTCTCCAAATCTTTCATGCCATAATCTCTCTTCCTCCATATATATGCAACAATTGCTCTTCCACATAACTTTTGTAGCATACAACACCCCAACCAAAACACGGGTTCCTACAAACTTTCCAGATTAGCAAGATCAACAAGCAACTCCTTTTTCCTCTGAACAATATCACCTCTCAAATTAATCCCCAACCTTTGAGACTGGCCTTCACATTTTTCAGTTTCAACAGGAATCTTCCAAGGTTATATTTGGCATAAACCTGAGTCTGTCAGGCAAGATCAACTCTTCTCATAAACTCAGGATGAGAGAGCCAAGAGGTTTCAAACCTAAATTCTTTACTCCTTTGTTCACAAATCTCATCAATGTCCATAATCAAGGGATTATGTTCTGAGACAGCTCTAGGCAACTTCCTGACATATGTTGTTAGTGGGAATGTCAATTCCCATTCGCCGTTAATCAGAACTCTATCCAACTTCTCCAAAGTAGGGTCCTCTTGGTTATTAGACCAAGTATATGCCCCACCAACCATATGCAACTCCCTTTAATTCATGAATTTTAATAATAGAAGTAAACATGTCCATATATATGTATGTGTTCACAACTTTATTGTTATCACTATGAAAACGCAAAATATTAAAAATCACCACCTATTAACAAAGGAATGAATTGATCAACGCACAAATCACATTATAGCTACAAGATTCTTAATCACAATCTTGAGCAGCCCCATATACAATCACCAAGTACAATTTATGCAGTGATTTTCTATCAGTCAATAAACCCTCACAAAAAATCTACCAACATCACTATCATGAATATCAAATCTAGGGGATTTGATGGCACATAATAACCCACCAGACTTGCCCACGGAGGGGACCAAAAGCAAGAGTATACAGCCCCAGTATCAAATTTTCGCTACACAGGAGTCAATATGCTCCTTCATAGTTTCCTAGAGCTCCACCAAGTCAACATTATTATCAGAAAGAAGATCTCAAACAGGAAGACATGCCTCTCTTTCCCACCCCCGCTGCAATTCCATGAGACCAATCATTGATGTTTATTAGATCTGTTGCGAGTCCTAGGGCCTGACACAATCCCACTCAAAGGGTAGTTTTTGCCGGTCCTACTTAGGGATACTGTGCCACTAAGGGACACCCCATTAAAAAAATCTCAACACTCTTCTTTTTAAGATTTTTCTTAGCTCTTCTAGATAAAATAGGAGACAAGTTATCCACCAAACTGGGTATTCTATCATCAGGAACATGAATTTTATCCACATTAGCATCCCCATAATGGAAGAACTCATATACAGTGAATTAGTAATACCTTGGTTCCCTTCAATCAAACGAGCAGTATGCCAGCATTTGTTGTTTTCCTGGCACAATAAAATGAACTGTTAATTTCAGTATAAGGGAATGAATATCTAACTAGTTGAATGATAAAATCATATTAGTTACATAATTAATTGATACTAAACTTTGATACCATAAAAGCATTTCTTTGTTTATATTATTTCCATCTTATAGAATTTACTCACCGGTAAGATGTATCTAAATATAAATAATCAAGGTTGTCCGTGAGATAATATTAGGTTGAATTATTTTTGGATTAACAAGTACCAGAATTGATGACCAGAATGTAAAACATGAATAGAAAGGCAGGGATAAGATCAACAACAACAACAACAACAAAGTCTTTCAGCCCTGTGCAAGTTGGGGTAGGTTAGAGTTGAAACACGTAAGATCAACCAAGTAAGGTATAGAACACGAATAATTCCATGCACGCTGTCCATGGCTAGTTCTTTGGTGATATTCCAGTCCTTCAGATCTGTATTCATGGATTCATCTCCCATGTCAAGTTCGGCCCACCCCAACCTCTCTTGACATTATCAACACACTTTAACTGTTTATGCACCGCACTCGGAGGCCAGCGTCAGATATGCCCCAACCATCTCAGGTGATGTTGGACCCGGTCCTTTCTTGTGTAGCCACATATCCATCTCAGCATGCTCACTCTACTACACATAACTGTTGGACATATCACCTTTTAGCTAGCAAGCATTTGGCACCATAAAACATCGCAGGTCAAATTGCCATCCTACGTAATCTTCCTTTAGCTTTTGTGGCATTCTCTTGTCACACAGACGCCGTAAGCTTGATGCCACTTCATCCATCCAGCTTTGATTTGATGGCTCACATCTTCGCCAATATCACCATCCTTCTCGCAACGCTGACACCAAATATTGAAAGGGGTCTTGGCTGAGGTACCACATGCCCATCAAGGCTAACCTCCTGCTCCTCCTCATGCCTAGTAGTAATCGAAACCTAGTTCTACTATGCCTAAAACCTTTCGATTCCAATGTTTGTCTCCACGGCTCTAACTTTCTATTAACCCCCGCTCGAGTATCCATGACTAGCACAACATCATAAACAAAGAGCATTCAGCATAGGATATCTCCTTATATATCCCCTGTGACCTCATCCATCATCAAAGTAAAATGATAAGGGCTCAAAGCCAATCCTTGGTGGAGTCTTATTTTGATAGTAAAGTCATCAGTGTCTTCATCACTTGTTCGAACAATTGTCACAACATTATCATACACATCCTTGATGAGGGTAATGTAGTTTGTTGGCACTTTGTGTTTCTCCAAGGCCCACCACATGACATTCCACGGTATATATATGGTGGGCCTTCTCCAAGTCAATGAACACCATATACAGGTCCTTTGCTCCCTATATCTCTCCAATGCGTGAACAATGGCCTCTACTCAAGGATGTTGCATCAAGCCCTGCGTCACCTCCGAGATTACTTGGTCACCGCTGGCCTTAATGAAACGTCAAAAGATCTCCAACATTTGTGAAGCTCTCTCACCTAAGTAACTGGATGTGTCAATGTTAAAGGGTTGTATGCCTCAAAACAGGTCCACTAGTAGTTTGCGGCCTTTTGCTTGGCCAATCTCTTTAGATTTGTTCGTCCTTTTGAGGTGTAGTTTTTGGATTTTTGGAATACTTTGGTTGTAGCATGTAGTTCGTGCGATTTCATTTATATGGAGCCGGGGAGAGACTCTCTATTTTTCTAAAACAATATCCGCCAAGGTGGAGTTCTAAGTCCCTATCAACGCATTAGTTCATTGTCGGTCATATGACTGAGTCATGAGTCATGTAATATACTATAGTGGGTAGGAGCCCAAGGAATCGCATTGGAGACAATAAAGACAGATTACTCATGCCCCTGAGATGTATAATAGACCTACGTCCTGGTATGAGTTTTGTAAGAATGGTGATGTAAATGGCTTGAGTATTTGGCAGAGGTCTTTGAGTCCTTCGGCATGAAGTCTTGAATATTCCGTTATCTAATCCTCTAGAAAATTAGGAACACATCTTCTACTTATAATAGAATTCTGGAGTTAGAATTCCAAAATACAACGCAACCAAAAGTCTGAATTCATTAAAAGGGTTAGGCAATCCACAGATACACTTCAACACCCCCTCTCACGTGTGACGCGGGAAGTCAACACGTGAATAGACTCAGAGGTATGGCACGAGAAGCATATACATGACACAGAGGGGGGCAGCATCAATTTTTTGGATAAATTGCGAAAGCTGGTACTTGAACTAACGAAGTTAGGCCCTGATAAATAACATGTTAAGCTTAATGCACTAGCCAACACAGCCAAAATCAAAACTCATGGAGAGAGGCAAGTTACATATACACTTCAACACCCATTTTCACGTGTGATGTGGGAATAGACTTAGAGCTACGGCTCAGGAGGGCTATACGTGAACGCAGGGGGGCAACATCAACGTTTGGATAAATTGTGAAAGGCAGGACTTGAACTCAAGACCTTAGGCTCTGCTACCATCTTAAGTTTCATGCACTAGCTAACGAACCAAAAAATCCAAACTCATGGAAAGGCTAGGCAATTCACTGTTTGGTTTGAGGGATTTTGGAGGAATTCTATAGGATAGAATTTCAATAGGAAAAATTCTTTTGAGTCCTTTGGTTTGTAGGAATATAATCCTATTCCTATGGAGGAAGTCTTCCTATCCTCCACATTTCATAGGAAAATAAACATTAGCCTAGACTCAATGGAAATATCCTATGATGTGGACCAGAGGACATCTCTTTTCTTACTACTGTTTGTAGGACTTGATACACTTCAACACATCCTTATTCCTCCAAGTGCCCAACTTTGCACGATCGGCTCTAGGCCTCAGGGGCCCATAGGTACTCTTTTGGTCGATTTGGTCTGTCGGGTCCATACGGTATGTGCCTCTGATAGTTTAGCACTACTCGCAATTTAATGTCGTTTATATTGTGGGGAATGTAACCAATGCCCATAATAGCATAAGTGCACTGAGGGAGTGGGTGGCATGTGTTGACGCTCGGTCGACCGACGTGTGATATTATAGCAATATGAATGGGGAGGAGCACTCCTAGTCCTGCATTGAAGGTGTAGGCCTCATGTTCAAACTCCATCATCGCATCGTAATACCTCTGTGACATATTGTTGTGATCGCTGATCCTTGTATGATTGTCTTCCCTCGGATTTCTAACATGTATTACACTATTGATAGCACCATCCAAATAACCCCATCGGATGTTTGAGGGTTATTTTGCCACCATGGCAGGATATGCTGCCAAGGATGTGATACTTTCTTCCTTTCTTGGGGCTTTAGGGATAAAGACAGTAGGAACACTTTATTTCAATGATACTCAGATCCAACGTGATATGATAGCCCATACCGCAACTAATACATGTCAACACTCCACGTGTGATGCCACACACCAAAACCACTTCCGGGGGTTGATCAGGGTCAAAACCTTTAGGGGTCAGAACACATAACCTAAGGGGGCCAAGTAGACTTTTTATATCTCGTTGGCATCAAAACTCCACGTGTTTAATTTTCAACACATCACCCCCCCCCCCTAGTCTTTAGAGTATCAAGAATTATCTGATTTATCCATTTTTGTCTTTTCCTCACCTTTATGTTTTATTCCATAGGCTATCATGTGCCCCATGACACTAAACCATGTAAGGGATTAAATTTGTTAGATGGGGTAAACTATGGAATAAGGGGACGGTAAAACAGAAAACAATAATCAAGTAGACACTCAATAAAAAGCAAACTAAGGAGTAAAAGGTTGCTCTTGCTTATAATAACTTCTAGTAGTGCTCTTCTCACAGTTTCATAGTAGAGAATCATCTTACACGACTTGGACTTGTAGATCCAAATGATCAAGCATGTCAATGGAATGTTAAGACACAACAGTGAGAAGGGCAGAAAGCCTGATCACTCTTCTCCCAAAGCAGGGTCACAATCGAATCCATTATCATTAATCTAATGTAAATGTCCCAACTAGCATAATTTTGCATTTTGTGACTTGGCGTAAGAAATAAATACCAAAAACACCAACTATCCTTCATGGATTCAACTTTCAACAAAACAAGAATACCCGTGGAGGAATTACCAATTAGAAAGCCTGACCACCAATTATAGTTACTAACTAGCGAGGATTCGCAAGATTTATGCTGCTAGATTTTTACCGTTATTTTAGATATTGTTTCAGATTTTTAACACATGCTCCACACATAATTTCGATAATATTTTCAATATCCACTAAATCAAGATCATTTTAATCATTTTACTTAGCAATACGAATATATTCATCATCATCAATTGTTAGTGATTGTCTGTTTGATTTGACTCTGCCCCAACCGTGAATTATTATGATTTAGCTGAAATTTGTGACTGCCTACCTTAATGTTGTACTGAAATAGATTGATCTATGATGAATCGACGATACGCTTGATCAACACCTCAATTCAATAAAACAGTTAGTCTTCGAAAATAATACATGATTTGTCTATGATTATTTCTAACACGATAAACAACCTAAATCTAAACAAATTAACTAAATCTAAATCTATGTTGGTTTTGTACAGTTAGGGTAACAATTTGACATTGTGTTGCTTTCTTCATGTGATATGCATGCTCACCCACATAGCGTATTAACACACACAGAAAACACATCAACATCAACTTGCATTATTCTAACACAATGCCATGGATGCTCAGAAATCATTGTCACATGTTCGTCAATTCCATTTTTTAGCGGGAACTTCATCACATCCATACGTTGCGAATCTTCCTAATGAGAGTTAGTACATGAATCCAATGATGGCTACATTCCACTCAGGATGATCTTTTTTCTTGTACTACAAACCCAATCACGTGGATGCATCTAATCTATATTTCATGTTTTTCCTTCGTCATAGCTACATAAGCAAGAAATGCATGTTAATACATATACTCTTTTCACCCTTCTAGGTTTGTCACTTCTTTGTCCATCCTATTTTAAGTTTTCAGCCTCTATCTACATATAGAGTTCGTGGAACACCAATTTTTAATATATTTATATTTCTTATTGTCAATTTCATTTTAAAAAGTTATTACAGATTGCTTATTTAAGACAAACCTAATGGATGTTTCTTACCACACTATGTAGTTCAGATGGAAACATATTTTGAAATAAATTTAATTTCTATTTTTAGCTATGTTTAAAATTTCATTATTTTCTATCCACCTAATAAAAGTATCGTGCATAGCTTATTTTAAATTTAGCAATTAATATTATATAGGTTATATTTATTTCAGAGTCCTTATTGTATACCAACATATAGTTTTTTCTGTTAATCAAATGTTAATTTATTTATAAAGACTTTTTTCACTTGCGCATATCAGTTAACCAAGTGGATGCTCTACGTATATGTTTTTTTAGGAAACTTACGGATATGTTTACATGTTGGTACCAACATAACATCCGTGCAGGGACTTCCCACATTATGGGCCCACACACTGGCCCGACCTTTTTTTTTGAAACTACACTGGCCCGACTTCGAGCATGTATTTTTGACTACATCTTAGGTATGCGTATGTTTGTGGAAATTTTGATTTTTTTTATAAAGTGAAACTATTTGGTGCTAAGATAGTGATTGTGCTAACGTATCTTACGCATCATTATTTGTCTATATCCTCAGCGTAGCGATCAAATTTCCTAATTTTAGCGTCTACTCCCTCCTTTTTAAATATAACACTTTAAAGTACCTCTATATATATCTGCATGTAGTCCGTATTGAAATCTCTTAAAAGGCTTATATTTAGAAATGGAGGAAGTACATAGCAGCTGGACTTGTGCCGATGCTACAAATAAACATAAATAGTTGCTTCTGTCTTTTATATTTCTATAATACGCTAGACATAATTGCCTCTATCTTAGGCGCGTCGGCAGTATATATATATAAAGTGCACCGATGTGTCCATAGGCTGGCACATGTTTTTTTAATTGGCTAGCGGGTAGGGGCAGGTATACTAATCTTCATGTCTGACTTTTTTTACTTTCCTGTTGACCGGACTCTTTCTACTAATAGGATTGCGTAAATCCTTTGTATGAAACCGATTAGTACTCCTACTCCAAGATTTCCCGCGTGTCCGCGATAGAGTATACATACATACTATTTTCTATGTCTAGTTTTTTCTTGGAAAACACATATATGTTATAGCACGTCCGTGGTAGAGTATACATGCATACTTTTTTATGTCTAGTTTTTTCTTGGAAAACACATATATGTTATAGCACGTTTTTAGTACGTGTCAGATTCTAAAATTGTACACTTTATAGTTGTGCGTAACTTTTAGATCTTTTAATCTCAGCCATTATTTTCCTTATCAATGGCGCATATTTTTAGCCTATGTGGATTAACTTGATGGCTTGTTTGACTCTTGTCTTAATTATATAATAGAAGATAGATTGTAAATTTCGTGATCAAATGAAACACAAGAGGGTATTAAACCATCTTAAACAAAAATGCAAGATTGAGAACACAACATATTTAACCATAAAAATACTCCCACTAGGGAAAATGGTATTAGCCTTCTTTAGGGAAACAAAAAGGGAAACTAGGATGTAGTAGATGTTAGTTGCATATGACCTTTAACAAATGTAGTAGAATCTTGTTAATTGCACATGATTTTACAAACCTTGTTAAATGAGCACGTTGGTATTCAAAAACTGGTTATAGCACTATTAAGGATGATATCAAATAGGAATTTTTCATCAAGTAGTGAATGAGAGTGCAGTTACCTGTGAAAGAGGGGCAGTCCAACCTTTAAAGAGGGGCCAATCAAGCGCTGGCCTAAGGTCCTTTGTATCGGCAGCCCAACATCCACCTTCGCCTATTGGTTTCTCAGGACAAATTATCGGTAGACAAGGACCAAGTAGAAAAGTACAATACAACTCATATTAAATGCACCACCAAACGAAGCAACAAATGCAAGTATTGTAAATTATACACTGCAATGAAAAGGGAAATAAGTTTGCTATCAATACAAATAAAATACCAACAAGAAAATATTACAATACTAACAAAACAACAAACCATGTGTACATAGAGACATCAAATCCTTTTATCTAATAGAAAGAATTGCCTTCTTTGGATGCCATACCCATCATACTTCGCCAAGACCGCCTCAATTTTTCATCTATAGCACAAGCAAAATTTGGTACCAACAACACTAGTGGCAGATATATTTACAGTTGTGGTTCTTCTCCTAGTGTTATGAATATGAATTTTCTTTAAGAAATTCTTGTGACTTAGCACTAAGGATCATTACTTTATGATAACTTACAACTTGTAGTCCTTTCTCTATTTCACATTATCGCCATGCACCAGTACGACACACCAATATTTAGTATAATCTTGTGCAAATATAGCAAGCACGACTTGAAACCAACATGTGTGCAACATGTTAACTAAATAATTATGTGCAGATATAGCAAGCATAAAACTTGAGTCCAGTCAAAACAAGAAATACCTCGTTCCGGTCAAAAAAAAGCATAATAAATTGTCTCTGCTCAAAAAAAAGCATAATAACTTTAGAAATCATTATATGCAAATAAAACAAGAATATGCATTCATACTCCAACCCTAATGTGATTTTCTGAAAATGGAAAATCTGCTAACCTTTTGACAAAACAATTAAGATGAGTTCAAGTAAAATTGGCTTGGTATTTGATTTCATGAAATGGGCAAGCTGGTGCCATTTGCATTCACCAATATAAATTCTTACCTTAACTTTGTCTTCACCCAACAACTCGATAATTTTGCCAGTCCAGAAACAATCATTGTACCACCAGTCAATCAAGTCACCTACTTTCCAAGGACTGCTTACAACTGCTACAACATCCGTCTGTGGCCAATGCTCAGGAATATCATTCTCCCAACACCATCGAGGAAAAGGAGGTCGAACATGATCTCCCTATTTTGACCTGCTTTCGATTACGACATTTTGGGGGAACTTTGTAGAGTCTATTCCATCTCCTTTCTCACAAGACATAAAAGGAATAATTTACACATATGGAAAACTAGTGTTGATAGTCTCGGATAAATTATGTGCCATTGCAGGTTTGTTGGCACAACTTTCACGGAATTGGGTCTCTTAGTCCAAGCCCATTGGTAATCACCGGATGCCGATATCCGACTGAATTACTTTTGTGAATTTCTAGCCCTAGTGGACGAACCCTCGTGATCCGATTAATTGTTGGTAGTTGATCGGAGTCGCAAGAGTAGAAGTAGGATTTATTTTTTGAAACTCATGGACTTAGCTCTCTCAGCTCCAAGCCCATGGCCATCAGCCAAATTCCGACTAAACTAGAGTACAAATTCTTTGAACTTCATGGACTAGGCACTATGAGCTCCAAGCCCATGGCTATCTGTTAGATGTCCGTCATCCGACTGAATTTAGTTTGTGCTTTTCTTCTAGTGGAGGGCACAATTAGTGCACACACTGGGTGTAGCCTCGAGGCTACGATTAACTGCTGGCAGTTGGTCAAAGTCTCTAGAGTAGTAGAGAATATTTGTAATTTATGGACTTAGCTATCTATGCACCAAGACCATAGCAATCAGCCGATTCTGATGAACCGACTGAATTAGAAGTAATTGCTTTTTGAACTTCATAGACTTGGCTCTCTAAGCTTCAAGCCCATGGCAACCAGCTGGATTCCAAAAAAATCAACTAAAATAAAGTTGAATTCTTTCCTTAGATTCTTTCTTCCAAAGGGGGGCACGAGCAAAGGCACCCACTGGGTGTAGCCCCCGAGACTCCGAGTGATTACATGTAATCAGTTAGTGTTGGAGTCTCGAATGAACTACTCTCCGGTTTTAATTTTCATCTTCTCTTTGAACAGAAAACCTATGAGCTTGTACAATGACTTGCAGAAAAGGGATCAATTGCATCTTAACTGGAGCAGGAGCGACGAAAGAACAACCGACTAGAAAAAGAGAAGACTACAATGGCGGTAAGTTCCATAAATCGAACTATCTTTAGTTAACCTTATTTCTGATCCCTGTCCTAACTGATTCCGACAGATACACCTGCTGAAAATAGACTATTGACCAACCAACTAGAGAATTGAATATGTGCGTAAACCATCCGAAAGAGACTGGAGGCAAAAGATGTCAAGCTGGCCAAGGCTCAAGGAGAGGGATGCCGAGCTAGCAAATGAGAAGGAGGAGACTCGACTGAAAATCAAGAAGGTTGAACATCAACTGAATGAGTTTGAAGAAATTGCTAAACTGAACAAGTTGTACCGAGAGGAAGTTGAGAACCTGAAGAAAAAGAACGACAAGCTTAACCCTGAAAATCGGCAACTTTAGATGAACTTCCTTAGCCTGAAAGATCTTCAACACAAGGAGAAGGCCCATCATGAACAAGACATAGAAAGAATCACCCATGTTATGGAAGACAATGAGAGGTACTTAGTGGATCACCTAAACCAATCCAATGAGAAGCTTGCTGGTAAGTATTAATGTTTCAGTCGGATCACCCAAGAATTGCATGATATGCACTCGAAATCCACCATCTCAAGATGGATCAGCCTGATCTGCGGTCTTCTTGTATTCTTCTAGCTCTAATGCCACCATTTGAGCATCAGCGATATCCAAGCCCTCTCGCAGGCAATTCTCCACCCATTGGCATTGCCAAAGATAGTAATCACGCCTTTTGGTCCAAGCATCTTAAGTTTCACGTGACACATAATACGGTCAAGCCCTAAACTTGGTGTAGGCTGATTGCCCAATAACTGCATGCTATGCACTCTAGAAATCCACCACCGAAAATGAGGTTCTCTTTCTAAAAAAATCTTGTCACGAAGCACTACCTCCAAGGTAATTAGCCCCAAAGACTCGGGCTTCTTTCATGGGATCACTTCATGGAACTGCATGTGGATCACACTCAACTTGGATAAGGGAATGCCCATGTGCTTCAGCGTGCTGGCGTAGATTAAGTTTATCCCATTGTCGCCATCCATCAGTCCATACCGCAGTCGATAACCATTCACAAGTGGATCTACGATTAGCTCTTGGAACATGCACTAGATGATCCGACTAATAAAAATAATGGATATTTCCAACCAATCCAAGTATTTAGGAGTTGAGATTACGGTGACATTCACATCCCGACTACAAAGCTTATGCACCTGTTTTGACTCAGGATCTGCAAAGATCAAGAGTACGCTTTGCTCTATCAAGTACCAGTTGTCTTGGTCATCCTCCTCTTCGTCTTTGCTCTTGCCTTCAAAAGGCGCTGACGGCCAATCTGCCTGACATCGCCCTCTTTAGAGCCATGCGCTGCCGTAAAGTGGTGTGGTTCAGGTATACAAGATTTCCATCATCGTCCTTGGTGATGTGGATGATACACGGTTTGTCCAGAATATCACCTTCTGTGGCTGCCTTTTTACGAGGCATCCACTCTTTCTTCTGGTTTCCTTTTCCTTTGTTTTGATTGGCAATTGCCACCAACTCGGCGCCGCTAACACCATCTTCCCATCTGACTTGCGCTTGTTGTTACTATTATTATTGTTGTTCATGCTTGGCCCTGACTGATTGTTATTCTTCTGATGAGACGGTTTCGCATGTCGCTTGCCTCTAAGGATTCGCCTTCTTCCCCGCCATTTGCATGGCCGCTTGTTATTTCCATCAGTCGCCCAAGGTGCCAACTTCCAAGTGGCCAAGTTTCAGGCACAAGTTGCAATATATGATGCCTTGCTAAATTATGAAGTGTAGCCCATCTCTGGATATACTCCCGACTGGTTTCATTGGGCTTCGGACACACAACTGCAACTCCGGCTATTCCATCAGGACGCTTGTAAGGGCCTTCATATTTTTGACAAAAACCCTCCGAGAATCTCCCCAACTAAAAATACTGTTACGGCAAGTGCTTGAGCCAAGCTCGAGCTGACCCCTCCAAAGCACCAGTGGGAGGTGATTCATAGCAACACCATCATCACCGCAACCAATCCGAAAGTGAGATAATGATCAAGCCAAGTTTCAGGTTTGGAATTTTCGCTGTATTTATCACCATCGGATGCCATTCAGACTAAAACACAAGGGACCTGAAATATTGGAAGCACTCAAAATATCCCCTTCATAGTAACCATGCTCCGCCTGTCCCCGATTCTGGGCCAAATGATCCTGAGCATCACAACGGTCAATCATCCCTGCTTAGGACGGGTCAATCATCCTATGGCATGGAGAATCCCCATGACGCCAAGGAGACACATCTCATTGACGTGGTGAGTAGCCATAACACGGGGGTTAAACATCCTGGTGGCGAGGTGAATAATCATTGCGGCTAGGTGAACATCTTCAGGCACAAGATGCATCTTTGCGGCGTGGTGGAGTCAGATCCCCATGATGCGACACATCACTAGATCGGGGAGGAGATTCGCCCTGACGAGGTGGCAAAGCATTGGATCATGCACCCACATGAGGATTGTGGCTCAATGTTGTGGTATCAGCTCGAGCCGACTTGGAAAGCAACAGTTATGCGATTGCGGTCCGCCTGGTTTTGTCACATTTTGTCACAAAGCCACTATGGGCGAAGCACTAACATGACGAATATCATCCGCCGTTGAACCTAACGGCTAAATTAAATCTACTATCTGAGTGGTTGCCACTTGCATTACGGTGTGAGGAGCGGGGTAGGCTCCCGCATCAGCAATTGGGAACAGGCACCTTCGAGACAGACTGGTGCCAGGAGTGTTCCGAGGACGCGCCATCTGCACCACTGGCCAAGCGCCTCGGCCAGCCAATGTGGCCAATCGAGCAACCTCCATCCGGAGGCCTACAGGTGTGGATTGAACTCCTAATGCCTTCAACACTTGTGATGTACACTTTATAGCAAAAGTGTGGAGCTACTCCCTTGTGCTGCTTCAGTAAGCTACAAGAAATGTAGGTTGTAGGAAGGGAGCTAAGCTACAAAGTTTTTGTAAAGTTCACCGTCAGCTCAAGATAGCCTTGACTACAATAATCAGCATGTCTTCTCTTCAAAAAATTAGGCGGAAGATCTAAAACAATTATCCAAATAGACAAACACTGAACAAACCTAGAGTAGGAAATAACAAATTTCAACAGAAGAAACTAATTTTATTGGATTCTTGATTTATCGGCATAAAACAATTACTTACTTTCATCTGGATAGTCTATATACTCCACTTGACACTCAAGGTGACCGTCCCAGATACGCATGTCGGTGAGCTGGAAATAAAATTGAGATGGTTTAGCAACATCCCATCTCATAATGCAAAACAAAATAGGCCTTTGTCCAAACTCAAAAGTAAAAATATCCAAGTTGGAGCATATGAGATGGAGTATAACAAAATGAGATAAGCAAAATGGCTTGCATGAATGCAATGGAATTAATACCGATTTTGAAACCAAGAGAAACTGAGTAAATACAGATGCAGTTAGGAGAGAGGATAGATGAGGGGCCTTGTAATCTCAAAATTTTAGATTTGGGAGGGCCTAATAAACCTGAACCAAGGGAGTACTTTTTAATGAGGCAAAACTCAAATATATATAGCTAAAAAATTAAGTTATTAATCTTTGAAATTTGTTATGGTGACCATGAAAAGTAAATAATATTTTCTTTAATCCATAATAGAGCTTATAGACTTTTGGTAAGTCAAACCTTGTAGTGTTTGATCAGGTTTATTGAGAAAATATTAACACTACCAATAACAAATAAATACAATATAAAAGTAGGGCTCATGATGTTTCTGATGATATATGTCTCATATTAGAATTTTTCTACAAACTTGGTCATAGTTTACCAAACTTAAATTTCCAAAAATCTATATGCACAACATTATGGAACAAAGGGAGTATCACTTATGAAAGTATCATGTATGAAAATACGTATGCATAGTAATTCAGAACGCACTAACAAAGGGGAGATGTATTTACAAACATGAACAAGCAAGAGTTAAAGAAATTGCACATTGTACCTTGCCACGGAACCATGCGCCCCTATAACCACGATCAAAGGATCTTGTCTCTATAGCATCTCCAACTTTAACTGGAAGTATTAGGTCCATTCTGAGCCACGCAACTACACCAATAAAATGTTGTGTCAACTCAGAAGATTAAGAATCCCAAACTCAACTAAGTTAAATAAAATGCATACCTCAATATCAACACTAAGTTACAAAAATAAATAGTTGTATCATCAGCAATACTCAGGCATGCTCATTCATGATCACAACAACTTCAACAAGCTCACTCCCACAAAGGTGCTTCGGAGGATTATTGCCCAGGAGCTAACAATGCACGCACGGAAAAGCTTATGGCCTCAACATCTCACACTAAGAACATGGCATCAAGACCATTAAGAAAACATGATAAACATAAGTGGATTCCCAAGATATCAATGACACTCACCATTTTAGTGACAGATTCTCAGTATGTCAAAGAATGATGAAAGAGATAAGATGTTTGGTCAAGACACCACAAGAACTTGGGCAGCTCAAAGAAGAGTCTAACCAATAGGCCTGCTTCGAAAAGCGAAAGCAGTCACTCCATTGTGGAATGTTTAGAACAAAGATGAGGGCAAGAGTCAGAACAAGATAAATCACCATGGCAAGACAATTCCACATGAAGTACATCTAACAGCTAGTATTTTAGGGATGCCAGGGTGGGAAATATCTTGGACATCCAATTTCTAAACTCCCTCATTTTCTTCATCTCCTCTGCTCTTCCAATGAGATATTTAGATAGCAATCAAGCCAAGGATTACCTTGAGGCTAAAGATCAAGACATGTTTCCAATGTCTCCTAGAGAGTTAGAACGCATGGTTCTTCCTACGCAAGAACCTGTCATCGGTCACAAATATATTCGTTTTCTTTTTCTATCTTCCCAAGTAGTACCAAATTATCCAATCAAGAAAAAATCGTAATAATCTATCACTACTAGAAAAAGGGCTATAGATGGGATTGACACTAATGGCGCACTAGAAAGTTGGTGCGCCATTAGTATATACTAATGGCGCACCACATGCTGATACGCCATTAGAGTTGAAACTACTAATGGCGCACCAGGCAAAGGGTGCGCCATTAGTATCAATTTTTTTTTTGAACTATAGTGCGCCTGTCCAAACATACTAATGGCGATCCAACTTAAGTGCGCCATTAGTAGTTGTAACTACTAATGGCGCACTGTGCAGTGGTGCGCCATTAGTATAAATTTTTTTGAACTAGTGCGCCTGTCCAAACATACTAATGGCGATCTCGGTGAAGTGCGCCATTAGTAGTTGTAACTACTAATGGCGCACCATGCAAGTGGTGCGCCACTAGTATCAAAAAAATTTTTTTGAACTAGTGCGCCTGTCCAAACATACTAATGGCGCATCCAGATGTAGTGCGCCATTAGTAGTTGTAACTACTAATGGCGCACCGCGCAAGGGGTGCGCCATTAGTATTTTTTTTATTATTTTTGTAAATTATTAATGGCGCACTTCAGTGAGGTGCGCCTATTAGTTACCTGGATTACTAATGGCGATTTAGTGCTGGTGCGCCATTAGTAAGTGGGCAGCAACAAGATATTTTGGACAGCCTCTCCTACCCACACTCACTTTCTCCCCACTTCATTCTCTCCACCTCCTCCTTGTCTCGGTGCCTCCTCTTTTTCACCACATTTCCACCATAGATTCATTCAAATTAAGTGGTTAAATTACCTTGTTTTAATAGGTAAGTAAGGGGGGAAGCTATATTTATGATGTTCTCCCTACAACAATGTGCACATGCACTTTTTACGGCCTAGCTAGATCTATGTATGTTCGTGGTGTTGCATATGTTTGTGGTGTTGCATATGTGTTTGTGTTTGAGGTGTACCGTATTTGAAATGCGATAGTTGCCAATATTTTGCCGGAATGTTGATTCATTTCCGCTTCAAGTAGAATTTTGGCATTAAGCATTCTTTTGGTCCTATTTTTAGGGAAAGTCATGCCAAATTTTTGTTTGGTTCTAAAATATCGCTTTTGTTTCTACCCCGCAGCGCACTGATGGTCCGCACGATGACCGAAGGCATCGTGGAATAGGTTTTTGAGGTCCGTGAAGGCCGAGATGCTTCAAAAGAACGAGACGGAGATAAGATGTCCGTGTCAAGATGCAAGCTCAAGAGCCTTATTATGGACCCGGATTCCGGCAGGTGCGGGACCACCTGCTCTTGCGTGGTTTCATGGATGGCTATTGGTGGCAAGGTGATGAAGATGACTACGAAGTCGCCCATGGGGGCCGGGCAAGAAATGAGGAAGGGCAGCAAGACAACCACCGAGGCTCGGGCGGGCGAGAAGACGAAGAATCCCTGTGAGATGATCACGACGGTGATGTTATACAGTCATCATGTAGAAGATGCAGGACATGATGATGAGGAAGATGCCGAGCAGGCGACGGGCATGATCATGAAGATGATGATGTCATGGAGCAGACGACGCTGGACCATCGGCGGCTGGGTGCAGGACCTCATATTCAAGAGCTGCTTCTCGCGGATGGATAACGCCAGAGCTGCCGCCTCGAGAGAAAACCAAGATGGATCAACTTGAGTTAGACGCGTTACTCCATTATATGAAGGATGCAGGCCCAAGGATACCCGCCGAAAGTAACGCCATGGCTCGAGATGAAGGTAAAACACAAAATGACCGACGATGCTTCGACGAGAACATGTCATTCGCACTAACGCCTTCCCAAGGGGAACAAGTGCCCGACTAGTTTGGAGGAGGCGAAGAAAATCATGTGTCCTCTCGACGCATCGCGACGTGAAATACCATGTGTGCATGAACAATTGCATCATTTATCGGGACGAGCACGCTGGAGTCTACCATATGTCCGTGCAAAGCGGCGCCACTCGATACAAGAAGAGGAAGAAAGCTCCTCAAAAGTGGTGTGGTACTTTCCGATCACTCCTCGCTCGCAGCGCTTATTTCATGGACCCTAAGGTAGCAAAGCTCCTGCGCTGGCACGCCGGATAGGAGGAGAAGAAGCGGAAGATGACGCAAATGATCCGGAGATAGATAAAAAGACAAGATGCCGAGTCACCCTAAGGATGCGAGCTGCTGGCAAGCGTTGAACTTCAAGACTCGGAATTTGGGAACGATCCAAGGAACATCGTGGCCGGGCGCGAGCACCGATGGAGTCAATCCGCTTGGCAGCCAGAGAAGCACACATAGCACCTGGCCTGTGTTTGTGTGGATGTACAACCTTCCCCCGGTTGTGCATGAAGAGGAAGTACATTCACATGAGTATGCTAATTGAAGGGCCGAAACAACCAGGGAACGACATCAATCAGTACCGGGCTGCTGAAAGAGGAGCTTGACACGCTGTGGAAAACGCCAGCCAATACGTGGGACGCCGCAGAGAAAGAATATTTCTATGAGAGCCGTGACCGTCACGACGGTGCACGACTATCTCGGTTACGGATATCTCGCGGGCAGGTGTAGTCCACGGATTTTCCGGATGCGTAAGGTGCATGGATGACACAACGACGCCAGCTAGATAGAGATCCCGGTCTTCAAAACCGTGTTCATGGGACATCAAGGTGGCTTCGCTGACGATGACCCGTGGAGGAAACGCAAGGATCTGTTCGATGGTGAAACCGAACTCAAAAACGCCTGGTACGAGGAGCGGCGAGGAAATAGACAAGCTGTTGAAAATTGGAAAGACTGCCCACCGCCGAAAGAAGCAAAAGGCGCCAGAGCCGAAAGAAGCGAAGGCGCCAAAGCCGCTGCTGAAGGTATGGAAAACGAGGTCTGTTTTCCGGGACTTGCCAGATCGAAGATCCATCGTGCCTCACAGCCTTGATGTCATGCATATCACGAAGAACATGTGCGAGTCTGCTTGGTACCCTGCTCAACATGCCGAGAGGACCAAAGATGGGAAAAGCAAGGGCAGACTTGAAATCAATGGGCATCGTGCAGGAGCTTCACGCTTAATGATGATGATGATGATGATGCCGAGGCGGCAGGACACGTAAAGTCGCCGCAAAGGCAAAAGGGCCAAGAAGACCGGAAATGACTACCTCCCGCTGCGGCTTCACTCTAAGTCGAGGACATCGAGCAGTTTTTCACCCGCCTCCTATGAGTAAAACTTCCTTACGGTTACGCTGGGAAGATAAGCAGATACCTAGACCCAACAAGCAGAAGTTCAGCGGGATGAAGTCTCACGACCGCCACGCGGCCGATGATGCAGACATTTCCAGCTTGTAATCCGTGGGATCATGGACACGCACGTCCGCGGAAACGCTATTTGGCCTATGCAACTTCTTCGACGCCATCTCTAAGTCGATTGGCGTGAGGCAACTCGTAAGGCTACAGTGAAGAGATCGTGGTGATACTATGCGAGCTTGAGATGTACTTCCCGCCCGCATTCTTCGACGCTATGGTGCATCCGCTGGTCCATATAGTGGAGGATATCATCCAACTCGGGCCGACGCTCCTCGCACAGCATGATGCCGCTCGAAAGGATGAATGGTGTCATCAAAGGATACGCTCGCAACATGTCACGCCCGTAAGGAAGCATAGCTGTGGGCTTTCGATCAAGAGTGCATCTCCCATCGCATTTAATTATCTAGGCATCGAGAACCCCGCTGGTCTGCCTGGTTAACAGTGCACCTCGGCAGGCTCGCTGGATGGGGTTACCGTGAGGGTCGCCATAAATGCATGTCGATTTCGAGGGTCGACTCACGACTTTTGAAAGAGCAAACCTAGTCGCACTACAACACATAGACGTGGTCGATCCTTGGGTGGTAGAGCACAAAACCTTTATTAAGAAGACGACAATGACCGAGGCCAACAGAGGACGGACGGAGATATACTCAAAGAGCACAACTCATGTTTCACGCGTTGGTTCAAGCAGTAAGCTTCGTTGCACTTTTTACATGAGGATTCTTCCGCTGAAGAACAACTCATATTCGCTTTGTCACAGTGGCGCCGAGCACAACTTGATGACCTATGAGGCGCATTTATATCAACGGCTACACATTCTACACCGAGGCCAAGGACATGAAGAGCGATGGTTATCGTAACTCCGGGTAACGATGGAATCCTACACCGTAACGACAAGGACAGATACTACGAAGGATCGAGGAGATCTGGGAGCTGAGCTACGCCGAGAGAAGGTCCCATGTTCCGTGGTCGATGGGCCAAGAACGCCATAAAAGAAGACCGTATTTCACCACCATGGTTATACCCGGGTTAATCCAAGATCATGGGCGCAAACGTCACCGCTAAAAATGAGCCATGGGTACTGGCTTCCCAAGTGGACCAATGCTTCTTCATTACCGACCCGCCAAAGCCCACCGTGTTGTCGGAGGAGAGGCAAAAGGAAGATCATCGGAATGGATGGAGTAGCTAATGAGCAAGACTTCGACAAGCACGGGCGACCCGAGGATCGAACATGACGATTTATGATGAAGTAGCAGCATACACCACAAGAAGAAGCAGGACCACCCTACCTAAAGGACGTCTGCTCCATAGAAGAACTCCATTTGGCGAAAAAAGAAGAGCAAGAAGATTGTGAAGAGATAGCAAGCTAAGATCGATTGTATTTCAATCAGAGACTTCATTTCTCGAGCACTTTTTGATATCATGAATATTTTTAAATTTCATGGGCATTTTTGAATTCATGAATATTTTTTTAAAATTTGATGATATTTCTCATATTCAATATGAAAAAATATTGAATATTCATGAGGACACTCGATCTCGATCCCCCTCCCTCTCGATAGCTATCCCTCGCCAGATCCCTCGCCGAAAGCACCCCCGCCTCCACCGCCGACCCCCGCACCTCCCCGCCTCCACCACCGCCGACGAACCACCGCACCTCCCCGCCTCCACCGCCGACGCACTCCACCGCACCTCCCCGCCTCCACCGCCGACACCTCAAGACCTCCCTGCCCGCCCACCGCCGCCACCAACACCCGCACCTCCCCACTTTTTGAAGATATTTTTAAATAACAAATTTGATGATATTTTCAAATAAGAAATTTGATGATATCTTCAAATAACAAATTTGATGATATTTTCAATTAAAAATAAAAAAACAAATTTGATGATATTTTCAAAAAAAAAATTTGATGATATTTGATGATATCTTCTGTTCTAGTCCTCATGAAAATAACAAATTTGATAAAAAAAACAAATTATTAGATGCAACAAGAAATAATGAAAAAAATTACTAATGGCGCACCAGAGGAGGGTGCGCCATTGCTATCAGAAAAATTTACTAATGGCGCACGATGTGGTGGTGCGCCATTGCTATAGCTGGATACCCCTTCGCCCGATCCCCCTTCCCTCTCCCTCGCCAGATCCCCTTCCTCCCCGCCACACCTGGCCCGACGACCCTGCCTGCTCCAACGACTTCGCGCCCGCTTCCACACCCGCCTCTCCCCTGCCGCCGACGCACTTCGCGACCGCCTCCACACCCTAGCACCTCCCCACTTCCTCCTCGCTGCTTCACTCGACTAGGTCGCCCCCGCCGACACCACATCGCCCCCACGACCACCGCCGCCCCGCGACACCACCAAGGAGTCCAGGAGCTCTGCAGTTGTTCTTCTACGCCATCTACGACCAGCTGCTCAAGCTCGATGACTCGCATCGGCGGATCGAGGTCTTCTTCCACCTCCGCCACCGCTGCCTCACCGGCCGATCCGCGGCCACCTTGTCAACCCCGACCCCGCAACGAGCTCGCCATCGCCTTCCTCTCGGTGAGCTGCACCGTTCCTCCCCTTGGTCGTGGCTCCTCGCCTCGGGTTGCCGCCTCGTGGCTGCAGGCTCCTCGGCCCCTCGGTCGCGCCTCGCTCCTGCCCAGCGCTGGCCACCGCACCGCGACTGCCTCCACTCACGCTGGGCCGCGCCTGGCCCCGCCTGTGCACGCCACAAAGATCATGATCGCGCCTCCACTACGCCGGGCCTGTTTCATACATGGATTCATTAATGTTATGATGTTGTTATACGCCGGGCCCAGGTCCGCTAAACTAGGATTAGTCGAAAGCAACAAAGAGCACTAACCAACCAAAGTTCCACTAGAATTAGGCCACTAGAGAGGAAATAAACAGGTGTGCACTATGCTAAAGGAAGTTGATAAATCCAAACCATGAATTATCAAGTCTGCAATCTTTAGCATGAGTATTTCAGAATTGCTAGTGAAATGTCTTAGGTTTTACTCCAAGGTAATTAGCTCCACTACATTGTCAGGTTTTCTGTTATTTGTGTGAAACATCAGGGCATGAATGTTAGTGAATTATGAGAATGATTAAGGGTTCAGCAATCAGATTATAATTATAACTGTAGTTACTCACTTGGAGTGAAAATTTAGAAAAGAATAAAGTGTAAAAATTCAGAAAAGTTACTAAACAGCAGAAGCAATGGCCAAAATTCAATGCTTATGAAGAAGGTACTCCAACAGTTAAGAGTGCCAATAAGTTCAGTTTTCATGTACTCCCAAACTGGTAACTAAATTACAGTAACAATAAGTTTTCATGTACTAATTCTGCCATAAATTCAGTTTCAAGATTCTACACTAAATATTCAGTTTTCAAGTTTCATACATGTCCTGCTCCTGCCATCGTTATGAGTACCCTCTCATCAATATTGGTGAGCATTGTGCTACTTCTTGTCTCAGATTTGTGATGCTTCTGTTGTACTACTTGGTCGATCAGAAGATAACTTACGTGTGGACGAGCCTAGCACAACTAGCTATTTGCATACTTGATAGTTCCTCTTCAAGATATGAGTTAACTTTCAACATATGCACACAAAACCAAGTATTTCTTGGATTTCTTTGCACGAGTTAACTTACTAAACAAATGCTTATGGCATCAAGTATTAGCTAGAGTTCTTTGCTTAAGATGTTGTCCATACAAGAATCTAGGCCATTTGGTTCAGTTTCTACCAGCAAGAACACATCAAGTGGGTAAATAGATGCTGCTGCTGGACTATATATTCTGGACTATATGTTCATTGGTACTATATGTTCGTAATGAATTAACTTGTTGTCATTTATCGAAATTCATAATGTGCTGGACTATATGTTCATTGGTACTACTTGTGATGCTGCTGATGTACTACTTGGGTATTTTGTCAACTTGTGATGCTGCTGTTGTACATCGAGAAGTCCTTGAGTTTGCCGGAATGTCGATTAACTTCCGCTCCGGCAAATTGGTATTCCATATGTCCTATTTTCAGCAAAGGTCATGCTGAAATTTTCCGTGAATTTTAGCATGACTTTGCTAAAAATAGGACATATGGGGTACTTATGACTAATGCATGGGCCAGGTATCTTAGTACTTAATTAAGTAGGATCAACTGCCCCGCCATTCTTGTTGCATTAAACCATAGGTGGCAATAGAGCCAAGTGATTAGGCCCAACTTAGAATTCTCCTTCCCTTTTCTTGATAGGGTATATTATTAGAAGATACCCATATATATCAGTCAACCTAGGGTGCCACGGCATCGATAAACCCGAAATGATAAAATTTACTTAGCATTTAGGGTGCCTCAAGGCCGACAAACCCTAAATTATAAAACCTTGGCTTTTAGGGTGCCTCGTGTCGATAAAACCGAAATGATGAAAGCTTAGGCTTTTAGGGTGCCTCAAGGCCGAAAAAACCCTCAATGATAAAAGCTTAGATTTTAGGATGCCTCGTGTCGACAAACCCTAAAATGATGAGACCATGATCTTGTTCCTTGACAATAACTAACTTTTTGACCAAACTTTGTTTCTATTTAGAGAGAAACATGGCCCACAACGATGAGGCCGGGGGTTCGGGCGGCAAGGCATTCTAGGAGCTGTCCCAGGAGATGGAGGAACAACCTCACTTGTATGAGGACGCCGCCTTCCCCACCGATCCTGAGACCACTGATGGTACCGCCGAGGATGACCCCATCGATGCCACCACCGATGGTGCCGCCGAGGATGCCACCATCGATGATGGCGGCGCATTTACGATGGCAGCCAACAGAAGAGACAACGGAAGTACTGGCGCTCGACTGCGTTCGCACCCTCAAGGAGGAAGTTATCAAGTGGACTCGACGGAATCCAACGGCTACCAACTAATAGTCAAGGGTACTCGCTTCAGCTCGGGTGCATTCTCCGAGCACCGCCTCGATCAACACCGAGAACCTTAGGCATCCCGACCGAGGGAATTTGCGCAACCTCCTCTTCACGGTTGCACGAATGATACAAGTTCCCCGCTGCTTTTGAAAACACAAGCCTCAAAGGGAATAAAGTGAACAATGCTGCCCTCACGAAGATGAGCAAGGCCCTGTCTACTTGGAAAAGCAATGTGAAGAGAATGATCGAGAAAGGTGAGAGTTATGAGAAGATCAAGGAGAAAAATCCTTCGATCACCGAAGATGACTACAACGACTTCAAGATCAATTGCTCGAGCACCGCAAACTCCGAATCAAGTCAGTGGGGCAAAGAAATGCGGGAGCTGAACTTAGGGGAACACACACTCGGTCCCGGCGGTTACAGAGTGGCGGAGCCTATATGGGACAAGGAGGACGCGGAGCGCCGAGCAAGGCCTACCGCCTCTTCGATAAATACGGTGACAAGCAGATCAGGAACTTTGTCAGGCCCGGTACAAGAAGGACCCGAAACAAAGGAGCTTACCACGGATCCAAGACCGTGGCGCTTGAGGTTGTTCTGGTAAGGAATACCGGCCCCGGGGTAATTAGCTCCATATGGTTGCATTCTAATTAATGAAGCCAAATTTCTAAATGGTTCACATTCCTTCCGCAGGCGACTGAAAGCAGTAGCGCGGGCTCGACTAAGAGCAACCCTTGGGACACCACTCTCAATAGGGCGTTGAATGTAATGAAGAACAAGGATAAGCTCAGTAAGCCGACGTCAGCTGGTCGTGTGGCCGGCAAAGGCTTGTCCACAAAATGGGGTCATACTATACCGCTGGTGCGGAAGGAGAAAAGACCAGCTCGGAAAGCCAGCGCCGAGGTTCAAGAACTCAAGGCACAGTGGCGCTGGATTCCGGAGATTGTCCAAGAGCAAGTGCAACAACAACTCGGAGCGATTTATCACCGCCATTGTGCCTACCTTGATCCAGGGGTTGAGTGCGTGGATTGCGGCGGCCAACAGGGCCGCCTCGATTCCTAGCTTCACGGCCAGCAACTCGCAGAATGCGATGGCGGGCCATTGGTGTCTCCGGGCGGAGGCGGCATTGGTGTCTCCGACGCCGCACGGGAGTTTAATGCACCCGGTGTACGCCGCCGCACCTCTGCAGCAAGCGGCCCCTCCGTTAATCGCAGACGCTCGCCGCTGGCGGTGCTCGACATTAGCCGAGCTCGACGCCATCATCACGGTAATTAAGTTTCTCTCGGTCGAGGACTTCATCTCCTTGCCTTTGATCGGGCATCCCCGACGCCTCTACATGTTTTCGCAGGGCGCCGCCGACGCTCCTGCACTCTCCCCGCACTTCGTGAACAACGAAGTTGGTCGATGTCGCCAAGGGCAAAATCGCTCAACCGGCAACCCTTGTTCCACGGTACCCAGATGCCACCCAACTTGTTTAGGGTTCAACTGGTTCGGTGCTGCCAGGCTGCGACGAAGTTGTTACCTCCGATTCAACCCGTCGGGGCCGACGATGATGACGTGATGACCTCGCCGCCTCGAGCTGGCCTCGCTTTGGTCAAGAGCCAGATTCGCTTTGGGGGCGGGGAGACCACCCCAAAGACAACACCGCCAGTCGTTAGCGCCAAGTCGGCCCCATGGCAAGACCGCCGAACGGTGCCGAACATCCCTATGCCATCGGATCCAAACATGCATATGGCATGTGATCGTAACGACGACGACGATTTATACATTTGCCAACGCCGATCAGTACTTTGCCGATCATGGGTACGGTGGCGACTTCATGGGGCCTCCTTCTCAAGAACCCAACCCAACAAAAGACGGCGCGATCTAGCTGGTACCGCTGGAGAAGCCAAGTTGCAACAGCGCCGCTCGCTGCTCAGCTCTCAGAGACGCCCAACTGCCGACTTCACCGAGCCTCGATAGGCGAGGTGCGTAAATATTATCAGCCCCAACACACTCAAGAAGTCAGTCTGTGAGCAAAACTCGTCCCATTACAGGAGAAGAAGAAGGCACGCAAAAGAAAGACTAACAAGGGTGCGGGCCAGCCGCACCGAGTACGATCCGTGCTCAGACGGGCCACCTTCACCGAGGATATCTCGAGGAGGGTGCATGTGGCGGTAGGGCGATGCTACCGACAAATATGCTCAATGCTGCAACCGGTGCTATGCGGAGTCTCGCATGATGTTGTTCTTTCTTTGGAGAAGCGGCCTCGTAGAGAAGGATGTGGCATACCCGGTTTTCGTGGCCAAGGTGCTAGAGGGCAAGGGCTTTGTGGATAACTCCATCGGGCGCATTTATCGCCCTGCGGTTTGATGACATCCACGCTTATGTTGAACCTTCATCCGCTTCCACTACACCTTCGCTCGGCTATTTTCGCTGAGTATGGAGATGCGGATCATTCGCGACAAGACCCCGGACATCGTGGATAGTCGACCCCTTCTACATGTGTGCCAAGATCTTGGGCAGCGCTGGGACCGCAAGTCGCGAAGTTCTTACCTCAAGGCGCCATTCGCAAACCAAGATAAGGATAACTTCCTCGTGCCTTTACTTTCCCGAGTAAGTCCTCCCTCAACCGCCCGTAACATATGAATTCTTAGATTTCGATCGCTTTTTCTTTTAACATTCCGTGTTTTCTGCAGTGACACACATTGCACGCTCATCCTCCTAAGCCCCAAATATTCCAAGGCCACGTATTTCGACCCGGACCGTCAGTCGAACGTAGACTACACAAATGTCAAGAAGGTTCTTGATGATGTTCTCCCTGGCTACGCCCAATCTAGAGGCACCTCCACCAGGCCTATTCGTAAGTACGGCAAGCACGTGTTCTCCCACAATACGACGCTTCGCTGCAGGCCAAGCAGTCACCGGGCGGTCAGAAGGGTGCCTACTACGCCATCCATCACATGCGGGCGATCGTACGGGACCATCATCAACTTCTGCTACCGAGTAAACTCCAAGATTGGGCAGCGAGCGTGTCGGCAATCCAGGACGCGGACATCAGACAAGAATTCTTTTGCATCCAAATGGAGTTTGCGGAAATCATCCATCAAGATGTCCTTCAGACGTCGGGCAGTTCTACCTCAGAAATCAACCGTTCAACAAAGGTGACATCGACACAATGCTACAAATGCAGGATGACAACGCCTGCTCTTTCATGACTCCCACGATAGACGGCGGCTTCATCCACGCCCGTCCCTTGAGTCGAGTTGTCTAGTTCTGAAACATCGATTGGCTCATGTTGTAATTAAACTTTAATGAACTTGTAGTATGTCTCTTTGGTTTCGAGAGTCGCTCAACTTAGATGTAATCGATGCTATTAATGTCTTGCTTTTCTCTTCCGGTCGCTCTGCTGCATACTTATATATTGCTTATGTATTGTCTGTGGAATTGATACTAACGCTTTTGTTTGGCTAGTGCATAGCGATGCCGCCGTATGTCGTGGTACAAGGGTAAGGTTCCCGGAGTTCACGACGATCGGGAGTAGTGTCGGAGACAGGTTCACCGATTCAGCGGTAACAGTTACAAAGGGTACACCACTAGGGCCGAGGCCGAATCTAGATACGCCCGCCATCTAGCGGGAGAGGGAGGGAGCGTTGGAGGAACCGGATGAAGACGAAGTTTCATCGTGATGATGCTCATCGTGTTCACCGCAGCTCTCTTCTATGTTATGTTAGTTTAGATGATCGATATAGACTTGTAATGTGAAGACAAACTCTCTACTAGCGGTCTCGAGACTTGTAATATAATGTTCTATCTTTGTTCGGTCTTTTCAATTCGGAGACTAATATGATGAATTGTATTCAGAGACTAATATGATGAATTGTATTCAGAGACTAATCTTCTATTGTATTCGATGAATCTGTTGTTGTTGTGTGCTGTCTATATTTTGTCCAATTATACATTTTGTAACCTGTGCAAAAACAGAAAATTAAAAAATCCTAATATTCATACTAATGGCGATCACAACACAGTGCGCCATTAGTATGTTAAAGGATACTAATGGCGATCACTGAACAGTGCGCCATTAGTATGCCGAAGTTACTAATGGCGCATCCTGTTGCCGTGCGCCATTAGTATGCCAAAGCACCTGGGTATACATGGCCCCCTGGGAGGCATACTAATGGCGCATCCAGTGGTGCGCCATTAGTATACCAGATACCAGGGGCGGATCCAGACTGAAGATTACCCGGTGTCCACATAGAAGAATACATCAAAAAATCAATGACCTACACACTAAATCAATGGATTATCTTAAGCAAGTGTACATTAGACCCGGTGCCAGTGACACCAGGTAGCTGCACGTATCTACGCCCCTGCCAGATACTAATGGCGCACCGGTGGTGCGCCATTAGTAAAATATACTAATGGCGTGGCACTAATGGCGCACCACTAATGCGTCATTAATGGCCAAATTAGGTGCGCCATTAGTAGGCCTTTTCCTAGTAGTGTATGGTTTAGAAATCTTGTAAGATATGCAACACCTATGCAAGCAAGTAAAAGGTTATTTGTTATTTTGGTCAAGTTAGAACTGTAACAAGATCTCAAGCTCACAATGCCTTTGCCTTTCCTCGACTGTAATCCCACTAATATATATTTAATTTCAATTAGACGTGTAATCATTACCCCTTCATCCCATATTAAAGGGTGTTATTCGTTGTGTTTCTTCCTGCTCAAAAACAAGAAAACATGGTGTCCTATCTCCACCGATCCACTTCTCCTCGACATGCCCCACTATCATGTGTGCTTGAGTCGTCCTCTTGGCACCACCCTTTGAATAGTTGGCACCACTCTTTGAATAGCACCTCATTGACTTTGCCATTAACCTTTCCCTGTTAATTGTTACATGGTGTTGATTGTTCATGGCCATGCATGCGAGCGATTCTCGCTGATTGCTGCACAAAGCACATGCTAATTGATGGTGACCATGCAACATGCTATAGCCCACTGTTAATTTTGGTACAACATGTGTGGCCTGAGGCGTGTGGGAGTGAGCACAAGGACTAATTAGTGGTGTCATTGGTCTTAGAAAAACCGATACGCCCTCTAATATGGAATATATGAAGAAGGTGTTGTATTTGGCATTCAAGCATTGGGTTTCCTTTTGGATCTTGCTTGATGAAAAGAGGAAATTTCATCGTGATGGGGATAGATCATTGCAATTGTTGGTCTTCAACGAGGAATTCCTAGTAAGCGCGAGTCATCAGCTCGCTGACTACATCCCTACCCTTTGTACACACTGCACGCCACTCCTAGCGATTGAGTGGTCCGGTGAAGTGTTTGAATCGCAGTGACGGGGTGGTTTGCTGCCCCAACGTCATGAGAAGCCCATTAAACCTAATCATTTAGAGGAAGGAGAAGTCGTAACAAGGTTTCCCTAGGTATTGTTGTGACCATGACCAAAACAGACCGCACACGCGTCATCCAATCCGCCGGCGACGGTGCTCGGCCAAGTCCTCGACCACCTCCCCTCCCCGGAGTGGAGGCTCGAGGTAAAAGAACCCTCGGCGCCGAAATTGTCAAGGAACATTGTGCCCCCTGGAGGTGTCATTGGTCTTAGAAAAAAACGATACACCCTCTAATATGGAACATATGGAGAAGGTGTTGTATTTGGCATTCAAGCATTGAGTATCATTTTGGATATTGCTTGATGAAAAGAGGAATACCAAAGATTAGGTATAACAACAAATGTACACATAAAGAACAATTTGAGAGCACTATACTAACTCATTTGAGCACTAGCAACCAAGTAAACCTCAACACGTGATAGATGCAACACATGAGCTCATATTCTGAGATACATGCATATTTGTCCATCAACTATTTAATTACAATCTAGCCACCAAAGGTGACTCAGAGAATTCCATCGGCTTTCAACCGAAAAAGTTGTGGCTTCGTAAGCTCAAACACAACTTTCTAGGCCTTGCCTCTCCTCAAGGAACAATAGTGTGGTAGCGATTCCGCCTATTGTGAATGAAGGAGGGGGCACGAACATGCAATTATTTTCACATCCATGTGAGCAAGCGTCGTGAACTGAATCCATTCCGAGCTTTGGTTAGATGGTGCAGTGGCTTTGTCGTAGCATGAGATGGAAGCTCTCGCTTCGTCACTTTTCTCGTCCCATCCTCGGCGAACCCATGGAACACGCCAATTGCATTGATCTACTGAGCTGCATCTAGCGATAAACCTGTCCAAGTTCAAGCTACCTCTCTCTCTATGGAGGTGTGAGCCATGATCCATGCTTTGCCTGAGGACATGACTCTAGGCTTTGGACGAGTGTTTCCTGTGTTCTTCCAATCCCGCTGAGTAAGTGTCAAAGTTGATTTCTTGGTGGCTATGGTAAAAGTGTACCATCTCAGTGGAAGCTTGTTACACCTTCTCATCCAGGCTTTCTGGACACCGCTTCCAAAGAAAGATTTGGAGACAAATGAAAGGGATTTCCATCGTATTTATCCAAGTTCACTCCTCAAGCTCATTGTTAAGATGATGGAGAATCGGCTTGTGTCTCTGCCTGCCTGAGGTTGACGCAGCAAACAAGGGAGCAATTGCGAAGGGTCATAGCATTCAAACTTTTTCCTGGTTCAGCAAATGGTCAAGATGATGCATAGAAAGGAAGTTGATGCCGTTCTCATTAAGCTTGACAACTCGCGCACTTCGATCCGGTCTGGTCTGAGGCGGAGGGAGCAATTTGCATTGTTTTCGTGCACCATTAGCTCGGGTCCTCATCAATGGTAGCCCGAGGGACCTCATTTGGCATGCTTGTGTCCTACAATAGGGGGACCAATGTTTGATGCTTTTCATGCTAGTCATCAACATGCTCAATGCCGTGGTGGTTAGGTGTGACCATGCATGTTGACCATGCCTACCTTGACACTTTCTAGAGGTGTTCGTGGGGCTTCGGGCTTGTGCGTGAATATGGTTGGAGTGTGATAGTGCGGATCAAGTTCGACATTGGGAAATGCCGATTGAACTTGCGCCATTCCAAAGAGGCCTGGTGTACTGCTTACTGTACCCTAGGCATCGGTATTGCATGCCTGCGCTAGTGTGAAACCTTGGGATGCACCCAAATATAAGCTTTTTAGCTTGGTCTGCACTCCTAGATAGATGTTGGACCTCTGATAGGGTAGCGTGTTGCAGCCTCCCGCCCTTCCACATCCAGATGTGTGCCCTTTGTGCACAAGGTCACTGAAAACTCTCAACCACCTCCTAGTCGGTTGTGTATCCTCTCGCGAGGTAAAAGGCCAAGATCATGTGATGAATTGATGTTGCCTCCTACAAGGCATGACATGTTTTAGTCCTCATGGAGCCTAGCCAGATAGTGGCTCCCCGCTGTGGTTAGGGGTGGTTTCAACTTGGTGGCCACAACACCATGCAATCCATTTGATTGGAAAGAACTAGTTAATGGCTCCCCATTAGGACTAGTGGTGGTTTCAACTGGATGGCCACTGCACCATGCGATATATTTGCATGAAAAGAAATCAGTGTGATTTCAAGAAGAAATTCATGTCAGCAGCAAATGTAACTAACCAAATCAACGATCAATGCCGACAACGGAAGTTGGTAGACAATGGTAGTCCAATGAGAATGATTACTTAGCCTTAGTTGCGGTTGTGGCGTGGCTATATCTGAGACCTTTGAATATCTCCTCATAATTGTAACCCCTCTATATCTTAATATATAGACACAAACTGAGGGTTCTCAAACAAAGGTTGGCAGAGGCAGAATAAAAATTGCAACTCAAGCGTTGGGTGGCCTGTGAGGATAATAGATGGATTTTTAGCATCATAATCCTACTACTACGATTGAATACTGCAAGCACGGGCAAACAATTGATCCCACGCTCATAAACATGTCTATCATGTAAAATAGGCAGATTATTTTGACTATGATTCTTCTTTTAAACTTGTCTCCATTCCCTTATTTATTACCCGTAGATTGTATGATATGTTCATCCAATTAAGTTACATCTTTACCTAATAGTCCCAAGGCTTAATTAGCAAAAGAGACCAAAGTAAATTGGGGTTAGGGAATTTGATATAGAAAAATATTGTCAGCTTGCCAAGGTTCAGTGGAGATGACAACTTAATGAAAGATGGGCTTTGGTAGGCGAACTGCAAAATGGGATTGGACCATATGGCTATCAAGTTTGTTTATCTTTACTGTGATTTTGTGTTATCCTATAGTCAGATGTGTTTTAGCGAAATGTGCACTGAAACCACCATAATCAAGAAAGTCCAAGCCTCTCCTTCTGTCCACCCCTTTATGTATGATACCAAGAAAGTCTATTGGAACTTCTTTTTACCAAGCTTTTTCCCTTATACACACACGCTGAATGATATGTGATATTTGCAACAAAATATTTCCGTCCAGAAATACTTGTCATCAAAATGGATAGAAAGAGATGTATCTAGAACTACAATACATCCAAATACATTCCCTTTTATCCATTTTGATGACAAGTATTTCCGGACGGAGGGAGTAGCAATAAGGAGAGAAACACCAGTTTCCTAAGTGCGCTACACTCCTCTACTTGTGTTCTGTGCATAAGTGAAGATGTATCGACATTTAGGAATGTATGTGGTTAGTAATACATAAACGAAGACAATTCTGGTTTCTTTTCTTTTCCTGGACTTAACAACTGAATGTGCATAGAGTGGCGCAATAGCGCATAAATATCATCACGAAACAATATCAGCAATACTGACCACTGGAAATCTTTTGCTGTGGCAATGACTGCTGGGTTTACCTGAGTCTGAAATTCTTGATGTTCCCGACCCATCCCAAGCCCACGTATCTTGAAAACCTGAGATTTCTGCACAAAAGCAAAACGGATTGAGTCGAGAACTACTGTCAACACGGAACCTACCTGTTGAAACAAAGAGCTTTGGGGAACTGGACAGTTGAATGCGCCATCGATGGGGACTTCTTTTGCCGGTCAGCAAAAGAAACTGCTCTGCAAACGATCGATAGTGCACGGACGAAATCTTGACGGTGCCTATCTTGAACGGTGCTGATTTGCGAAATGATTTTTACAATCTAATGGATGATCTGATCTATCGTCAAGATTTCATGTGAAAAACTATCGTCCCTAGAGCAGTGCTCGTCAACAAAAAGACAATTCCCGCAGAAAAGGCGGCGGGGGGTGGAGGGAGACGAGGGAGAGGGGCGGAGGAGGGGAAGGGGGAGGCGGCGCACCTGAACTCTGCGGGAGAATCGACCGGCGGAAGACACCGCGCGCCGTGCGGCCGGGGCGAGAAAGGCTTCCTCTTGGAGGAGGGGGAGGCGGCGCACCTGGACTCCTCGAGGGAATCGGTGGGCGGGGGCGATAAAGGGTTTCTGGAGCCAAATTTGGAAAGTCTGGCGGTTCCGCGCTAATGGGCCCCTCGGCTAATCAAATGGGCTTTTACAGACATTTTACGAGTATCTTTCTAACTAATCTCCTCCCCTGAAAAAAAAAACAAATCTCCTCCACCACATACACATTTTGGGCCCGCCCAACTAGTCTTTTCGGTTTTGGGATGGTTCGACCGGGTTTTTTATTTCGCCCTTTTGGGTTTTTCATTTTAGTTATTTCTTTTATTCTCCTATTTCCGTTATTTCTTTTATTTTTAATTTCCGTTATTTATTTTTTATTTTCAATTTACCATCATATTCTTATTTACCAATTTTACTTTTCATTTTATGCACCATATGCTTATACTTTTTTTTCAAATCAAGAACATTTTTCTGAAATCGTGAACAAGATTTTTCAAGTTCGCAAACATTGATTTTGATCGTGCACATTTTCCGAATTGACGAACAAGTTTCTTTGGAACGTCAACATTTTCTTTAAACTGGTAAACATTTTATGAATTGACAAACATTTTTAAAAAATTGAAACAGTTTTTAAAATTCATCAACATATTTTGAATCGATGAACTTTTTGTGTAATCCACAAAATAAATTGAGTTTTTTATCATTTTCAAAAAAATCATGAACATTTTTTTCAAATTTATGAACATTTTTTGAATATGCAAACATTATTTGCAAAACCACGAACATTTTTTGATTTTTTTTGAACATTTGAAAAAGTTTCACATTGGTTTTGAAATTTAGAATATTTTTTGAAATCCTGAATTCTTTTATAGAATAAATAAATAACAGAAAAGACAAAAAGTGAAATGGAAAAACAGGGTGCAGCCTGCATCACAGCATGGGCCAGCCCAAAAGGGGCGTGGGAGAAGGATGAAGCGTGTTGGCCATCGAGCCAGCGCATAGGGCGCCAAATGGGAGCCCTCTAAAATTTCAGCGAGGTGGCCCTCTTGCCTTAGTTTTATCCCATCAAAAAGTGCCGCCACCACGATGAACGTTGTCCGTATGCAGCATTGCTCTAATCAGGTTTACAAGTGCATAAAAGTTTAGAGATTTCCAAATTCAAAGGACTCTAGCAGATTTTTATTTATTGCTTAGAGCATTTCTATCCCTTTTTCTGTATTTTAACTCTACCCCACAAACTACCTCTATAGCCTTAGTTTGTCAAATTTTGAGGAGTTGAAAATTTAGCACGGGTCTTTGTGATGTGAGTTTGATTGATGGTCGCTCATGATTTAACTTAGAGTCGGTTAATCTAGGAGAAGTGAGGATGGTGACGCCAATCAACAACTTTGACGAGGCTCTCTTAGCAGTGGCGTGAGTTGCATCTGAGTTTGCCTCATCAGCAAGGTTATAAATGTTTTCCCCCATAATTTCGTTAATTAGCATGCAACTCTTCTCATCTTAATTAGCCCCAGATTTAGAAGATTAATCGGATTTTTATTGCTTCGATCATGTCTGTCCTTTTGTTTTTTCGAAAAAGATTCAGATTGTTATAAAAGTTAACTAAAATACAAAGCATCTCAAACATAATAAATAATTATCGAGGTCTCTGACCACCGAACGACCCCTGCCGGAGTCGGCTTGACCTTGTCGATGATAGCCGGTAAGTTTTCGTGCATGTGTCGCTAAGTGATGAAACTAAATCCGCACATCTCGGCAAGGGTTCCCAAACTAGGAGTCTAGAGACAATGGTAGCGAGGACACAAGTTTTTACCTGTGTTCAGACTCTTCAAGGAGATAAAACCCTAAGTCTTGCTTGTGTTTTATTGCTTTTGGATGGAGTACACTGATGTTGTTGTCCATATCCTATGATCTCTACCCTTCTGTTTATATAGATATCGGAGGGTCTAGGGTTACATCCTAGCGTCTATGAACAAGCGGAACGAGTTGTAGACGATTTCTAGCATCTTGGAGTATACGGCAAGTCTTCGGAAACCTTCCTTTCATACACCATGGGCTGCTCGATGTGGCCCACTCCCGAACCAACACGGGATCCTCAAGCCGCCCCATCTGGTTGAGAGACAGTTTGGTCAGAGGCCCCCTAGCCGGGAGACCATCAGTAGCCCCTAAACCGGTTTTCAAGTCTAGACATCTTCCGAGCAGATCTTCGTCTTCGGTCGTCGGTCTTGAAGACTGATTCAACGAATTTGTCCTCCAAATCAAGTCTTGATCACTGGATCATATCCTAGGTCCCCAAGACCACCTCAGTTTCCTGCTAAGCATCTCATCATTTTTGTGAAGCATCGATATCGAAGATTCTCCAACACAGTCGTTCCTTAGTCGCAAAGTATTCTCGCGCTCGGCTCGTGATGATGGTCATCCCATCCATGGGCCCACGTGGCCATAAGGCGTGGGTGTCTTGACTATCAACATTGTGTGAAGACATAGAGCATAACTAGTTTGGTGCCAAAAATTGGCATTGCCAATGTTTGACATTGTATCAAATTTGCTACTAATTGATTGGTTATCAAGTTGTCTCGCCAGATCTCACATAAGCTGCCAATATTTGCCAAGTATTGGTATTGCCAATAACCAATCATGCTCATAGGCCAAGGCCCCGCCGTTGTCATGTCCCATTAATAAAGAGATCGATGCGCCTCGATACATACAATAATTATCAATCGCGCCGTCTATTCCCATGTGCGATTGACACATGATGCATGGGAAATGGGAGATATGTTTCCACACTGCATGATAATCTTGTTGTCTTTTCGTGCTTCGCCCCACCTATAAAAGGCCGGAGGCGACGAGGAGGAGAGTTTTACGCTCCCATTACTCTCAATCTTCATCTTCCTGCTCGAGCTCTTATGCCCAGACTTTTCTCACACACCCGAGCCAAAGTCATCGCTTTTCCTCCCCTCGCCGACTATTCCCGGAGAGGGAAACAGAGTCGATGGAGAAGTCCTCGAACGCCGATGGGGAGCCTCTGGTTGCTTCCTGCACAAGGGGAAGTGGAGATCTTCCACGGTGATGCGGCATCTGCTAGGCAGGCTATCTTCAACTGGATACCTATCAGCACTGGAGCTTGTCCCTCCGCCTGCTATGCTCTTGTCGCCAGGACGCCGGCGTATGTTCCACGAGGGTGCCCAAACCCCGTGACAGCGTAGTGGGTATGTTTTGTTTCTCACCTCCTTGCGGTCTCAATTTTCCAATCCATCCCTTTCTCTGGCGCTTGCTTCACTTCTACGACATGCAATTCCACCACCTTGCCCCTAACACGATTCTACACATAACCTGCTTCGTTACCTTCTATGAAGCATTCTTGTGCTTCCGGGCAAGCTTTGAGTTGTGGTGCAAATTCTTCACCGTGGAGCTCCAAAGCAATGGCCCAATGGCATGTGAGTGCGGTGACGGCAAGATCAACAAGATCCAGGGCATCGTCTACCTACAGAGGTCGTTCATCAGGACTATCAAGAACTGGCAGGAGGAGTGGTTTTACATCTCGGATATGCTACTGGAGAATCCTCCTCGGGACGGGATAGTCACTCCCTTCAATCTGACGCCTTCCTCCAAGCTTCTGGAAGCCGAGGAACAACACCTCGAATGATTTCAGGGAGGTGGAGAAGGTGGCCCGCTGGGTCGAGGAGGAGCTGACTCTTGATCAGATGATGCACGTGGCTCTCAGCCATGGCATCCAGCCCCTTCAGGCCTGAGCACATCCAATGTGGATGTTCAGTGGGGTGGAGGACCCCGCTCGGGCTATCCGAAGTCATTTCTACGGGGGTAAGTCTATGCAGGAGATGCTCTCGCCGCTCTTCTGAGGCAAGGCCTCCAACTTCCCGGCGGTAAGTCTATGCAGGACATGTTTCTTTCTTTTTTTGCGAGAATATAGCGACATGTTTCATGAAGCGGGGAATAGGAGATACATTGCAGAGCCACCAAGGATTTTTCGAATCCAATTTATAAAACCTATCAAATAATGTACCTTTATGTGTTTGAAAGCTATCCAGATATGACCCATTTAAAAATATTATATTTTTATCTCAAATTGCTTTTGTGCAATGACATGACCATTTATATCATGTGTAAAAAGAGAAATAATATAACCAAAACACACTGCCTACACCCTGCAATCCACTGTTTCAGCTTCTCCAACGCCCCAGATACACTGCCAACAATCTAGTCATCATAAGAGAGAAATGGAAATGTACATGATGGCCCGAATGTTGAGATCGACTTCATTACTTGCATGTGTGACGCCACCCTAGAAGTAACGGAAGTCGCAACTGTTGTTCTGAGAGAGAAGCACCGCCATTTAACCCGTTCTTCGCCTCTTGCCATCATCTGAAAAAGGTTTTTGGCAAGCAACTATGATCAATAGGTAGAAATTTCGGATGGAATGGCGTGCATCAACTGAGGCTGCATATGACAGACCTCCTTCCGTACGAAAGAAGTTTGAACTTGGTACTCCCTCTGACTCGAATTAATTGACGCACTATGAGGTTGCATCAATTAATCCGGATCGGAGGGAGTATGTAATTTCCCTGTGAAAATTTTGGAACAATGACAGTCTGCAAAAATATGAATGTATGATCTTGTGTGTATGAGCTACCAAAGGCCCCAGGATGTAACACGAGTACAGATCCATGAGGACTGAACTCAAGTGTCTTGAGAACTTCTCCAATCTGACGTGTGAAGGAGGCATGTGCAATGACCAATCAGTGAATTGAGGATTTATTACTGTAGTTTAATTTGTTTTACTTTTGCAATTTCACCTATTTGCATGTGATGTACACATTGATGATTTAATATGGTACGTGGAACTGTGGAAGCGCAGGTAAGATGTAGTGTCATTGTTGATCAAATAATGAGCTAGTCTGTTTATTTTTCTCATAAATGATGATTAATGATGAGGTACCCAATACAGTTCTCATTTTTTGATATTTTAACCCAAATTCCTATAAATTCGGGCAAACTTTCAATTCAAATACTTATTAAACTAAAGTGACATTTCTGGTCATTTGGCGAATTGAAAACCAAGAATAAACTAGACTTAGAACAGTCAGTGGTGCCCAAAATATTTCCGTAACCTCTGTAGGAGCCAGGGGCAAATATGACCATCCTTCACTTGATCATTGGTTCTGAGACCTTAAAAATGCGAACATTATAAAAGACAGACAAATTTTACCTCCGACAGGATAATTTAGTAAATTGATTGATTTTGCGGAAATCCATTTTGGCTCCCAGGTGCACGTGCTCCTGCATGCGAAAATTATTTTTGAAATGTCAAAAATCCCAACAAGAATTCTATGTGTTCATAGTCACATTCAAATACTATCTACAATTTTTTAGGCAAAAAGGTTAAGCATTTTGGCCTGTGGGAAAAAAATATTGAACACGAAATGTTACCCTCAGTTGTCATCCCAAATTTGTTTTTTCACCGACGAAACAACGCTGCTCTGTTCCGCATGAAAAATGTCAAGCATGCTTGCGACACTAACGTGAACATCCACAAAAAAATTTAGAACTTTTTTAAAACATTTATTATTTGTTTTATGTTTACTATTCATGCGGGAGCATGTGCCTCCCGGGAGCCAAAACGCCCGGGCGGCATCCATGACCTACACATACATATTCCCGACTGGCAAGATTTTCACCATTGTTAAGCTATCTTCAAACACATTTCTGAGCAAGAATAAACATAACTTTCAGTTACGCTTCGGCATTGGTGATTTTCCTGAAATTTCCAAGGTGCCAGCGCTATGCTTGATGGAGCATAGTGAACAAACTGCAAGAGATCTTGGGCCCGTCTGATTTTGTTTACTAGTTCCTACAGTTTCATCATGGCCTCGCTAATGGTGCCAGTAGGCTTAACTGTATCTGTATACCAATAGCAAACAAATATATACCAATAGCAAACAAATATTATGGTGCAAAAAAGGTAATTGCTCAAGGCATTCTGCTGCATTGGTTATTTAGTGGAAAAGAATTAGTCGATGCCTCAACGGGTTAAGATTTTTTTTAATAAGACATGCAAGTACATGTCAGATTGCATTGCTGATGGAGGGGTAGCCAATAGATATGACAGACTTGGGAGCTGCTGTAGATAAGGACTCTGATGATGACACTGACAAGTAAGGAGGAAAGCAGTCATTTTTTTAGGAGATGGAAGCACTGAGTTTAGGAGACGAGGAAGCATTGGTAGTCACTAGAAGCAAGGAGGTAATACTCAGCTCACATTTCCTGACTCCTGTTGATAGAGACAAGGAGGTTAGAGTTATCAACTCCGGAGGATATGTAGATAATGATTTGTTAAAAAAGATCCCTGTTTACAAGGACAAGAGACAGCTGAGCTCTGCCCCTGGTTAAGATGAGGAGCTAACTAGAGCACAATCCAGCTAACATTCTAATTACTTTCTGGTGATGAGGTGGCACACGTCAAAATGTGAAGACTAATTAGCCCCTTAGAGATAAACACACCATTACAACTGAAGAAGAGCTGTATCAGAACCATTTAGTTTACAGGAAATCACTTACGCACTTACGAAGCCTTTTATTCCAAACAAGTTGGGGTAGGCCAGATATAAAACCCTTTCACGAGGACTTCTCAGGAGGTCACCCATCCTAGTACTACTCTCGCCTAAATGGGTTTCATACCCAAAAGACTGGCTAGTTTTTACGTTGACTCGCCAAGCCTATCACAACCCTTAGATATGAAACCCTTTCACGAGGACTTCCCAGGAGGTCACCCATCCTAGTACTACTCTCTCTCAAATGGGTTTCATACCTATGGGACTGGCTAGTTTTTACGTTGGCTCGCCAAGACTATCACAACCCTCCTCCTTTACCCGGGCTTGGGACCGGCTATGCCTAGACGACATAGGCGGAGTTCCCTGCAATCCAACACTAGTAGAAAAAGAGGCTTCCATACGCCCCCATTAGTCCCCAAAATAATCGAACCGCGACCAAAGGGGTCTTTAGTCGCGGTTCGGGAGGAGACCCGCGACCAACTATCTGGGCCCAGCGTCTTGTTGGCGGACGGATGGGGCTTTAGTCCCGGTTGGCCTAGCCAACCGGGACTAAAGGTCCTCAGTTGGCCCGAAGGCCTTTAGTCGCGGTAGGCTGTGCCAACCGGGACTAAAGGTTAGACCTTTAGTCCCGGTTGGTCTGGCCAACCATGATTATCGGTTCGAACCTTAGTCGCGGTTGGCGGACCAACCGGGACTAAAGGTCTAACCTTTAGTCCCGGTGGGCCTGGCCAACCGCGACTAAAGGGATTTGAGGCCTCATTTTCAAAATGGGCATAACTTTTGCATACGAACTCGGATGAAAAAAAAATTTATATGAAAAATCATCTACTCGAAAAGTTACATCCGAATTTAACATTTTCAAAATCCTCAAAAACCTAATGTAAAAAAAAAGATACGGGGCTTTTAAGATTTGGAGAGGCAAAAAAATCAAAAATTTCAAATTGTGGTCAAACTGTGGTCAAACAATGGTCAAACTAATTATTCTAGAATATTAGTGTTACTAAATAATTATTTCAGTTTTTTTAAATTTTGGTCAAATCTGGTCAAACAGTGGTCAAACAATGGTCAAACTAATTATTCCAGAAATATTAGTGTTACTAAATAATTATTGTTTTTTAAAACAATAGTTTCAAACTCAAACAGTGAAATGTGTCACTTCATGCTCAAGCTAAATTCACGAGGGTTAATAGGATTGACATCTTAGTATTGTCAGGAAAACAACAAGTGCAGACTTGGAAACGAGGGAGAATAGAATCCGGAAGTTAAGCGTGCTCAGGCTGGAGTAGTGAGAGGATGGGTGACCGTCGGGAAGTTAGATGATTTGGAATGATGAGGGGTGATTAGAGATTAGAGGTTAAATTGAGCAGTGATGAGGGGTGGTGATTAGAGATTAGAGGTTAAAATAATTCAGAAATTTGAAAATAAAAAATTTTAAAAAAATTCGCAAAAAAACCTGCGGAGGAGGCCTTTAGTCCCGTTAGCCACAAGAACCGGGACTAAAGGACGGGCCTTTAGTCCCGGTTATTACGAGAACCGGGACTAAAGCCTTTAGTCATGATTCGTAAGAGGCGCGACTAAAGGGGGGTCTTTAGTCGCGCATATTTAGTCCCGGTTGCACAGCCGGGACTAAAGGCCTTTGCGAACCGGGACTAAAGGCCTTTTTTCTACCAGTGCAACGAGCAGTATGCCAGCATTTGCATTTTTCCATGCATAATAAAATGAACTGTTAATTCCAGTATAAGGGAATTGTCGGGGATATACCCCGCGGTGTAACCCGGCCGAAAGTATAACCCGGCCGGACTTGACGACTCACTAGTGACCCGCCTCGACCGGACGACTCACTAAGTGACCACCGAGCCTCGGTGACTTATCGGTGACCTGGCAAGCGGATCAAAGGAGCGACAAGACCCGGGGCCTGTGGAGGCTCAAGGCCCAGAAGGCCGGCTTACGTTATGGTAGGCCGGCTTAAGAGGAAAGGCGTGAGGAATATCTCCCTTACAAGGAATCAAGACCCGGACTTGTATCCGACTTGTAGTAGAAGATAGGCTAGTCCAATCCTATTTGGATTCCACATGTAACCCACCCCTCTAACTTATATAAGGAGGGGCAGGGCTCCCCAAAGAGGAAGAAGCAGCAAGAAACAATCTCTAGGGCTAGACACAACTAGAGGAGAGCCGGTTTACGGCGACTCCCTCATGATCATAATGAGATCTAGCCTCAAACAGCATGTAGGGTTGTTACCGGATGATGTTTCCCGGGGCCCGAAGCTGTCTAAACCCTTGTCTTGCGTGTTGATCCGCCCTGCATCTCTCGTCCCACTCAACCCCTCTCAAACTACCACATAGATGCGTTGGCCTCGCGACTAAGTCCTGACACTAAGGACATCTGCCATGTTAATTCCACGACATGAATGAATATCTAACTAATTGAATAAATAAATACATATTAGTTACATAATTAACTGATACTAATTTCCACAGGGATGCAACAACCAGGGATGTAAAGACTATACAATTGTTGCTTTTATTATGCCAGGAAACTGCAAATGAGTTGTAAGACTATACAATTGTTGCTTCAATGTTTGGCAGCAGGCCCAGGTATTGATTTATCCACTGTTTCTCCATCCACTTATGAGCTGCATGCGTACTAGGGAAGCGGAATTCGTACTCAATCAAACAGGACCAATGGCAAAAGTTCACTCAAACTTAGTCCTCCCTTTCCTTTGCTGGCCTAATCTAATTTTTTTTCCCACAGTATGCTAGTCCACAGATTTTGGCAAGCCTTTGAAACAAGATCAGCTGTAAAGTAGTAGTAGTATATCTGCACCGGAAACGAGCTCCTCTCGCGCTCGGGCTCGCGCTCGCGTAGGCGCCGGCGGCGGCGGCTGATCTCCCTCCTCCGGCCACCTTAGGCCCAGCCAAGAACAGATCCAGGACCCTCCCGGCGTCCTCTCCATCCATCCCCAAGCCCAGCGCCGCCCTCGCCGCCCTCTCCCCTGGAGGAGTTCGAGTCGGGCCTCCTCCTCTTCCTGTCCCGCTCCCGTGCGGCCGCCGCTGGTCAAGACTGGGCGCCCTGCGGGCTTGAGCAGGCCCCCCTGCGCCTCCCTCTCCTCTCGTCGCCACCGGAGGCGTCGCCGGGGAAAGCCCTAGCGGCGCGGCGGCGGCGGGACCCCTCGGTCCCGTTCTCGAGAGCGGGGGCGGCGCTGCTCCGCTGCTCCAGGCGGTGATGCTGCGGGAGGGTGGTGGCTGGCTGTGGCTGGGCGTGCTCGGCTCGGCTGGCCTTGGTGCTCAGTTGGGCGCCACTCGACGGGCGGTGGAGGCTGGATCTCGGGGCGGCGGCCCTGGGACGGTGGTGGGTGACGACGGCTGCGGTGTTCACGCGGGCGAAGCAGTGGCCGCGGTATGCCGGCTGGTCCAGCTGGTCTTCGGTCGTGGGGTGCAGCTGCTGGTGAAAACCATGCCTGACTGCGTTCGGGGTGACGATGGCGGCGTCCACGGGCGGCGTGACCCTGTTGAGGGCGTCGTCGCTGCAGCTCGTCTCCGGACTGAGTTTCCGCTGTGGGGACTCGTGGATGGCGCTTAGTCCAAGATGGTGGCTGACGGCGCGAGCCGGGGCGGCGGCCCCGGTTCGGTGGTGGCGGCTTCGCCAGGGGTGGTGCGGTTCCGCCAGAGTGAGGTCGGTCTCGGCAGAGGTGGTGGTTAGTCGGCGGCGGTCGGTGGTGGCAGGTGGTCGGCACATCTCCGGGAGAAATCCTTGCTCCGGTCTTCGCCGGAGCCGATAATGGCGGCGCCTGTGGGTGCCGCGATCTTTCTTGGAAGCGTCGTCGTGGAGGTGCTCCTCCTTCAACCCATGGTTTTGGCTCCGGAGGGAAATCTCAGATCCACTGGATCGGGCGATGGAGACGTCTAGCGTCTTTCTCCTCCTTGGGGGCATCGTCTCGGAGCCGGCTACGACTCGTAGACTGGTGGATGATGGCATCTTCGCCCGTCGATGGCGGCATCTTCGCCGTGTGGTTTGCTGAGGCGGGGCGCTGGTTTCTGTTTGGCAACGATGATGGCATCGAGAGGAGCTTGGGTCGCGGCATGGTTTTCGGTAGTCGGTTCTTCCCAGCGTGTCTGAGGTTCTCTTCCGTGGTTGCTTGGTTGCTTTGAAGTCGGAGCTGCGATGGAGCGAGTCCAGGTGGTGACGATGATAGACACTCGGCGGTCGTTTGCGGAGGGCACGGTCGGCGCAAGTCCTACATATTTCCCTTCTGTTTCGCCGTCGAAGTCGGAGCTGTCGGTTGCTTGCGAGTGTGGCCATCTGTTGGCATGTGCCGTCATGGATTCTGTGCCATGTCGGTGGCCAGGTTGGCCGGTGGTGCCCATGTCATGTGGGTTGTGTTGTATCTGTTTTAGCCTTTTTTTTTCATTAATTAACCGGCAATTCTCTTCTTTCTTAATCAATGAAAATGGCAACTCTTTTGCCTCGCTTTCAAAAAAAGATCAGCTGTAAAACAAAATATGAATACTCTGAACAAAAATATCGTCCTAGCACCTACAAAATTCTATGTGAAGTGAGAAAATATGGTTCCTTTGGTGAGATTGATCTCCCAGCAAGAAAATACAACTCACGAATACATGTTCATAAAAAAATCCCTCACAACGAGCAACATTCCTCTTCACACGTAGTATTGCTCTGAATTTTGCTTATAGTGGGAACGGCTGTCAGTGTTGCTTCCCTATCACTAATAGTATTAGGCAACCTTCTATATCTTGTCGAGCAGTGGAAACTGATAGTGGCCATACCTGGCATGCCACATCCAGTCTTCATCCTCATGCACTGACTGCAGATGCACGTCTTCAGCCTCGAAATGTACAACTATGGATGGCAACTATGCAGCACGTCTTCACTGTGATCTTCCTTTGGGCGAAAGCTCTAGTTCCCCTTGCGGCGTTGCACTCGTCGTGCTCCTTTTTGAAGGCGCCGCCTGGAGTTCCCGGAAGCATGATGGGCACTTTGCGGTGCGTGTGAGGTGTTTGGCGGCGGCAATGTGTGCGGTGTTTCACCTATTCTCCGCCGGGTCTCGGCCCTGTGGTAGCGCTCCTTCTGCTTGGAGATGGACTAGCATAGATGGTGGTCGCTGCTTACGCCATGGTGGCGTCGATGGTGGAGGAACCTGCCAAGGTTGACATCTTAATCTGCTCTGAAGATGGACCAGTGGAAGATGGTGGCGACGACACATGTGAGTGCTTCGGACCGGATTGTGCCCCAGACCCGGTACGTGGCTCGGTCGGGGCCTCCGGCTTTAGATGCCAGGCTTAGGTGAGAGGTCTGGGTATTTGGCCCAGCCTGCACCCCCCTTCATCTTATAGATAGGAGTAGCAACAGATGTTGCCAAGATGACGGATTCAGGCATATTGTTGTACTATTTTGTAAGGTCCTCGAAAATAATCAATAAAATGGCCGCATATTTTCTATATCTAAATAGAGGCACCCCACTAGATGATTTTCCTGCCTTCTCATGAGGCCACGTCAACACAATTGTTATAGCCGTCGATTCTGTAAAGTTGAGGAGTCTGCAATCATTGGATCAAAGGTTCACAAAAGGGCGATGCTAGGCGCCAGCGACCGCCGAACGCTTCGCCGGTCCAGCCCTAGCCGTTCGATGCGAAGCTACGCTGTTGGATCTGGAGCAAAAAACTCGCCTCAGCTTCTTCTTCCTCGGCTCGATCCCTCGCTCGGGCTGCGCCGCTGTCGCGCCTCCTATCCCTCGCCCCGTCCACACCTCGCCGCCCATCCACACCTCGCCGCCCGTCCCCTGCCGCTGCTTCCAACCCTCGCCGCCCGTCCCCGTCGCCGCTTCCAACCCTCACCAGCCGTCCTCATCGTCGCTGCGACACATGAAACAACTACATATGCGGTTGCAGCTTGCAGCGGCGACGCTTGTAGCTCCGCCGCCGCCCCTCGTCGTTGATGCTCATCCCTGCACGAAATTGTGTCGACGACGGCCGTCAGCCATCCACTGTGTGATTGCGGCTCGGTGGCGACACACGCAGGTTGAAGCATTTCGCACATACGAATGAAGCTTTCTCTATAACAGATGCAACTTTTCTGGTTATGCAGTGTATGGTTGTAGCTTTCTTTTTCAATGGTTGTAGCTTTTTTCATCTACGGTCGAAGCTTTTCTATCAAACGGTTGCAGCTTTTTTCTTTGTGGCAGCCTTGGTTAATGCTTTCTATATTGTTTCGGGTTGAAGCTTTTTCATCAAGGGTTGTAGCATTTTATGTCGACGGTTGTAGCACTCCGCCATGGCAATGACTGCTTGCAGCTTTTGATGTATCTGGTTGAAGCTTTTTTCATCTTGGTTTGAAGCATTTTATTAAACGGTTGTAGCATGAGGGCGTGCGGCAGGTTCTGCAATGCCTCCGCCATGTCTGCAGCGCGAGCGCCGCCCTCCTTGCAGCTCGCTAAGAGCTGCCACCGCTAAGTGAACATGCCCATTCGTTCTTTTCCAGCCTACCGCAAGCTGCTGGCCTCCGACTCCATTTTTGGGCTGGGCGTACTGTTCTTTTCCAGCCCATTGGAAGCCCATGGCTATCCATTGTTAAGACTGAACCTTGCCTAAAAACCCTTCCGTGAAGCCGCCGCCTCCAACATCCCTTCCGGCGATGTGCCACCACCTACCCTTCCCCAGCCAGCCGCTGCGGCCCCTCATGCTCTACCAGCAGCCGTCACCGCACGTGCTTTCCCCACCCAGCCGTCGCGGCTAACTCCTCCGCCGGCACCGCCATCGGTCCCGGGCAAGCAACCTCACCAGAGATGCGTCATCCAGCTGTTGCCACCATGGATTCCGCTGCCACAGCTCACCCTCTCCCACCACCATGATCTCTGCTCCTCCCGGCCACCCAGCTCAGGTAACCTTACGCCGCCACGCCCAACGATCCCTGCCGGTAACCGCCGCCAGCCCTTCCGCTGCTCGACAGATGAGCATTAACTCAAATTCATTTATCTACCCTTCCACCTCAATGCCACAAATGCACATGAAACGGCCTCGCACGTCGCACTACTCAATCAGCAGAAACGGATGGATTCATGTCAAAAGAAGGAACAGATGGATTTATTGCTCCGCCCTCATGAAGAGTAATCGACCCAGTGGCTCTCCCTTTTAAGCAATGGAGTTGATCCCTTCCCGTCTCATTCACAGATTCATCCTGCTCCTGAGTCGCCTCCCCTCCCTGGGTTCTCATCGCAGGCTTATCGTCGAGGTGTCCGCTGATTCCGCCCCGTGTGCTACAGGTCTGGATTCTGAATCCTAGAATCGCATCATGTGTTTTTCGTGCTTGGTTTTGCTATTCTTATGTTGCAAATTTCATATATTGGTTGATGCAAAGTTTGATGCGATCTGGCTACTGTACGAAACATAACAAACTTTTGGTCTGAAATTTTCATGACTTGGCGATGCAAGGCTTGATGCGATCTGGATGCTGTACTGAAGTTTTACTCATAATTTTTCTATGTTTTGATATACACCACATTGTGTCAGTTAGTTGATTTTTCCTGTATGTTTCTATGACAAGTTGTCATTGGTTTCTTGCTACATCTATGAAATTTAACTTTTGCTATAAATATTTGTCTCACACGCAATTCGAGTGCTATATATAGAGAGATCACTAACCTGTTGGTTGAGCCAAGTCACATAGCTGAGAACAATTAAAAGATGCAGTTCATTCAAGCTGCAGACTAGCAGCTCTTCTTCATATCCAGCAAACATTAGGAACTATATCCATAGTTTGGTAGACAAAGATGAATTTATCTTCATATTGACATATCATCAGAAATAATAGTCACTTGGCTGGTCTACACGTGTCCTTGCTTCAAGTTTGATCTCTAACAGTATGAATTATCCATATGGTTTATAGTTTACCATAAATGTTAGATAAGTGAAACTGATAAAAAATGAGAGATGTGTAATGGAAGGAAAATAGATACAACCACAGATTTAGAAAGGTAAAACTAGGGCTCAACTCGCTCGGCTCATAGAACTTTTTTACCTTCTGCAAGATGTATACGTTCACCTTTAGCAGGGTAACAATATTAGTACTAAAGAAGATACATATGTTATGCAGCCTGATGCCAAGTTGGCTAGCATGGGAAAATAAAATAATGATTCAATGGAATCAGTCCACTTGGTTTTCCTGGTGTATTACAACTTCTCCTACGTCCTACTCTGTCATTAGTTTGGTATACTGAAAACACAGACTTCAAGCAGCACAAGAAGATTATGAATTTTTAGTACTAACATTTATTTGAACATCTTTCTTAATTATTCTGACATTATCACCACTTTACTTTTTGTTTACGTATTAAACTGTCCCTCTTTATCCTATAGAAAATCATGGATGTACACCATCTATTTAGTTTGTAGGAGCTAGCATCAAAGTCTGCATTTTATTTAACTTCATTTCGTCAGCAGCAAGTATGAGTGTATTTTATTTATCCTCATGGGTTAAGCAGAAAAACAGCTTACTACTACAACACACACATGACACATCTATATTAACATCATCCAGTTGCATTTTCAGCTCACCACTTATCTTTTTCAACCACGGGTTGGCAGCCAATACAAATGAACAACCAAAGCAACAGGTACTCCTACTGAAATTACTATGGTATATATTTTCATTCCACTTCTTACCCTAATTGACAACATACTCCTATCTTCTCAAGAACGCCACCCGATTATGCAAAAGGTAAGCCATGTTCTACCACCGTTTCAATAAAAGAAGCTCAGAAGAAATACGCGGATGCAATTGCAAAGATGAAGGGCACAAAAGACCCGACGTTTATAACTTTCAAATAGGAGTCCAAGCCTCGACACATCGCTAAGCAACTACCTGGTGACCATCCATTATCATCCATTGGATACATTGTCGAGTATGAAAAGAATGGGATACCATATATCCAGGTGGTAGTAACTAAAGAAGGACACCTACAAACTAAACAAATATATCATGTAATAAGAATATAGTACATGCTACAGGCTGCTATAGTTTTACCATACAGTACATGGTTCTGCTACAAACAGCTACGGCTTTGTCATATGGTACATAGTTGTACTAACAATAAATTTCAGTCATTTCTTATATAAGAAATCTACCATTTATGGATTAATATTGTTTTCTTCTTAGAGATGTCGATGTTACTCTGAAAATCCATAGACAAATTTCCGCAGCAACGCGCGGGGCATCATCTAGTATCTCCCAGATGCAGAGGCCGGGGGCCATCCTCCTTTTCTAAAAAAAACTATGCAGCACCTCAAGAGGAGCACAATGTGGAACCTGTGCCTGGCTAAGACCATGAACAAGTTGCAGAGGCTGGGGCAATCCCTTTCGCAAAGAATTTTTCTTTCTTTACCATGAACAAGTTTTACTTGAGATAAAATGGTTTGCACGTAAAGTGAAACGATGAGGAAAATTCTAAACAAGGCGAAAAAAGCACATGGAAGCACCAATCCGATATATGCCACTTCCAACTTCACACATTTGAAAAATGCAACTGTAGAATATTTTTAAGAAAAATGCCATTCCAACACTTGGAAACTTGGATATATGCCACTGTGCCAGCGCCATATACCGAATTAACCCTTTTTTGCCTGTACCAACCAAGCTTCAAAATATTGGATATCGGGTTCGTATCGGTTTGGCTTCGACATATTGGATGTCGGATATCGGGTGATATATCGGAAGATATGTAGATATATCGGAGAAAACATGTCTAGTTTTTTTACTTCATTATTCTTGTTCAACATTTGTTTTTAGTAAATCAAAATGTATGATGTTAATGCTTTAACATGACACTTTTAGATTCCTAGTTTATTGACTTGTTGATTAAGAAACTATGAAGGAAAGATTCATAAAATCCTTGCTCGATGATTAAAAACAATATGACATATATGCATTTGTACGAACATTGTGCATGACTTTGATTATATATAATGAAGTTGCAATTGCATAATCTTATTTCACTGCATTCTAATGAATAATTGTTGCCGTTTACGTATCGTTCTATATCGGTGGACATATCGGGCTATATATCGGTCATATCGATCGATATTTCGGTCCATATCGGATGATATGTTTGAAAATGACATTTACAAAATGATATGTTATGTTTATATCGGTAGAGCCCCAAAAGTGATATATCGGCCGTATCGACCTAAATTTAATACCTTGCTACCAACTTCGCATATTTGGAAAATGCAACTATGAAGAAAATTATCGACCGTTGGGGGTTCCGGAGCAGTGTTCGGTCGAGAGTCCGCCTTGTTGCGGCTCTCCTCAACGCGATCCACGGGGACCTTGAACCCCGCATGTCCGACATTTGGAAATTCACCTTGGGGCGTCTCCAGGGTCACCTCCCCCTGCTCGGGGAACCTTCGGGACAACACCTCCGTGTCATCCGCAGGCTTAGGAGTGGTGGCCGTCGGGAGCGAGTTCATCTCTGAAGCGCTCCGAGACCCGTCCGAGGACGACTCCTCCGGATGAGCCCTGGCCGGACTGCATATATACTCGGCGTCATTAAAACATCTATAACCTAAAACCATGGTAGAATGCGGACACTTAGGATCGCACCAGGGGCTTCCCCCTGGGCAGCCACCCTTCATCACTATAGGCGGCTGTGGTGGGGTAGTCCGGAAGGGATGCTTTCCTCTTCTTGGACGCCCCAGCCTCCCCCTTCCGAGGCGACTTTTCTCTTCTTCTCCCCCCTGGTGCGGGGAGGTGGGATTTCTTCTTGATTCCCCCCGCCTCCGCGGGAGGAATGTGTCTCATTGTCATCGAACGACAGAGGAATAACGGCCTTGCGCCGAGGGCCTTTTCCGGCCCCCTGGCCCGCTTCGCCGGGCCCCTCATCCTTCCCGGATGGGGCGTCTTCTTCTTCTTCTTCCTCCTCCCCTTCGTGGGTGGAGTCCGCCCCGTCGTCTTCGGACGAGGCTTCGGACGCAACCTTACGCCGGAGACCCTTCCTGGTCCCGGGGCCTTCTTTTCGGCCTTCTTCTCCGGCACCTCGTACGGTGCCGGGACTAGCATCTCCGTCAGGAGAGCATCCGCTGGATCTTCCGGCAATGGAGCCGGACAGCCAATCTGCTCCGCTTATCTTCACATAATCCTGAGGCAAATATATACAAATACTTAAAACTGCCCCCATGAATGTATTGGGAAAAGACTAAACCCGTGGTGGTCCCAAAACTCATCGGATTCGGGGGCCGCGCTGCATGAACTCCGCGATCCTCGGCTGTGGGAGGAGGTACTTCGGAGGCCTTGAACAACACTTATCATGCAACTTTGTGTGTCATGCCGTAGAGCTTCCGGAGCGTCTGGTGTTCGGCCAGGACGAACTCCCACAGATTTACCGCCCGCCTTTGGCAGGGCAGGATCCGGCGAACGAGCATGACCTGGATCACATTGACAAGCTTGATGTTCTTGCCCTTCATGCTTTTGATGCATGTCTAGAGTCCGGCCAGCTCCGTGGAATCACCCCAGGACAGGCCCTTCTTTTCCCAGGAGGTGAGCCGCATAGGGATTCCGGATCGAAACTCGGGGGGCCGCCGCCCAGTTGACGCCGCGCGGCTCGGTGATGTAGAACCATCCCGATTGCCATCCCTTTACGGTCTCCGCGAAGGAGCCGTCCAGCCAGGTGACTTTGGGCATCTTGCCTACCATGGCCCCTACGCACTCCGCTTGTTGGCCGCGTACAATCTTCGGCTTCACGTAGAAGATTTGCAGCCACAGGCTGAAGTGAGGCCGGATGCGGAGGAAAGCCTCGCAAACGATGATGAACGCCGAGTCGGGGCTAGATCATGGAAATCTAGCCCATAGTAGAACATGAGCCCGTGGACGAAGGGATGGAGTGGAAATCCCAGTCCACGGACGAGGTGGGCGACGAACACGACTCTCTCGTGGGGTCCTGGGGTCGGAAGGACATGCCCAGCGTCCGGTAGCCGGTGCGCTATGTCTGCGCCCAAGTATCCGGCCGACCGAAGATTTTCTATGTGCTCCTCCTTGACGGTGGAAGCCACCCATTTGCCTCCTGCTCCGGATATGTTTAGCTGTGCGGAGGAGACTTGGGCTTGGGCGCTGGAGCTCGAGGGGGCAAGAATGGGCAAAGAAGGAAGAAGGTGTGGGTCAAAATGGGGAAATCTTATCCCTTTATACACTACTAGAAAAACCGCTACTAATGGAGCACCTAATTTGGCCATTAATGGCGCATCACTGGTGCGCCATTACTAGCACGCCATTAGTAATTTTTACTAATGGCGCACCAGTGGTGCGCCATTAGTATCTGGTATACTAATGGCGCACCACTGGTGCGCCATTAGTATAGGCTACGGTGCGCCATTAGTATGCCTGCCAGGGGCCAGGTATACCCAGGGGCTTTGGCATACTAATGGCGCACGACCACGAGATGCGCCATTAGTAACCGCGGCATACTAATGGCGCACTAACCAGTGATGCGCCATTAGTATGCTTTGTCATACTAATGGCGCACTGTCATGTGATGCGCCATTAGTATGAATATTAGGTTTTTTTTATTTTTTATTTTCTGTTTTTTGCACAGGTTACAAAATATATAATTTGACAAAATATAGACAGCACACATCAACAACAGATTCATCATATTAGTCTCCGAATACAATTCATCATATTAGTCTCCGAATTGAAAAGACCGAACAAAGATAGAACATTATATTACAAGTCTCGAGACCGCGAGTAGCGAGTTTGTCTTCACATTACAAGTCGATATCGATCATCTAAACTACCATCACATAGAAGAGAGCTGCAGTCATCACGATGAGCATCATCACGATGAAACACGCCTTCATCCGGTTCCTCCAACGCCCCTCCCTCTCCCGCTAGATAGCGGGCCTATCTAGATTCGCCTCGGCCCTAGTGGTGTACCCGTTGTAACAGTTACCGCTGAATCTGTTAACCAGTCTCCGACACTCATCCCAGTCATCGAATACTCCGGGAACCTTACCCTTTTACACGACATACGTCGGCATCGCTATGCACTAGCCAAACGAAACGTTAGTACCAATTCACAGACAATACATAAGCAATATATAAGTATGCAACAGAACGATCGGAAGAGAAAAGCAAGACATTAATAGCATCGATTACATCTAAGTTGAACGACTCTCCAAACCAAAGAGACATACTACAAGTTCATTAAAGTTTAATTACAACATGAGCCAATCGATGTTTCAGAACTAGACACAGCATCACTGCTTTCGACTCGACTCAAGGGATCGGAGCATGGATGAAGCCGCCGCTCATCGTGGGAGTCATGAAAGAACGGGCGTTGTCATCCTGCATTTGTAGCATTGTGTCGATGTCACCGTTGGACGGTTGATTTCTGAGGTAGAACTGCCCCGAGGTACGAAGCGACATCTTGATGGATGATTTCCGCAAACTCCATCGGATGCGAAAGAATTCTTGTCTCGATGTCCGCGCCCTGGATTGCCGACACGCCGCGCCCAATCTTGGAGTTTACTTGGTAGCAGAAGTTGATGATGGTCCCGCACGATCGCCTCGCATGTGATGGATGGCGAGTAGGCACCCTTCGACCGCCAGCAGCCGCTGACGCAGCGTAACGTCAGATTGTGGGAGAACACGTGCTTGCCAGATTTACGAATAGGCCTGGTGAAGGTGCCTCCAGATTGGGCGAGCCGGGAGAACATCATCAAGAACCTTCTTGACATTTGTGTAGTCTACGCTCAATCGACGGTCCGGGTCGAAATACGTGGCCATGGAATATTTGGGGCTTAGGAGGATGAGCGTGCAATGTGTGTCACCGCAGAAAACACGGAATGTTAAAAGAAAACGATCGAAATCTAAGAATTCATATGTTACGGGCGGTTGAGGGAGGACTTACTCGGAAAGTAAGGCACGAGGAAGTTATCCTTATCTTGGTTTGCCGAATGACGCCATCGAGGTAAGAACTCGCGACTTGCCGGGTCCCTCAGCGCTGCCCAAGATCTTGGCACGCATGTAGAAGGGGTCGACTATCACGATGTCCGGCGTCTTGTCGCAAATGATCCGCATCTCCATACTCAGCGAAAATAGCCGAACGAAGGTGTAGTGGAGCGGATGAAGGTTCAACATAGCGTGGATGTCATCAAACCGCAGGACGATCAGACGCCCGATGGAGTTATCCACAAAGCCCTTGCCCTCGCACCTTGGCCACGAAAACCGGTATGCCACATCCTTCTCTCGAGACGCCGCTTCTCCAAAGAAAGAACACTGTCATGCAGACTCCGTGATAGCACCGGTTGCAGCATTGAGCATATTTGTCGGTAGCATCGCCCTACCCGCCACATGCACCCTCCTCGAGATATCCTCAGTGAAGGTGGCCCGCCCCGAGCACGGATCGCACTCGATGCCGGGCTGGCCCGCACTTTGTTAGTCTTTCTTTATGCGTGCCTTCTTCTTCTCCTGTAATGGGACCGAGTTCTGCTCACAGACCGCCTTCTTGAGTGTGTTGGGGCTGATAATATTTCGCACCTCGCCTATCTGAGGCTCGGTGAAGTCGGCAGCTGGAGGCGTCTCCTGAGAGCTGAACGGCAGACGACGCCTGTTGCTACTTGGCTTCTCCGCGGTACCAGCTAGATCACGCACGTCTTTTGTTGGGTTGGGTTCTTGAGAAGGAGGCCCCATGAAGTCGCCACCGTACCCATGATCGGCAAAGTACTGATCGACGTTGGCAAATGTATCGCCGTCGCCGCCGTTTCCGATCCTGTGCCATATGCATGTTTGGATCGATGGCATAGGGATGTCCGCACCGCTATGGCGGCGGTCTTGCCATGGGGCCGACTTGGCGACGCACGATTGGCGGTGTTGTCTTTGGGGTGGTGTCCCCGCCCCAAACGAATCTGGCTCTTCGCCAAAGCAGGGCCAGCTCAGCAGCGCCGAGGGTCATCACGTCATCATCGCCGGCCCCGACGGGTTGAATCGGAGGTAACAACTCGTCGCAGCTCGGCAGTAGCACCAACCAGTTGAACCCTAAACAAGTTGGGTGCATCCGGGTACCGTGGAACAAGGGGTTGCCCGGTTGAACGATTTTGCCCTTGGCGACATCGACCAACTCGTTGTTCACGGCGCAGGAGAGTGCACGGAACGCCGGCGGCGCCCTGCGAAAACATGTAGGGCGTCAGGGATGCGACCAAAGGCAAGGAGATGAAGTCCTCGACCGAGAGAGGCTTAATTAGTTACCGTGATGATGGCGCCGAGCTCGGCTAATGTCGAGGCACCGCCAACGGCGGGCGCAGTTGACGGAGGGGCCGCTTGCTGCAGAGGTGCCGCCGGCGACACCCGGTGCATTAAGCTCCCGTGCGGCGCCGGAGACACCAATGCCGCCTCCGCCGGAGACACCAATGGCCCGCCATCGCATTCTCGCGAAGTTGCTGGCCGTGAAGCTAGGAATCGGGCGGCCTCGTTGGCCGCCCGCAATCCACGACTCAACCCCTGGATCAAGGTAGGCACAATGGCGGTGATCGCCGCCCGAGTTGTTGTTGCACTTGCTCTTGGACAATCTCCGAATCCGCGCCACCTGTGCCTTTGAGTTCTTGAACCTCGCGCTACCGCTTTCTCGAGCTGGTCTTTTTCTCCTTCCGCACACCAAATGTATAGTATGACCCCATTTTGTGGACAAGCCTTTGCCGCCACACGACCAGCCGACGCCGGCTTATCGAGCTTATCCTTGTTCTTCATTACATTCAACGCCTCTATTGAGAGTGGTGTCCCAAGGGTTGCTCTTAGTCGACCCCGCCATCGCTTTCGTCATGGAAGGAATGTGAACCATTTAGAAATTTGGCTTCATTAATTAGAATGCAACCATATGGAGCTAATTACCCCGGGGTGGTATTCCTTACTGTAACAACCTCAAGCGCCCTGGTCTTCGGATCCGTGGTAAGCCCCTTTGTTTTCGGGTCCTTCTTGTACCGGCCCCGACAAAGTTCCTGGTCCGCTTGTCACCAGATTTATCGAAGAGGGGCGGTAGGCCTTTGCTCGGCACGCCCGGCCCTCCTTGTCCCACATAGGTTCCGCCACTCAGAACCGCCGGGACCGAGTGTGTGTTCCCTAAGTTCAGCTCCCGCATTTCTTTCCCCAATCGACTTGATTCGGAGTTTGCGGTGCTCGAGCAATTGATCTTGAAATCGTTAGTAGTCATCTTCGGTGATTGAAGGATTTTTCTCCTTGATCTTCTCATAACTCTCACCTTTCTCGATCATTCTCTTCACATTGCTTTTCCAAGTAGACAGGGCCTTGCTCATCTTCGTGAGGGCAGCATTGTTCACTTTATTCCCTTTGAGGCTTGTGTTTTCAAAAGCAGCGGGAACTTGTATCGCTCGTGCAGCTTCGTGAAGAGGAGGTTGCGCAAATTCCCTCGGTCAGATGCCTCAGTTCTCGGTGTTGATCGAGATGGTGCTCCGGAGAATGCACCCGAGCTGAAGCGAGTACCCTTGACTATTCGCTCGGGCGCCGTTGGATTCCCGCCGGAGTCCACTTCAGTAACTTCCTCCTTGAGGGTGTGGAGCACGGTCGGGCGCCGTCCTTCCGTTGCCTCTTGTTGGCTGCCATCTGCGTGCGCCGCCATCATCGATGGTGGCATCCTCAGCGGCACCATCGGTGGTGGCATCATGGGGTCATCCTCGGCGGTACCATCGCTGGTCTCAGGATCGGTGGGGAAGGCGGCGTCCTCATACAAGTGAGGTTGTTCCTCCATCTCCGGGACAGCTCCTAATGCCTTGCCGCAACCCCGGCCTCATCGTAGTGGGCCATGTTTCTCTCTAAATAGAAACAAAGTTTGGTCAAAAGTTGGTTATTGTCAAGGAACAAGATCATGGTCTCATCATTTAGGGTTTGTCGACACCGAGGCATCCTAAAATCTAAGCTTTTATCATTGAGGGTTTTTCGACGCCGAGGCACCCTAAAAGCCTAACCTTTCATCATTTCGGTTTTTATCGACACCGAGGCACCCTAAAAGCCATGCATTAGTCACAAGTACGCCGGGCACTTGATCCTACTTAATTAACTACTAAGATACCCCGCCCATGCATTAGTCACAAGTACCCCATATGTCCTATTTTTAGCAAAGTCATGCTAAAATTCACGGAAAATTTCAGCATGACCTTTGCTGAAAATAGGACATATGGAGTACCCGAATTTGCCGGAACGGAAGTTAATCGACATTCCAGCAAACTCAAGGGCCTCTCGGGGTACCTGCAAAATCATCACGACACGATGGTCGGAGACAAAACCCAGCAAACTAGCACCACAATGTGCCTCTACTTTCATATGGATGAAAAGGCCACAATGTGCCTCTACTAGCACCACAATCTTAGTTAACTTCGGGGACATCAGAAAGTTAACATCCGCCTGATTATTATGAGGACTTCACTGCCACTGTTTACTCAAACTTAAGTTAGTAATTAAAAATATAAAATAGGATAACCCAAAGGACAGGACTGTTGGTTGATGTCACAAAAAGTTGCTAATCTCAACATGTTCTACAGTTGTTAAAATTATCTTACTGTATTTAGAACAAACTAACACCACAGAGTCTACCAATTCAGGTCAAGCCATCATTCATTACAAATTTGAATATATGATATTCCAGAAAATAATCTGTCTACAAAATGAGATACATTCCGCTTGAACTACCAAAACTGTAACCAACGTTATTACCTAATTATGAAAAAATGCAGTACATATAAATTATTTCATCACTGAGAGGAGATAACCAAAAGTTTCCAAGCAATATGATTAAGAAAATGGGATTTAGGCATCCAAATGCCACAAAAGACCAAATCACATTTTTAAACCAAGTTACACAAAGAAAATGCACCTAAGCACCAAGAGGAACTGTTACAACTCCATAAGGTATATCCAAGTCACTGCTACTCATATTCAAAAACCTAACTCCAATATAACCAGAAAGATTGTAAAACATTATATCTCCCTGCTGACACGAACTGAAAGCGTAACAAAAATACCATCTTCTTTTGTTGATGCGTTGGTGTTTTAGAGTAGAGGTAAGAAAACCGGAGACCATATATGTAGTTTCTAACATATGCAAGATTACTTAAAAATTGGAGAGCCATGTCGCTTTCTACTGGACCTAAATATAGCTAGCTGCTGGTGTTGAACAATAAACAGCCACACCACACACTAAGACAAGTAACTGAAATGACTCTCTTTGTATTGTAGTAGAAGAAGAAACAAGAGAGAGATGCAAGATAGTAGTATATATAGGTGAGTCAACCTATTATTCTAGGCAGCTGCCTTGCTAGTGATTCGTGTCGCCGCAAATGGATCCCTCCCACTCGACTCTGCGATCTTCTACAAGGAAAAAGTAGCAGCTCAGTCAACCACCATATAATTATACAAGGAAAAAATGCTACTTGGCACAAGTGTAAACGAGAAGCTTGAGGTAGCAGCAGATTGAAGTGATAAAGTGCAAAGGAGAAGCTTGAGCTAGTAAACAATTTCTGAATGTTATAAAGTGGGGAAAGTAAAATAAAATTCATGACTAGTCATGGCACTAGAAAAGAGATGAGATTTCACAAAACCAGAGCCAAGCATAGTCCAGAATGTCAAATTTTCAGTTAGTTAATTATTACAGTCCTTTGCTAAAAGAGATGATCCATCCAAGAAATTTAATACTAGATGCATGCAGTCTGTTGAGGATCTTTTAGTGAATGACTAACAACAAGTAGCCGAGCTTGCCCAAGAAAGATTAGATTCAGAAGTGCTGGCTGCTGCTAGTGAATGGAGCTGACAGTTATACAGTGTCAATTGACAGTAAGTAGAGTGAGATGATCAAACGTTTGTGCTGAATAGTAGTGGCAGTGTAATGTTAACTAAATACAGTTGGCAGTGTATATAGTGTTAATTGACAGTGGCTTGTCCCTGATATAACTCATTTTCTAGGTTTACCTTGGGTAGATAGCCCATGAATGCGGAACAGATACTTACATTCATGCCGTGAGATAAACTTATTTTCACGTATAAACCATGGACAATTACCCGATGATACAATGCATTTTTCTTCAGTGTATGTCCAGTGCATTTTTCTTCTTCTTTCGTTGAGTAGCATAAATTAGAGCTATCATTGTGTAAGATGCAGGAGTACATCTTATACTCTGTGGCATTGCCATACTTAGCCAAGAGTCCCCATTTCTTATATTCTGTGAGATGCAGTCATCTTTTACTCCAGTTCTTATAGTATTTTGGAGTACATTGCCTGTTATGCTGCTTGCAAGGTTAGCATAGGTTCAGAAATGGGGACTAAAAACAGTGATTTAATTCTCCAATTCAATTTTCATTTTCAAGTTTAAATTTGAATTTCAACAGTAGTGATTTTACACCCAGTTCAACAGTGATTTTACCTCGATTTCAACGGTAATTTCAGCAGCAGAGTCGGGGGCGGGGACTAAAAAATCTTAACCCTAACAGCATAGTGGAGCGCATGGAAGATGAGGTGGGGCGGCGAGTAGACGGGCACCTTGGGGTGCAGGCGCTCGAGGGCGACGAACTGGCGGTCGAGGGCGGCGGGTAGACGGGCACCTCCCCGGAGATCACCTCCAGCCACGTCTCCTCCACGAGCAGCTCCAGACTTGGCAAGGCGGAGGTTGCGGCGCGCGCGGGCGAGGGCGAGGTTGGTGTCGGCCCTGCGGTGCTGCTCCGGCGAGAGTGGGGTGGGGTCGGAGGGGAGGAAGGGGAGGATGGGGAGAGGGAGGCGTCGGTGGTGTGGTGTGGACGGGGCGGCGCTGGTGTCGGGGCGGCGTCGAGGGCGGCGGGCGGCAAGGCGGGAGAGGAGAGGGGAAGGGATCGCGGGCAGGGCGAGGGAGAGAGAGGATCGACACGAAGTAGGGCGGCACAATACTAATGGCGCACCACCCTCGGGTGCGCCTATAAGTACATACATGCTAATGGCGCACCTCACCTGTGTGCACCATTAGTATTTTTTTTTACTTCTGCCCGAGCCAACAGGTTATCTACCACCAGGCCTGATACACATCAAGTCTTCTCTACTAGTTCGACTGGTCAGCAGCTAGTTCTCACACCAGGAGGTCCTGGGTTCGATTCCCAGGCTCCACTATTTTTTTTATGCATTTAAAATGCTGTTTGATACTTATTTGTGTTTAAATATGTTCAAACTTGTTTAAATCATAACAGTAATATTTTTTATAAGACAGTAATAATTTTTTTAAAAATATCATCAAACAGTAATGCATGCCGGTGGAGCGGGGAGGTGCGGGTGCGGGGGTCGGGCGGCGGTTGAGTAGGGGAGGTGCGGGGTCGGCGGGCGGCGGACGGTGGACCGGTCAGCGAGGTGGGATAGCGATCGAGATGGAGGGGATCGAGATCGAGTGTCCATGAAATTAAAAATATTCATGATAGTTCAAAAAGTGCCCATGAAAATATTCAATCGAGAAATGAAGTCTACGATTTAAATACAATCGATCTTAGCTAGCTATCTCTTCACAATCTTCTTGCCCTTCTTTTTCGCAAATGGAGTTCTTCTATGGAACGGACGTCCTTTAGGTAGGGTGGTCCTGCTTCTTCTTGTGGTGTATGCTGCTACTTCATCATCGCCATGTTCGATCCTCGGTCGCTGCATTTGTCAAGTCTTGCTCATTGGCTACTCCATCCATTCCGATGATCTTCCTTTGCCTCTCCTCACGACAACACGACCGGGCTTTATGGTCGGTAATGAAGAAGCATTGGTCCACTTGGGAAGCCAGTACCATGGCTCATTTTTCAAGGTGACGCTTATGCCATGGGTCTTGGATTTGGCTTCGGGTATAACCATGGTGGTGAAATACCGTCTTCTTTTATGACGTTCTTGGCCCATCTCGACACGGAACATCGGGACCTTCTCTCCAACAGTAGCTCAGCTCCCAGATCTCCTCGATCCTTCCGTAGTATCTGTCCTTGTCGTTACCGGTGTAGGATTCCATCGTTACCCGGAGTTTTGATAACCATCGCCTTCATGTCCTTGGCCTCGTTGTAGAATGTGTAGTCATTGATATCGTGACGCCTCATAGGTCATCGTTGTGCTCGGCGCTCGTGACAAGGCTTAATATGAGTTGTTCTTCGCGGAAGAATCCTCATGTAAAGGGTACGACAAAAGCTTCGCTTGAACCAACGCGTGAAACATGAGTTGTGCTCTTTGAGTATATCTCCGTCCGCCCTCTGCTGGCCTCGCTTCATTGTACGCCTTCTTAATAAAGGTTTTGTGTTGTACCACCCAAGGATCGACCACGCCTATGTGTTGTAGTGCGACTAGGTTTGCTCTTTCAAAGTCGGCGAGTCGACCATCGAAGTCGACATGCATTTCAAGGGCGACCCTCACGGTAACCCCATCCAGCGAGCCTGCCGAGGTGCCTGCTGACGGGCAGACCAACGGGTTCTCAATGCCTAGATAATTCGCGGCAGTAGGAGATGCACTCTTCGGTCGAAAGCCCCCGGCTATGCTTCCTTCTCGACGTGACATGTTGCGAACGTATCCTTTGATGACACCATTCATCCTTTCGAACGGCATCATGCTGTGCAGGAACGTCGGCCCGAGTTGGATGATATCCTCCACTATATGGACCAGCAGATGCACCATAACGTCGAAGAATGAGACTTCATCCCGCTGAACTTCGCTTCACTGGGTCTAGGTATCTCGCTTATCTTCCCCACAGAATCAGAAGGAAGTTTTACTCCTAGGAGGCAGGTGAAAACTGCTCGATCTCCTCCTCGACTTAGAGTGAAGCACGCGGAGGGTAGTCATTTCCGGTCTTCTTGGCCTTTTGCCTTTGGCGACGACTTTCTTCGTGGTCCCGCTTCACTCATCATCATCATCATCATCATCATCATCATCATCATTAGCGTGAAGCTCCTGCTCGATGCCCATTGATTTCAAGTCCGCCCTTGCTTTCGCCCATCATTGGTCCTCTCCGCATGTTGAGCAGGGTACCAAGAAGACTCTCGCACACGCTCTTCGTGGATATGCATGACATCAAGGCTGTGAGGCACACGGTGGATCTTCCAAGACGGCAAGTCCCGTAAAACAGACCTCGCTTTCCATACCTTCAGCAGCTGCTCGCGCCTTTTTGCTTCTTTCCCAGCTCGCGCCTTTTGCTTCTTTTCCGCAGTGGGCAGTATTTCCAATTTTTCAACAGCTTGTCTATTTCCTCGCCGCTCCTCGTGACATCGGGCGTTTTGGGGTTCGGTTTCACCATCGAACAGATCCTTGCTTTCCTCCACGGGTCATCGCCAAGCCACCTTCGATGTCCCATGAACACGGTTTTCAAGACCCAGGATCTCTATCTAGCTGGCGATACGTTGTGTCATCCATGCACCTTACGCATCCGTAAAATCCGTGGACTACCCGCCCCGCGAGATATCCGTGAATCGAGATAGTCGTGGCACCGTCGTGAGCAAAGGCGGCTCTCATAGGGAAATATTCTTTCTCTCAAGGCGTCCCACGTATTGGCTGGCGTTTTCCACAGCGTGTCAAGCTCCTCTTTCAGCAGCCCCAGACATGATTGATGTCGCTCCTGGTTGTTTCGGCCCTTCAATTAGCATACTCATGTGAATGTACTTCCTCTTCATGCACAACCAGGGGGAAGGTTGTACATCCACACAAACACAGGCCAGGTGCTATGTGCTTCTCCGGCTGCCAAACGGATTGACTCCATCGGTGCTCGCTACCAAAGACGATGTTCCTTGGATCGCTCCCAAATTCTGAGTCTTCGGTTCAACGCTTGCCACCGCTCGCATCCTTAGGGTGACTCAAAGCATCTTGTCTTTTTATCTATCTCCGGATCATTTGCGCCATCTTCTCGCTTCTTCTCCTCCCTATCCGCTGCCAACGCAGGAGCTTTGCTACCTTAGGGTCCGCGAAATAGCGCTGCAGACGAGGAGTGATCGGAAAGTACCACACCACTTTTCGAGGAGCTTTCTTCCTCTTCTTGTATCGAGTGACGCCAAGACACCGGACATATGGTAGACTCCGCGTGCTCGTCCCGATAAATGATGCAATTGTTCATGCACACATGGTATTTCACGCGGCGGTAAATCGAGAGGACACACGATTTTCTTCGCCTCCTCCAAACTGGTCGGGCACTTGTTCCCTTTGGGAAGACGCTCGTGCTGTAATGACATGTTCTCGCCAAGCTATGCGCCGGTCATTTTGTGTTTTACCTTCATCTCCGTGAGCCATGAGCGTTACTTTCAAAGCGGGTATCCTCGGCCTGCATCCTTCATACGATGGAGTAACCGCTGCCTAACTCAAGTTGACCCATCTTGGCTTTCTCTCGGGCGGCAGCTCTGGCGTTATCCGTCCGCTTGAGAAGCAGCTCTTGAATATGAGGGTCCTGCACCCAGCCCATCGATGGTCCAGCTTCGCTCGCTCCGCCAAAGATCATCATCATGTCCTGCATCTTCTTCTACATGATGACTGTGGTACAACATCACCGCCGTGATCATCTCCTCGGGATTCTTCGCCTTCTCGCCCGCCCGAAAGCAGCGGTGGTTGTCTTGCTGCCCTTCCTCATTTCTTGCCCGCCCCCATGGACGACTTCAGTAGTCATCTTCATCACCTTGCCACCGATAGCCATCCATGAAACCACGCAAGAGCAGGTGGTCCCGCACCTGCCCGAATCCGGGTCCGCAATAAGGCTATTCAGCTTGCATCTTCGACACGGACATCTTATCTCCGCCTCGCTCTTTTGAGCATCTCGCCTTCGCGGACCTCAAAACCTATTCACGATGCCTTCGGTCATCGTATGGACTATGGTCGTCATGGGTAGAGCAAAACGATATTTTAGAACCAAGAAAAATTTGTCATGACTTTCCCTAAAAATAGGACCAAAAGAATGCTTAATGCCAAAATTCTCACTAAACGGAAATGAATCAACATTCCGCAAAATATTGGCAACTATCGATTTCAAATACCGGCACACCTCCAAACACAAACACATATGCAAAACCACAAACATATGCAACACCACGAACATACATAGATCTAGCTAGGCCATAAAAAGTGCATGTGCACATTGTTGTAGGAAGAACAACATAAATATAGCTTCCGCCTTACTTACCTAGCAAAACAAGGTAACTTAACCACTTAATTTGAATGAATTTATGGTGGAAATGAGGTGAAAAGAGGAGGCACCCGAGACAAGGAGGAGGCGGTGGAGAGAATGAAGTGGGGAGAAAGTGAGTGTGAGAGGAGAGGCTGTCCAAAATATCTTGTTGCTGCCCACTTACTAATGGCGCACCAACCACAAATGCGCCATTAGTAATCCAGGTTACTAATGGCGCACTTCTGGTGGTGCGCCATTAGTAGTTTTGCAAAAAAACATACTAATGGCGATTACACCACGGTGCGCCATTACTAGTTAAAACTAGTATTGGCCCACCGCGTGCTAGTGCGCCATTAGTAGTTTTGCAAAAAAGGAATAAAAAACAATAAAAAACAACATTAGTGGCGCACTTTTCGGCAGGTGCGCCACTACTAGTTACAACTAGTAATGGCGATCGCTCGTGGATGCGCCTATTAGTATGTTTGGACAGGCGCACTAGTTCAAAAAAATTTTGATACTAATGGCGCAATCGTGAGCCAGGTGGGCCATTAGTAGTTTCAACTCTAATGGCGCATTAGAAGGTGGTGCGCCATTAGTATATACTAATGGCGCACCACTTGTCTGGTGCGCCATTAGTGTCAATCCCATCTATAGCCATTTTTCTAGTAGTGATAGAGGCGACGAAAGCGGTGCGCCTCCCCACTTGCCCGTTGAGAATCGCTTGCTTCCCAAGCGCCACGATTAATGATGTGGTGGGACTACCCGTACCCGTATTGATGAGAATCCCGTGATAAGGGGGCACGATCTCTGCTTTGACAAGACGTGTCAAGGAAACCGCCGCAACATACGCGCTGTGGCTGGTTATGGAAAGACGGTTCAATAATGACCCGACTGTAATGACACATCGCGTTGCTTGAAAAGTTGTCAGCAGATTGCATTTATGTAAACATCATTCTCTCTACGGTATGCATTTAAAATCATCTTGTGGATCCGGACACGGTTTGAGTGTTTGATAATTACCTTGAGTACTCAAGGAGGAACCCGCCTGCAATGTCAAGACAAGACTGCGCGCCGGACTCATCGTCATTGAAGCCTGGTTCAGGGGCTACTGAGGGAGTCCTGGATTAGGGGGTATCCGGACAGCCGGACTGTGTACAACATCCAGACTATTGAAGCGTGAACATACAAGACTCAAGACTTCGGCCCGTGTCCGGATGGGACTTTCCTTGGCGTGGAAGGCAAGCTTGGCAATCCGGATATTATATTTCCTTCCTTATAACCGACTCCATGTAAACCCTAGCCCTCTTCGGTGTCTATATAAACCGGAGAGGTTGGTCCTTAGAAGGCCGATTACAATTACAATCATACCATCATAGGCTAGCTCTTAGGGTTTAGCCTCTACGATCTCGTGGTAGATCTACTCTTGTACTACCCATATCATCAATATTAATTTAGCAGTGAAGTAGGGTTTTACCTCCATCGAGAGGGCCCGAACCTGGGTAAACATCTGTGTCCCTTGCTTCCTGTTACCATCAGCCTTGACGCACAGATCGGGACCCCCTACCCGAGATCCGCCGGTTTTGACACCGACACCCTCCTCCACTCCATATACAGGGGAGGGGGGCACCCCAAAGACAAACAAGTTGATTGTTCCAAGCCGTGTGCGGTGCCCCCCCTCCACCATAATCCACCTCGGTCATATCGTAGCGGTGCTTAGGCGAAGCCCTGCGTCGGTAACTTCATCATCACCGTCATCACGCTGTCGCATTAACGGAACTCTCCTCAAGCTTCATCGGATTGTGAGTTCGCGGGACGTCACCGAGCTGAACGTGTGCAGATCGTGGAGGTGCCGTACGTTCGGTACTAGGATCGGTCGATCGTGAAGACGTATGACTACATAAACCGCGTTGTCATAACGCTTCCGCCACGGTTCACGAGGGTACATGGACGACACTCTCCCCACTCGCTGCTATGCATCACCATGATCTTGCGGTGCGTAGGATTTTTTTGAAATTACTACGCTCCCCAACAAAGGGCATCCGAGCCAGGTTTATGCGTAGATGTTATATGCACGAGTAGAACACAAGTAAGTTGTGGGCGATACTAGTCATACTGCTTACCAGCATGTCATACTTTGATTCGGCAGTATTGTTGGATGAAGCGGACGCCCCCTGCCCCCCCCCCACCTCAAGGCCAGCCCTGATCTAGGAGTAGATCACTGAACAACGATCAAAATTATCCTTAGTGGAATAAGGACATATTTCTCGATTATGGAGGTGACAAAAGGTTTGTCGTAAAGGGTTACGCCGATGTAAGTTTTACACTGATCCAGATGATTCTAAGTCTCAATCTGGATACATAGTGAAAGTGGGAGCAAATAGCTAAAGTAGCTCCGCAAGAGCATTGCGTATATAGGAATTTGCAAAATACATAAGATCTGATTTGGCAGACCTGCTGACTAAACTTCTCTCACAAGCAAACATGATCACACCTTAGTACTCTTTGGGTGTTAATCACATGGCGATGTGAACTAGATTACTGACTCTAGTAAACCCTTTGAATGTTGGCCACATGGCGATGTGAACTATGGATATTAATCACATGGTGATGTGAACTATTGGTGTTAAATCACATGGCGATGTGAACTAGATTATTGACTCTAGTGCAAGTGGGAGATCAAGGAAATATGCCCTAGAGGCAATAATAAAGTTGTTATTTATATTTCCTTATATCGTGATAAATGTTTATTATTCATGCTAGAATTGTATTAACTGGAAACTTAGTACATGTGTGAATACATAGACAAACAGAATGTCACTAGTATGCCTCTACTTGACTAGCTCGTTGAATCAAAGATGGTTATGTTTACAACCATAGACATGAGTTGTCATTTGATTAACGGGATCACATCATTAGAGAATGATGTGATTGACTTGACCCATTCCGTTAGCTTAGCATTTGATCGTTTAAGTATATTGCTATTTCTTTCTTCATGACTTATACATGTTCCTATGACTATGAGATTATGCAACCCCTGAATACCAGAGGAACACTATGTGTGCTACCAAACGTCACAACGTAACTGGATGATTATAAAGGTGCTCTACAGGTGTCTCCGATGGTACTTGTTGAGTTGGCATAGATCGAGATTAGGATTTGTTTTGTCACTCAGTGTATCGGAGAGGTATCTCTGGGCCCTCTCGGTAATGCACATCACTATAAGCCTTGCAAGCAATGTGACTAATGAGTTAGGTGCGGGATGATACATTACGGAACGAGTAAAGAGACTTGCCGGTAACGAGATTGAACTAGGTCTGAGGATGCCGACGATCGAATCTCGGGCAAGTGACATACCGATGACAAAGGGAACAACGTATGTTGTTATGCGGTTCGACCGATAAAGGTCTTCGTAGAATATGTGGGAGCCAATATGAATATCCAGGTTCCGCTATTGGTTATTGACCGGAGACATGTCTCGGTCATGTCTACATAGTTCTCGAACCCGTAGGGTCCGCACGCTTAACGTTCGGTACGATCGGTAATATGAGTTTATGTGTTTTGATGTACCGAACGTAGTTCGGAGACCCAGATGAGATCGGGGACATGACGAGGAGTCTCAAAATGGTCGATATGTAAAGATCGATATATTGGACGACTATATTCGGACATCGGAAAGGTTCTGAGTGGTTCGGGTATTTATCGGAGTACCGGAGAGTTACGGGAATTCGCCGGGGAGTGTAATGGGCCTCATGGGCCTTGGTGGAGAGAGGAAGGGGCGGCCAGGGCAGGCCGCGCGCACCCTCCCCCTCTAGTCCGAATTGGACAAGGAAGGTGGGGGGGGGCTCCCCCCTATTTTTCCTTCTCCCTCTCTCCTCCTTCCTTCCCTCCTACTACTACTCTTGGAAGGGTGAAGTCCTACTCCCGATGGGAGTAGGACTCCCTTGTCGCGCTTAGGAGGCCGGCCTCCTCCCTCCTCCACTCCTTTATATACAGGGAAGGCACCCCATAGACACACAAGTTGATTGTTCCAAGCCGCAGCGGTGCCCCTCCACCATAATCCACCTCGGTCATATCATAGTGGTGCTTAGGTTAAGCCTCACGCCGGTAACTTCATCATCACCGCCATCACGCCGCGTCGACGGAACTCCCCCTCAAAGCTCTACTGGATCATGAGTTCGCGGGACGTCACCGAGCTGAACGTGTGCAGATCGCGGAGGTGTCGAACGTTCGATACTAGGATCGGTCGATCGTGAAGCCGTACGACTATATCAACCGCGTTGTCATAACGCCCGCCACGGTTCACGAGGGTACGTGGACGACACTCTCCCCACTCGTTGCTATGCATCACCATGATCTTGCGTGTGCGTAGGAATTTTTTTGAAATTAGTACGTTCCCCAACAGCCTTCACTATGGCTTCGTTTTGCTCCTCGGTCATGTCATAAGGCTTCTGCGGAAGAGGCGCGAGGCTTGGACCATATTGAAATTGCTTGCCTCTGCCTGTACCTCCTGTACTACCTCGACTTGTACCGCTACGCACCATAGCTGCGGCGGCTCTCTTTCGCGATTACTGCGGTGGCAATGTTCTTAGGCGCGATTGGTTCGCCATCAGTTTTGATGGCATCGATGTTGTACTTTACGCCCTCCTTCAACTTTCTAGCCGGGCCTCGCACTGTCCTGCTGCCTGTAGAAGATTTGCTCGATCAGGAGGGCTGAAAGAAGAAAGATCGATTCATTAATATATCTTCAGTTATTTCAAGATGATCACCAGACACCGCTTATATAAATATACCTTGCCGCCTCTATTATTTCAAGATCAACATTTTCTTCGTCATATTAATCATAGTTCATGACTTCATCAATTCGGTCGTCATGATCGAATATCATATCATCACCCTCCCGGTATTGTTCAGATATTGGGAGCTGTCATCTTCTTCATTCTCGATCATCCGCCCATGAGGGGAGCGATGATCTCTAACAGGGCCTCTTCTCCCTCTCTCGCCAAGATTGTCCGCCATAGCTTTTATTTTACTAATCCAAATAAATATAAAACAATTTAGTATTCAAATTACAATGCATGCATGCAGTCAATAAAGAATAAACTAATCATAGTACATAATATGCATCGCCTCAAATAATATATAATCTCAATACATCGTTTTGAATAATATATAATCAATACATCGTCTCGAATAATATATATATTCTCGAATACATCGTCTCGAATAATATATATAATCTTGAATACATCGTCTCGAATATTATATATCAAATACATCACTAGCTAGCTCGCTAATAAAGATCGAATACTACAGAATAATCTAGGCCACTCGCGGTTCCTGAGGCGCGGGCGGTGGACACCCAAAGAGAAGGAACCATCACAGGATCATAGCTCCGGTCATCTCCCCAAAGAACCTGCCAGGTATTGGAGAACCTGACGTCCATAGCAGCCATGTAGCGACGGACGTGCTCGTCCTCCTCCCTCACATGGCGACGCACCACCTCTGGCGGGGCCGACTCCCTCCAAGACCGAAAGTGGCCACGCCACCAAAGGAGCTCAGGGTCGATGACGGGACCCGGGGTCGGGTTCCTCACCAAGCGGCGAGCCCCTGAACGTAGCACCTCCCAGTGCTACTCCGGCGGAACCCAGTCCAGGATATGAGTCCTCTGAAGCAGGACGTCGTCGCGAACGGGTCGACGGCGAGGATGCGGGCCAGGCATCGTCGAGAACAAATACTACATGCCGCAAAAGTAACATTTTTAAATGATTGGATTGTGATTTCTTATATGCAAATTCTAAATTGCTATAACTAAAATTATAAGAAACTAAAAAAACATCGATCATCGACTAACAATTGGAAATTAATCTAATTCAACTAGCTAAAACTAACATTTCTAAAATTTCTAACATTTCTGTATAACTAACATTTCTATAACATTTCTAACATTTCTATAACATTAATATATCTAATTCATCGAACTAAAAGTATCTAATTAATTAATTCATCTAATACCTTTGACATTAATCTAATGTAATTAATTAATTCATCTAAAACCTTTGTATAAAAACAGAAAAAACTAAATCTGAAAACAGAAAAACATCCATAGCTAAAGCATCCACAACATCTAGTGCAAAAGATGAACAAATTGTGTGTGTGTGTGTGTGTGTGTGTGTGCACCGTACCTACGGCGCCGGCGGCGCGGCGGCTTCGATTGGAGGGAGGAGAGGGGGCAAAGGGGCTCATAGCGCGGGCGAGGTCAAGGCGACGGCGAGGCAAGAGGACGGCGACGGGCCAGCGACGGGGCGGCGTGGAGTCGACGGGGACAACGCGATGGGGACGGGGGCGGCACGGAGTCGACGCGGACGGCGCGACGGGGGTGGCGACGACGACGGTGTCGAAGAAGCATAGGAGAAGAAACATAAATTTTGATAAGTGTGTATATATAGGGATGACCTTTAGTACCGGTTGGTGCCACCAACCGGTCCTAAAGGTCAAATTTTGCCAGGCCAAGCAGCGGGACACTAGTAAAAAATAGGGCTTTCGTTCGGCTAGGAAAGAGCATTAATCCCGGTTGCATTACGAACCGGGACTAATGTGAGCATTAGTCCCGGTTCGAGCGGCGAGGGCACCGTACATGCATTACTCCCGGTTCAAATGGGACCTTTAGTCCCGGTTGGTGCCACGAACCGGTACTAAAAGGCGATGTTAGTACCGGTTGTTCGTGGCACGAACCGGTACTAAAGGTCTAACCTTTAGTATCGGTCCGTGCTACGAACCGCATTACTGGTTGAGACCTTTAGTACCGGTTCGCGCTACGAACTGGTACTAAAGGTCCCATTTTCAAACTCTACCCCGGATCGCTTTTGCAGTTTTGTAAAAAGAAAAATATAATGATAAAAACATCAAAAATTAAAATCCTTCCAGATGTAGTTATGTTACTACATGTACTAGTTAGGAAAATTTAAAAACTTAAATTTGGACATGTTTTGCAAAAAGTGCAGGTAAAATGTAATACGGCTATAACTTTTGCATACGATGTCAGAAAAACGTATAATATATCAAAATGTTCAGCACGAAAATCCGTATCCGATTTTGACCGCCTACGACCTGTTTGCAAATTTTTAAAATCCTCAAATTCTAAAAGGAAAAAAGTTATGCTCAAATTTCAGTTTTTTTTGAAATTTTGTTAAATCTGGTCAAACTATGGTCAAACTAATTATTCAAGAAGTATTAGTGTTACTAAATAATTATTCAAGAATATTAGTGTTACTAAATAATTATTTCAGTTTTTTTGAATTTTGGTCAAATCTGGTCAAACTTTGGTCAAACAATGCTCAAACTACTTATTCAAGAAATATTAGTGTTACTAAATAATTATTTCAGTTTTTTTGAATTTTGGTCAAATCTGGTCAAACTATGGTCAAACTACTTATTCAAGAAATATTAGTGTTACTAAATAATTATTGTTTTTTAGAACAATAGTTTCAAACTCAAACAGTGAAATGTGTGACTTCATGCTCAAGCTAAATTCCTGAGGGTTAATAGAATTGACATCTTACTATTGTCAGGAAAACAACAAGTGCAGACTTGGAAACGAGGGAGAATAGAACTTGGAAGTTAAGCGTGCTCAGGCTGGAGTAGTGAGAGGATGGGTGACCGTCCGGGAAGTTAGATGATTTCAAATGATGAGGGGTGATTAGAGATTAGAGGTTAAATTGAATAGTGATGAGGGGTGATTAAAGATTAGAGATTAAAAAAATTCAAAAATTTGAAAATAAAAAAAATCAAAAAATAATTCAAAAAAATCATAAAATTTCCTTTAGTACCGGTTGGTGTTACCTTACCAACCGGGACTAAAGGCGGACCTCCAGGTAGCGGCCACACGACTAAAGGGGGAGGCTTTAGTAATGACCCTTTAGTCCCGGTTCCAGAACCGGGACTAAAGGCCCTTATGAACCGGGACTAAAGGCCATTTTTCTACTAGTGGGAACGGGACCCCTTTAGTACCGGGTGGTGGGTCCAACCACGACAAACCCCACCTCTGCTTAGTACCGGTTGGAGCCACGACCCAAGATTAAAGGGGTGCGCCACACCCCACGGTGCATAAGTTTAGTCCCACCTCGCTAGCCGAGGGCGCCTCAAGACTCGCTTATAAGCCCCGGGGCGGCTACTGTCTCGAGCTCCTCTCTATTGCATGCCTTCTGGGCCTACCTCTCCTTCTCTGCCCTGTGGGGCCTACTGGGCTTGCGGGCCTGTATCCTGGCCCAACTACATTTTGGGTTTCTAGTCCTATGCAGGCCGCTTTGGCCCAGTAGGCGGGCTTTTTTTGTTTAGTTTTTTCTCTTTTCTGCTTTATTTAATTTATTTTATTTATTTCTAAGTTTTTTTTGTTGTATTTAGAGTTTCTTTGTGAATATTTTTGCTTTAGGACATACAAACTTTCTATTAGTGCCCGTAGTTTTCAAATTTGAATAGTTTAAATTTGAATTATTTGAAATTTGTGTGAATCTCTAGTTTGTGAATAACTTAACTTTAAAAATAGATTTTTTAGTGATTCTTTTTCTTATGTTTAATATTTGTGTGTTTTATCATTATATTCAATTTGGTAATACTTAGGTTATTTAAAAAATAAAATGCCTTTGTAACAGATGAGTTTTCGTGTGAAACCCTGATACTTCGAAAGAGATTGTCCATTTTGTACACGAAGTGCATCCAGTTTTTGCCGTAACCCTCTCTACTTATTTGCACATGCTATGTGGGTGAAATTATGATACCATGCCAACTTTCAACCTTTTTCAGAGTTCATTTGAAGTATTTTTCAATTTCAGGGTCATTTAGCTGAAAAAATCAGTAAATGCATGAAAAATAGCAAATGAAGTCAGAAAGGATTAAAAATTGATGACGCGGCTTTGAATGGTGCATATTGAACGGACAAAATGTATGGAGTTGTAATAAGTAAAAAAATGAAATGCCTTTGTAACAGATGAGTTTTCGTCTGAAACCCTGATACTTCGAAAGAGATTGTCCATTTTGTACACGAAGTGCATCCATTTTTTGCCGTAACCGTCTCAACTTTTTTGCACATGCTATGTGGCTGAAATGATGATACCATGCCAACTTTCAACCTTTTTAGAGCTCATTTGAAGTGTTTTTCAATTTCAGGGTCATTTAGCTGAAAAAAATCAGTAAATGCATGAAAGAATTTGTTTGCACATAATATTTCTTCACGCTTCAAATGCCAAAACACATAAGTACCCTAAATATTACAAAGATTCCTCTGGTTTGTTCAAGCGGACTTTCCAGATATATAAGTCCGGAAACTCACTAGAGAAGAAAGAGATGACAGTGAAGCCGATCACATCCCAGAGTGGGATCTTTGGGTGTGAGACTTTTTCTTCGCGTGTGTCCCTTTACACCGTAACCATGGACAATCTTCATCATTTAACTGGATGCTCGGGTCAATATTCACTGTGAATGGAGAAATTTCATCAAACTTTTCATAATCTTCTGACATGTCTGTCTTGTCATCAACTACCATGATGTTTCTTTTCCCTGAAAGAACTATGCGGCGCTTTGGCTCATCGTATGATGCATTTGCTTCCTTATCTTATCTTTTTCTCGGCTTGGTAGACATGTCCTTCACATAGAAAACCTACGCCACATCATTGGCTAGGACGAATGGTTCATCTGCATACGCAAGATTGTTGAGATCCACTGTTGTCATTCCGTACTGCGGGTCTTCCGTTACCCCGCCTCGTGTCATATTGACCCATTTGCACTGAAACAAAGGGACCGTCAAACCAAGTCCATAGTCAAGTTCCCATATATCCTCTATGTAACCATAATATGTTTCCTTTCGTCTTGGTTGGTGCATCAAAGCGACACCACTGTTTTGGTTGGTGCTCTTCTTATCTTGGGCGATCGTAAAATGTATTCCCATTTATCTCTGCACTTTGAAAGTCATTATATTGGAAGATGGTAACTGAGACAGCAAGTACATGGCATCTTCAATAGCGGTGTCATGCATGGCACGTGTCTGCAACCAACCGGCGAAACTCCCCGTTTGTTCATGTGTAATCCAGTCGTCAGACTGCTCCGGGTGTTTGGAGCGTAGAAAATTCTTGTGTTCCTCCATATACGGAGCCACCAAGGCGGAATTCTGTAGAACTATGTAGTGTGCTTGAGTGAGAGAATGCCCGTCCATACATATTATTTGATCCGCTCCTAGCATGCCTTTCCATCATGTCTGCCCTTATGCCGCGATTCAGGAACACCAATCGGCTTCAATACAAAACTGAATGACCTCCTCATTTTCATGGCCCTTCAAGATGCTTCCTTCTGGCCTAGCATAGTTATGAACATATTTATTTAAGACTCTATATACCTCTCAAAGGGGAACATATTGTGTAGAAATACAGGACCAAAAACGTTAATCTCTTCGCATAGGTGAACTAGGACGTGCGTCATGATGTTGAAGAAGGATGGTGGGAACACCAACTCGAAACTGACAAGACATTGCACCAAATCATTCTCTAATTAACCTTGGTATGATTTCTGTATCAATTACCTTCTGAGAGATTGCATTGAGAAATGCCCATAGCTTCACAATGGCTAATCGAACATTTTCCGGTAGAAGCCCCCTCAATGCAACCGGAAGCAGTTGCGTCATAATCGAGGGGCAGTCATGAGACTTTAGGTTTTGGAACTTTTTCCCTGCCATATTTATTATTCCCTTTATATTCGACGAGAAGCCAGACGGTACCTTCATAATGAGCAGGCATTCAAAAAGGATTTCCTTCTCTTCTTTGGTAAGAGCGTAGCTGGCATGACCCTGTTGTATGCCGTCTTTTCCGTGCATACGTTGCTGGTCCTCCCGTGCCTCCGGTGTATCTTTTGTATTCCCATACACGCCCAAGAAGCCAAGTAGGGTCACGCAAAGATTCTTCGTCACGTGCATCATGTTGATTGCGGAGCGGACATCTAGGTCTTTCCAATAGGGCATGTCCCAAAATATAGATTTCTTCTTCCACATGGCTACGCCGTCCGTCAGTCATATTGGGAGCAGGTTGTCCTCCGTGACCCTTTCCAAAGATTACCTTCAAATCCTTGACCATATCATGTACATCAACACTAGTACGGTGGCGAGGCTTCGTCCGGTGATCCGCCTCACCTTTGAAATGTTTGCCTTTCTTTCTTACGGGATGCCTGCTCGGAAGAAATCGATGATGTCCCAGGTACACATTCTTCCTACAATTATCCAAATATATACTGTCGGTATCATTGAAACAGTGCGTGCATGCGCGGTATCCCTTGTTTGTCTGTCCTGAAAGGTTACTGAGAGCAGGACAATCATTGATGGTCACGAACAGCAACTCCGTTAGGTCAAATTCTTCATGTCCGTGTTTCATCCCATGCACGTACACCTTCTCCATTCCACAGCTGTAAGAGTTCTTCAACTAATGGCCTTAGGTACACATCAATGTCATTGCCGGGTTGCTTAGGGCCTTGGATGAGCACTGGCATCATAATGAACTTCCGCTTCATGCACAACCAAGGAGGAAGGTTATACATACATAGAGTCACTGTGCTAGGTGCTATGGTTGCTGCTCTGCTCCCCAAAAGGATTAATGCCATCTGCGCTTAGACCAAACCATACGCTCCTTGCATTACCTGCAAACTCCTCCCTGTAGTTTCTCTTGGTTTTTCTCCACTGCGACCCGTCGGCGGGTACTCTCAACTTCCCGTCTTTCTTACGGTCTTCTCTCGCGCCATCGCATCACCTTGCCATGCTCTTTTGTTTTGGAACAAATGTTTCAACCGTGGTATTATAGGAGCATACCACATCACCTTGGCAGGAATCTTTTTCCGGGCGCCGCCTCGACATCACCAGGGTCATCGCGGCTGATCTTATAGTGCAATGCACCGCATACCGGGCACGCGTTCAAATCCTCGTACTCACCACGGTAGAGTATGTAGTGATTAGGGCACGCGTGTACCTTCTGCACCTCTAACCCTAGAGGGCAGACAACCTTCTTTGCTTCGTACGTACTCTCGGGCAATTCGTTATCCTTTGAAAGCATATTCTTTATCATTACCAACAACTTTCAAAATTCCTTGTCAGATACACCATTCTCTGCCTTCCATTGCAGCAATTCCAGTGTGGTGCCCAGCTTTTTCTTGTCAGCTTTGCAATTCGGGTACAACAATTTCTTATGATCCTCTAACATGCGCTGCAACTTCTTCTCCTTTTCACTTGCGCAGTTTTTCTTTGCATCGGCAATGGCCCGACCTAGATCATTAGCAGGCTCATCTGATGCCTCTTCTTCGGCTTCTTCCCGCATTGCCGGCTCAGCTTCTTCCCCCATTGTTGTATCATCATATACAGGGAACCCATGGCTAGGATAGCTGTCGTCGTCCTCTTCTTCTTCATTATCTTCCATCATAACCCCTCTTTCTCCATGCTTGATCCAAACATTATAGTGGGGCATGAAACCGGACTCAAACAGGTGGACGTGAATGGTTCTTGAGTTAGAGTAATTGCGATCATTCTTACAGCCAACACATGGACAAGGCATAAAACCATCCGCTCGCTTGTTTGCCTCAGCCGCAAGCAGAAAAGTATGCACGCCATCAACGAACTGGGGAGAGCATCGGTCATCGTACATCCATTACCTGCTCATCTTCATTACACAACACCGAATAGACCAAATTAATACAAGTTCATACATAAAGTTCATACAACACTTAAATGCAACATACAAATAACTCTCTAGCTAAAGCATTTAAATGTAAAAAATGCGATCAAGATCGCAACTAAGGTAACAATTGATCCAATAGCATAATGATACCAAGCCTCACTATCAATGGCATATTTTCTAATCTTTCTAATCTTCAAGCGCATTCTTCCATCTTGATCTTGTGATCACCGACGACATCGGCAACATGCAACTCCAATTCCATCTTCTCCCCTCAATTATTTTCAATTTTTCTTTCAAATACTGCTTTCTCTTTCAACTAAATTTAACCTCTCGACAATAGGGTCGGTTGGAATTTCCGGTTCACATACCTCCTAGATAAAAATGTCTATGTCAACTTGATGGGCATAATTTGTCATAAACACGAAATGCAACAAATAGTTCTAAAAGACAATATACCACATCCAAATCATAACACGGACAAGGGCCGACGGGGACGGATATCAAAACCATGGCACTATGTATAACAAACAACGTACGGGTAAGATAATTATACAAGTAACTATATATCTAAATCACACAAACATGATTTTTTTATATAAAAAAGATAAGAACAAGAGGCTCGCCACAAGGTGGTACCGGCGATGGGTCGGTGCGGACGATCGACGGTGGTTTGGACGGAGACGGGAAGGCACTAAGTAAACCACACCTACATATGCAAACTAAGAGTTATTTTGAGCTCAAATTGCATATAAATCAAATAAACTACCACATATAATTCCTCCCAAATTACTAAAACCCACAAATTAATAACTATATAAAGCATTGCAAGAGCTAATCTAGCAATGAGAGATGAAAGGACACAGTTGCTAACCTTGTGACCACTTGAATGGATGGGGGCCTTCAAATCTTGAAAAAAATTGGGCAAAATGTGTGATGAGCTCGAGGAAGAGGGGAAGAACAGAGAGGAGAGGGGAAAGGGGAAGAACAGGGTGAGCTCGATCACGGGTGGACGAAGGGTTTATATAGGATGACCTTTAGTACCGTTTCGTGGCGTGAACCGGTACTAAATGTACTGGAGGGGCCCCAGACTGACAACATCCTTCCACCACTCTCTTTAGCACCGGTTCGTGGCACGAACCGGTGCTAAAGGTTCACCACGAACCGGTACTACTGAGAGCGGCCCGCTTAGTTGTTGGAACCGCACTAATGGTCACATTAGTGCCGCTCAAATACAAACTGGGACTAATGAGCTTAACATTAGACCCTTTTTCTACTAGTGTTTCGTGCACATGTCGTGAAGTGATGGAACTAAATCCGCACATCTCGGGCAAAGGGTCCGGAACTAAGAGTCTAGAGATGATGGTAACAAGGACACAAGTTTTACCCAGGTTCAGACTCTCCGGAGGAGATAAAACCCTACGCCATGCTTGTGTTTTATGGATTTTGGATGGAGTACACTGATGTTGTTGTCCGTCTCCAATGATCTCTACCCTTTTGTTTATATAGATATTGGATGGGCGGGCGGTCTAGGGTTACATCCTAGTCGGCTATGTTCAAGCAGAATGAGTGGTAGATGATTTCTAGCATCTTGGAGTATACCACAAGTCTTCAAGAACCTTCCTTTCATACACCATGGGCCGCTCGACGTGGCCCACTCCCGAACCGACACGAGGGTCCTCAGCCCGGCCCATCTGGTTGAGAGACAACTTGGTGAGAGACCTCATAGCCGAGAAATCATCAGTAGCCCCTAAACCACCGGTTTTCAAGTCTTGACACACCTCCGATCTTCTGAGTAGATCTTTTTCTTCGGCCATCGGTCTTGAAGACTGGTTCAATGAATTTGTCCTCCAAAATTGCCATCTTCCAGTTTGTTGATTCTAACCATTAAATGTTTCTTTGTCCTTTTTTCTTTTCCTTTTTTCAATTGATAGAGCTTAGGATCACCGAATAACACATCGCTGAAAAAGAAGCACTGACCAGCCAGATCCCAAACTTACCTCTTAAACCTTTTGAGAAAGGCCTATCGGTTGTGGGCACATAACTGATGGCCAAGTCTTAATCGCTGATCGTATCCAAGGTCCACAAGACCACCTCGTTTTTTGCTAAGCGTCTCGTCATTTCTGTGAAGCATCGCATGTCAAAGATTATCGGCTCGTGATGATGGTCTAGCCCTGCTCTGAGAATATAGACCGATCCCATCCATGGGACCATGTGGCCATAAGGCGTGGGTGTCTTACTATCAGCATGGTGTCCAGACATGGGCCGAGGCCCCGCCATCGTCATGTCAAAAGAGATCGTGTGCCTTGATAAATACAATAATTATCAATCGCCTCGATTCCCATGCATGTGTGATTAATACATGACACATGGGAAAATGGGAGATTTGTTGCCACGGGGCATGATAATCTTGTCGCCTTTTGTGCTTCACCCCACCTATAAAAGGCCAAAGGCGATAAGGAGGAGAGTTTTATGCTCCCATTCCTCTCAATCTTCATCTTCCTGCTTGAGGTCTTATGCCCAAACTTTTCCCACATGCCCGAGCCAAAGTCACTGCCTTTTCCTTCCCACCTTTGCTTGACAATTCCCGGAGAGGGGAAATAGAGTCGGCGGCGAAGTCCTCGAACACCGGCGGCGGAGCCTCTAGTTGCTTCCCAGACAAGGGGGGCGTGGAGATCTTCCACGGTGATACGGGATTAGCTGGGCAGGCTATCTTCAATCGGACACCTGTCAGCACTGGAGCTCATCTCCGCCTGCTCTGCTCTCGCCGCTAGGAACGCCGGCTTATGTTCCATGAGGGTACCCAAACCCGTGACGGTGAGCGGTATGTTTTGTTTGCCACCTCCTGTGCGGCCTGAATTTTCCAATACATCCATTTCTCTGAGGCTTGCTTCATTTCTACAGCCTGCAACTCCACCACCTTGCCCCCAACACGATTCTGCACATAAACTGCTTCGTCACCTTCTGTGAAGCATTCTTGTGTTTCGAGCCAAGCTTTGAGTTGTGGTGGAAATTCTTCACTGTGAAGCCCCAAAACAATGGCCCAGTGGCATGTAAGTGCGGTGGCAGCGCGATCAACAAGATCCAGGGCGCCATCTACCTAGAGGGGACGTTCATCGGGACTGTCAAGAACTGGCAGGAGGAGTGGTTTTACATCTCGGATTATTCCACCGGAGAATCCTCCTCGGGTGGGATAGTCACTCCCTTCAATCTGACACCTTCCTCCAAGCTTAATTCCTAGAAGCCGAGGAACAACACCTCAAATAATTCTGGGGAGGTGGACAAGGTGGCCTGCTGGGTCGAGGAGGAGCTGACTTTGGATCAGGTGATGCACGTGGCTCTTAGCCTTGGCATCTAGCCCCTTCATGCCTGGAGCACATCCAATGTGGATGTTCAGTGGGGAGGAGGACCTCATTTGGGCTATCCGAGGTCATTTCTACGGGGTAAGTCTTCTATGCACGAGATGCTCGCCGCCTTTTCTGAGGCAAGGCCTCCAACTTCCTGATGGGACATCTTTCTTTCTGTCTATGGGGGTACATAAGTCTATGTAGGACATGTTTCTTTCTTTTTTTGCTAGAATGTAGCGACATGTTTCATGAAGCGGGGAATAGGAGCTCCCTTGCAGAGCCACCAAGGATTTTTGAAATCCAATTTATAAAACCTACCAAATATTGTACCTTTATGTGTTTGAGGAATATTCAGATATGACCCATTTAAAAATATTGTACTTTTATCACAAAGTGCTTTTGTGCAATGACATGACCATTTGTATCATGTGTAAAAAGAGAAAATAATATGACCAAAACACACCGCATGCACCCTGAAATCCACTATTTCAGCTTCTCCAATGCCCCAGATACACTACCAACAATCTAGTCATCTCAAAAGAGAAACGAAAATGTACATGATGACCCGAATGCTGAGATGGACTTCATTACTTCCAGGTGTGGCGCCACGCTAGAAGTATTGGAAGTCACAGCTGTTGTTCTGAGAGAGAAGCACTGCTATGTACCCGTTCTTCGCCCTTGTCATCATCTGAAAAAGGTTTGGCAAGCAACTACGGTCAATAGGTAGAAATTTTGGATGGAGTGACATGTATCAAGTGAGGCTACATACGACGGACTTCCGTGACAAAAAAGAGAAAGAAGTTTGAGTTGCTACTCCCTCCAATTCGAAAGTATGAGGTTGCGTCAATTAATTCGGATCGGAGGGAGTATATAATTTCCCTGTGAAAAGATGGCAGTCTGCAAAGGTATGAATGTATGATCTTGTGTGTATGAGCTACTAAAGGCCTCAGGTTGTGTAACACAAGTACAGATCCATGAGGACTACACAAACTCAAGTGTCTTGAGAACTTCTTCTCCAATCTGACGTGTGAAGGAGGCATGTGCAATGACCAATCTGACATGTGAAGGAGACAGCAGCTGTGTTTTACAGTCACTCATGCTTCTTTTCCTGTAGTTGACTATAGCAGTGCATGAACCAGCGACGCCTGCAGGTTGTATGGGCCGCTGGCGGTGTCTGGGTTGGGGCCATGCACTATGGAGTTAGTATCATAGACTTGTATTATATGGATGGTATTAATGGTATTGCTAACAGTGAGAGGTCATACGACACTCATGTGATCATAGCAAAGCTCCCTAAAGCATGTTGTTGCGTTGGTTTTACTGGAAAAGGATTACTTGATGCCTCAACGGGTTTGGAGTTTTCATTAATAAGACTTGCCAGTACATGTTAGATTGCATTGCTGATGGAGGGGTCGCCGATAGATATGACGACCGAGGAGCTACTGTAGATAAGGACTCTGATGAAGACACTGACAAGTAAGGAGGAAGGCAGACATTTTTTTAAGAGATGGAATCACAGAATTTAGGAGATGAGGAAGCATTGGTAGTCACTGGAAGCAAGGAGTTACTTGTCTGAGATTTCCTGACTCTTGTTGATGGAGACAAGGAGGCTAGAGTTATCAACTGTTGATGATATAAATACATAAGGATAATGCTTCATTAAGATCTCTATTCACAAGGACAAGAGACAACTGAAAACTGCACCTGGTTAAGATGAGGAGCCAACTAGAGCACAATCCAACTAAGATTCTAATTACTTTCTGGTGATGAGGTGGCACACGTCAAAATGTGACATACTAATTAGCTCCTTATATAGAGGTAAACACGCCATTACAACTGAAGAAGAGTTTTATTAAATCATTTAATTTACAGGAAATCGGGAAACAAAGCACCGCATCGTACAAGAAACACACATCTCCAAGTGACAACTTACAAGATTAAGAAACCAGAGCAGCCAGCCAAACATTCTTTAACAAAGACATGCCCAGGAAGCCAGGTTTGCACATCATTAAACTGACAGACTAGACAAGGACACTAGATGGGCCAGCCAAATTTCTTTATTAACAATGACATGCCTAGGATGTCAATCTCCAAAATGACCAGACCACAAGATCAAGAACCAGATGTCGTTTTTCATAACAAATACATGCCCAAGATGTCAGGTTGCCCATCATCAAACTAACAGACTACAGGAAAAGACACTAGACCGGCCAGCCAAAATTTTAATAGCGACACACCCAGGATGTACAGATCAAAGGCGAACGCCTTCCTCATTCTCCTCAATCTCATCCTCCACCACTTCCCATTCAGAGATCCCAGGGGCGACAAAGCAGTTTCTTCATGCACCCTGACAGCGGAATTCTGAATCGATGAAGCTCCCTCCAGCAGCACATGTTTATCTGCCTCGTTTTGTAGACCTGCCCAATGACACAAAAAGACACACATGAAACAGATCAACTCAATAGGAGCCGGCAGCCATTTTTTTTATCAAAGCAAGCTTTGTTACGAAGTTCTCCACAAGGCGCAACAAAAAGCAGCGACACCAACTATATGTATATTATAATTCCCAAATGGATTTTATCAGCAGCCCACAAAAATAATGCAAGAAGCAAGTAGGCCTGTCAAGAAGGCCAACTGAGTTCAAATCGAGCTCCACATATAAGTGGCAGCCGAACACACAAAGAAAAGATGGTGTATGGATTCAACCTCATCACAAAACTACAGGAAAAGTCTCCAACCACTTACTTTTATTCATGTTATCTTTGGTTTTAATGGCATTATGCCAGATTAACTAGAGCCAAATTTTGATCTTCGGAGGGATCTTGGCTTTCCATATAAAGGCTTGAAAGACCTATCTGGACCTCGCTGAATAAATGCTGGTAAACTGATTAGACGGAGAACATCCCAGATTTGGAAAATCTCCAATTGGGATAGTCTGCAGGGCTATACCATACAGGAATGTCCTAAGTTCACTAAACTATCATCTAGTATCATAATAATTTCACTCTTGTCGAAGTTCATTTTGAGCCCAGACATAGCTTCAAATAAATACAATATGAGATTCATGTTAACACGCTTATTCTTCATCATCTTGCAAAAAATTAGTACTATTGTCAGCGTATTGCAAAATCGACAATCCTTTAACGATATGTTGTGGTACAAGCCCAGTCGATCTCCCTGCTGACTAAGCCTTGCTGATCATCCTGTTCAAACTATCCGCAGGCAAATTAAATAAAGAAGGCGATAATGGATCTCCTTGGCTAAACCCACGATGACTGCCAAAGTAAGACCCACAACAGTTATTGATCTTAACACACAACATGCCCTCACAAGACGCCACAAGATAATCTGGTCAATCCACTTGACCCGCTTTATACTAAATCCTCTCAGCTCAATACATCTCCTCCTCAGATATGCTCAATCAACTTTGTCGACGCCTTCTTGAAATCCAGTTTCACAACAACTTCTTGTGACTTCTTTCTCCTGGTTTTGTGGAACACCTCATGAAGAACCAAAATCCCTCCATAATGTTCCTATTTCTGATAAAGGCAGACTGGTAGGTAGCTATTAACTTGCTCATAAATTCTTAGCTCTTATGGTCAAGGCTTTGGAAAATATTTTAAACAGAACTTGCAAAAAAAATCGACCTGAATTTTTGAATAGTTTCAGCATCCCCAGTTGATTATGTTGATTTTGTTCAAGTTGATTCTGTTCAAGTCAAGTTTATGTGAGCACAAATCCTCAAAGAACTCCATTAGATCATTTTTAATGATATGCCAACACTTTTGTAAAACTCAATAGGAACACCATCAGGTCCAGGTGCCCTGTTACCAGCCATACTATCAATGGCAACCTTTCAGCTTCAGAAAACTCTATCTAACATCTCTATGTCAGTCAGAAAGCACACCACCCGTATCCCAGGTATCATTGCTCATGCTAATTGGGTTTCCTTCTCCATGTCCAAATAAGACCTTATAATATTCAGTAGCATGTTTTAAAATATATATGTTCCGTCGCTGCAGTACTTGTTAGCTTTAATCTTGATTCCTTTTATTAGCATGTTTGAGTTTTGCATGTAGTCTAGTCTAGTGTGGTGTTCGTCCGGTGAAGGCTTCAGCTGAGCGCGCCAAGGAGGTGAGATGCCAGGATGCCGTGGTGAGGCGGCGTAGCACGGCGAGATGCCGATGGTGCTGCGTGGAGAAGCGGCAAGACGATCAGAGGCTGGAGCCGTGATGGACTGCATCAAATTGGGTCGGGTGAACCGCCGGTCGTTCTGTTTGTTGGACTAGCTGTCCATGCGCGAGTTCGTTTAGTCCCAGCTGAGAGTATCGGTGCTACTAGTTGATGCATGCATGTAGTGGCCTGGTCACAAGTGGCTGCCGAGTCATTTGGATCATGGAGTGAGTTTAGGCCATGGGTAGTGCATGCAGTGGTTAGTTAGTGGTGGTAGTGGGCTGCTGTGCGTGAATGCATGGCATAGTCTGTGGTCCTTTGTATATATAACCTTGCGTTGGAGTAATGAAGAACGAGGCCGTGAGGGCTGGGAAAATAGACAATGTAGTCTCTTGTTCCACCGAAGAGGAGAGCCTCTTGGCAAAGCACCAGCTGGTCTTCTCCTTGGTTGCGTGTGTGTGTAGAGTTTCATATGTGTGTGTGTTTTCTTGTGAGAAGAAGATAGAGAGAAACAACCAGAGAAAGAGAGAGGGAGCTGTGAGAGGCAGCACCAAGGTAGAAGAAGAGCGAAGTAGAAGAAGATAGAGAAACAACCAGAGAAAGAGAGAGGGAGCTGTGAGAGGCAGCACCAAGGTAGAAGAAGAGCGGGCGCCATGAGAGGCGGCGCCAACAGTACTTCATTCCCATTCTTCATAGTGTAGAGCATTTTCTTTCTAGCTCTGCCATTAGCAATTTTGTGAAAAAACTTTGTTTTAGCATCCCCTTGCAACAACCATCTTTCTCCAAATCTTTCATGCCATAATCTCTCTTCCTCCATATATATGCAACAATTGCTCTTCCACATAACTTTTGTAGCATACAACACCCCAACCAAAACACGGGTTCCTACAAACTTTCCAGATTAGCAAGATCAACAAGCAACTCCTTTTTCCTCTGAACAATATCACCTCTCAAATTAATCCCCAACCTTTGAGACTGGCCTTCACATTTTTCAGTTTCAACAGGAATCTTCCAAGGTTATATTTGGCATAAACCTGAGTCTGTCAGGCAAGATCAACTCTTCTCATAAACTCAGGATGAGAGAGCCAAGAGGTTTCAAACCTAAATTCTTTACTCCTTTGTTCACAAATCTCATCAATGTCCATAATCAAGGGATTATGTTCTGAGACAGCTCTAGGCAACTTCCTGACATATGTTGTTAGTGGGAATGTCAATTCCCATTCGTCGTTAATCAGAACTCTATCCAACTTCTCCAAAGTAGGGTCCTCTTGGTTATTAGACCAAGTATATGCCCCACCAACCATATGCAACTCCCTTAATTCATGAATTTTAATAATAGAAGTAAACATGTCCATATATATGTATGTGTTCACAACTTTATTGTTATCACTATGAAAACGCAAAATATTAAAATCACCACCTATTAACAAAGGAATGAATTGATCAACGCACAAATCACATTAAGTAGCTAAGCAAGATTCTTAATCACAATCTTGAGCAGCCCCATATACAATCACCAAGTACAATTTATGCAGTGATTTTCTATCAGTCAATAAACCCTCACAAAAAATCTACCAACATCACTATCATGAATATCAAATCTAGGGGATTTGATGGCACATAATAACCCACCAGACTTGCCCACGGAGGGGACCAAAAGCAAGAGTATACAGCCCCAGTATCAAATTTTCGCCACACAGGAGTCAATATGCTCCTTCATAGTTTCCTAGAGCTCCACCAAGTCAACATTATTATCAGAAAGAAGATCTCAAACAGGAAGACATGCCTCTTTTCCCACCCCGCTGCAATTCCATGAGACCAATCATTGATGTTTATTAGATTTGTTATGCAGTCCTAGGGCCTGACACAATCCCACTCAAAGGGTAGTTTTTGCCGGTCCTACTTAGGGATACTGTGCCACTAAGGGACACCCCATTAAAAAAATCTCAACACTCTTCTTTTTAAAAAATTTCTTAGCTCTTCTAGATAAAATAGGAGACAAGTTATCCACCAAACTGGGTATTCTATCATCAGGAACATGAATTTTATCCACATTAGCATCCCCATAATGGAAGAACTCATATACAGTGAATTAGTAATACCTTGGTTCCCTTCAATCAAACGAGCAGTATGCCAGCATTTGTTGTTTTCCTGGCACAATAAAATGAACTGTTAATTTCAGTATAAGGGAATGAATATCTAACTAGTTGAATGATAAAATCATATTAGTTACATAATTAATTGATACTAAACTTTGATACCATAAAAGCATTTCTTTGTTTATATTATTTCCATCTTATAGAATTTACTCACTGGTAAGATGTATCTAAATATAAATAATCAAGGTTGTCCGTGAGATAATATTAGGTTGAATTATTTTGGATTAACAAGTACCAGAATTGATGACCAGAATGTAAAACATGAATAGAAAGGCAGGGATAAGATCAACAACAACAACAACAACAAAGTCTTTCAGCCCCAGTGCAAGTTGGGGTAGGTTAGAGTTGAAACACGTAAGATCAACCAAGTAAGGTATAGAACACTTAATAATTCCATGCACGCGTGTCCATGGCTAGTTCTTTGGTGATATTCCAGTCCTTCAGATCTGTATTCATGGATTCATTCCCATGTCAAGTTCGGTCTACCCCAACCTCTCTTGACATTATCAACACACTTTAACTGTTTATATGCAATCGCACTCCTGGAGGCCAGCGTCAGATATGCCCCAACCATCTCAGGTGATGTTGGACCCGGTCCTTTCTTGTGTAGCCACATATCCATCTCAGCATGCTCACTCTACTACACATAACTGTTGGACATATCACCTTTTAGCTAGCAAGCATTTGGCACCATAAAACATCGCAGGTCAAATTGCCATCCTACAGAATCTTCCTTTTAGCTTTTGTGGCATTCTCTTGTCACACAGGACGCCAGAAGCTTGATGCCACTTCATCCATCCAGCTTTGATTTGATGGCTCACATCTTCGACAATATCACCATCCTTCTGCAACGTTGACACCAAATATTGAAAGGGGTCTTGCTGAGGTACCACATGCCCATCAAGGCTAACCTCCTGCTCCTCCTCATGCCTAGTAGTACTGAAACCTAGTTCTACTATGCCTAAAACCTTTCGATTCCAATGTTTGTCTCCACGGCTCTAACTTTCTATTAACCCCCGCTCGAGTATCCATGACTAGCACAACATCATAAACAAAGAGCATTCAGCATAGGATATCTCCTTATATATCCCCTGTGACCTCATCCATCATCAAAGTAAAATGATAAGGGCTCAAAGCCAATCCTTGGTGGAGTCTTATTTTGATAGTAAAGTCATCGTTGTCTTCATCACTTGTTCGAACAATTGTCACAACATTATCATACACATCCTTGATGAGGGTAATGTAGTTTGTTGGCACTTTGTGTTTCTCCAAGGCCCACCACATGACATTCCACGGTATATATATGGTGGGCCTTCTCCAAGTCAATGAACACCATATACAGGTCCTTTGCTCCCTATATCTCTCCAATGCGTGAACAATGGCCTCTACTCAAGGATGTTGCATCAAGCCCTGCGTCACCTCTGGAGATTACTTGGTCACCGTTGGCCTTAATGAAACGTCAAAAGATCTCCAACATTTGTGAAGCTCTCTCACCTAAGTAACTGGATGTGTCAATGTTAAAGGGTTGTATGCCTCAAAACAGGTCCACTAGTAGTTTGCGGCCTTTTTGCTTGGCCAATCTCTTTAGATTTGTTCGTCCTTTTGAGGTGTAGTTTTTGGATTTTTGGAATACTTTGGTTGTAGCATGTAGTTCGTGCGATTTCATTTATATGGAGCCGGGGAGAGACTCTCTATTTTTCTAAAACAATATCCGCCAAGGTGGAGTTCTAAGTCCCTATCAACGATTAGTTCATTGTCGGTCATATGACTGAGTCATGAGTCATGTAATATACTATAGTGGGTAGGAGCCCAAGGAATCGCATTGGAGACAATAAAGACAGATTACTCATGCCCCTGAGATGTATAATAGACCTACGTCCTGGTATGAGTTTTGTAAGAATGGTGATGTAAATGGCTTGAGTATTTGGCAGAGGTCTTTGAGTCCTTCGGCATGAAGTCTTGAATATTCCGTTATCTAATCCTCTAGAAAATTAGGAACACATCTTCTACTTATAATAGAATTCTGGAGTTAGCATGCCACTAGCCAACGCAACCAAAAGTCTGAATTCATTAAAAGGGTTAGGCAATCCACAGATACACTTCAACACCCCCTCTCACGTGTGACGCGGGAAGTCAACACGTGAATAGACTCAGAGGTATGGCACGAGAAGCATATACATGACACAGTGGGGGGCAGCATCAATTTTTTGGATAAATTAAGTAAAGTTGGTACTTGAACTAACGAAGTTAGGCCCTGATAAATAACATGTTAAGCTTAATGCACTAGCCAACACAGCCAAAATCAAAACTCATGGAGAGAGGCAAGTTACATATACACTTCAACACCCATTTTCACGTGTGATGTGGGAATAGACTTAGAGCTACGGCTCAGGAGGGCTATACGTGAACGCAGGGGCAACATCAACGCTTGATAAATTGTGAAAGGCAGGACTTGAACTCAAGACCTTAGGCTCTGCTACCATCTTAAGTTTCATGCACTAGCCAACGTGAACCAAAAAAATCCAAACTCATGGAAAGGCTAGGCAATTCACTGTTTGGTTTGGAGGGATTTTGGAGGAATTCTATAGGATAGAATTTCAATAGGAAAAATTCTTTTTGAGTCCTTTGGTTTGTAGGAATATAATCCTATTCCTATGGAGGAAGTCTTCCTATCCTCCACATTTCATAGGAAAATAAACATTAGCCTAGACTCAATGGAAATATCCTATGATGTGGACCAGAGGACATCTCTTTTCTTACTACTGTTTGTAGGACTTGATACACTTCAACACATCCTTATTCCTCCAAGTGCCCAACTTTGCACGATCGGCTCTAGGCCTCAGGGGCCCATAGGTACTCTTTGGTCGACTTGGTCTGTCGGGTCCATACGGTATGTGCCTCTGATAGTTTAGCACTACTCGCAATTTAATGTCGTTTATATTGTGGGGAATGTAACCAATGCCCATAATAGCATAAGTGCACTGAGGGAGTGGGTGGCATGTGTTGACGCTCGGTCGACCGACGTGTGATATTATAGCAATATGAATGGGGAGGAGCACTCCTAGTCCTGCATTGAAGGTGTAGGCCTCATGTTCAAACTCCATCATCAGACGTAATACCTCTGTGACATATTGTTGTGATCGTTGATCCTTGTATGATTGTCTTCCCCTCGGATTTCTAACATGTATTACACTATTGGATAGCACCATCCAAATAACCCCATCGGATGTTTGAGGGTTATTTTGCCACCATGGCAGGATATGCTGCCAAGGATGTGATACTTTCTTCCTTTCTTGGGGCTTTAGGGATAAAGACAGTAGGAACACTTTTATTTCAATGATACTCAGATCCAACGTGATATGATAGCCCATACCGGCAACTAATACATGTCAACACTCCACGTGTGATGCCACACACCAAAACCACTTCAGGGGGTTGATCAGGGTCTAAACCTTGAGGGGTCAGAACACATAACCTAAGGGGGCCAAGTAGACTTTTTATATCTCGTTGGCATCAACACTCCACGTGTGTAATTTGCAACACATCACCCCCCCCCCCTAGTCTTTAGAGTATCAAGAATTATCTGATTTATCCATTTTTGTCTTTTCCTCACCTTTATGTTTTATTCCATAGGCTATCATGTGCCCCATGACACTAAACCATGTAAGGGATTAAATTTGTTAGATGGGGTAAACTATGGAATAAGGGGACGGTAAAAACAGAAAACAATAATCAAGTAGACACTCAATAAAAAGCAAACTAAGGAGTAAAAGGTTGCTCTTGCTTATAATAACTTCTAGTAGTGCTCTTCTCTACAGTTTCATAGTAGAGAATCATCTTACACGACTTGGACTTGTAGATCCAAATGATCAAGCATGTCAATGGAATGTTAAGACACAACAGTGAGAAGGGGCAGAAAGCCTGATCACTCTTCTCCCAAAGCAGGGTCACACCGAATCCATTATCATTAATCGAACAGAAATGTCCCAACTAGCATAATTTTGCATTTTGTGACTTGCGAAGAAATAAATACCAAAAACACCAACTATCCTTCATGGATTCAACTTTCAACAAACAAGAATACCCGTGAGGAATTACCAATTAGAAAGCCTGACCACCAATTATAGTTACTAACTAGCGTAGTGACCCGCGCATTTGCGCGGCTAGATTTTTACCGGTTATTTTAGATATTGTTTCAGATTTTTAACACATGCTCCACACATAATTTCGACAATATTTTCAATATCCACGAAATCGAAGATCATTTTAATCATTTTACTTAGCAATACGAATATATTCATCATCATCAATTGTTAGTGATTGTCTGTTTGATTTGACTCTGCCCCAACCGTGAATTATTATGATTTAGCTGAAATTTGTGACTGCCTACCTTAATGTTGTACTGAAATAGATTGATCTATGATGAATCGACGATACGCTTGATCAACACCTCAATTCAATAAAACAGTTAGTCTTCAAAATAATAGATGATTTGTCTATGATTATTTCTAACACGATAAACAACCTAAATCTAAACAAATTAACTAAATCTAAATCTATGTTGGTTTTGTACAGTTAGGGTAACAATTTGACATTGTGTTGCTTTCTTCATGTGATATGCATGCTCACCCACATAGCGTATTAACACACACAGAAAACACATCAACATCAACTTGCGATTATTCTAACACAATGCCATGGATGCTCAGAAATCATTGTCACATGTTCGTCAATTCCATTTTTTAGCGGGAACTTCATCACATCCATACGTTGCGAATCTTCCTAATGAGAGTTAGTACATGAATCCAATGATGGCTACATTCCACTCAGGATGATCTTTTTCTTGTACTACAAACCCAATCACGTGGATGCATCTAATCTATATTTCATGTTTTTCCTTCGTCATAGCTACATAAGCAAGAAATGCATGTTAATACATATACTCTTTTCACCCTTCTAGGTTTGTCACTTCTTTGTCCATCCTATTTTAAGTTTTCAGCCTCTATCTACATATAGAGTTCGTGGAACACCAATTTTTAATATATTTATATTTCTTATTGTCAATTTCATTTTAAAAAGTTATTACAGATTAAGCTTATTTAAGACAAACCTAATGGATGTTTCTTACCACACTATGTAGTTCAGATGGAAACATATTTTGAAATAAATTTAATTTCTATTTTTAGCTATGTTTAAAATTTCATTATTTTCTATCCACCTAATAAAAGTATCGTGCATAGCTTATTTTAAATTTAGCAATTAATATTATATAGGTTATATTTATTTCGTAGTCCTTATTGTATACCAACATATAGTTTTTTCTGTTAATCAAATGTTAATTTATTTATAAAGACTTTTTTTCACTTGCGCATATCAGTTAACCAAGTGGATGCTCTACGTATATGTTTTTTTAGGAAACTTACGGATATGTTTACATGTTGGTACCAACATAACATCCGTGCAGGGACTTCCCACATTATGGGCCCACACACTGGCCCGACCTTTTTTTTTGAAACTACACTGGCCCGACTTGAGCATGTATTTTTGACTACATCTTAGGTATGCGTATGTTTGTGGAAATTTTGATTTTTTTTATAAAGTGAAACTATTTGGTGCTAAGATAGTGATTGTGCTAACGTATCTTACGCATCATTATTTGTCTATATCCTCAGCGTAGCGATCAAATTTCCTAATTTTAGCGTCTACTCCCTCCTTTTTAAATATAACACTTTAAAGTACCTCTATATATATCTGCATGTAGTCCGTATTGAAATCTCTTAAAAGGCTTATATTTAGAAATGGAGGAAGTACATAGCAGCTGGACTTGTGCCGATGCTACAAATAAACATAAATAGTTGCTTCTGTCTTTTTATATTTCTATAATACGCTAGACATAATTGCCTCTATCTTAGGCGCGTCGGCAGTATATATATATAAAGTGCACCGATGTGTCCATAGGCTGGCACATGTTTTTTTAATTGGCTAGCGGGTAGGGGCAGGTATACTAATCTTCATGTCTGACTTTTTTTACTTTCCTGTTGACCGGACTCTTTCTACTAATAGGATTGCGTAAATCCTTTGTATGAAACCGATTAGTACTCCTACTCTAAGATTTCCCGCGTGTCCGCGATAGAGTATACATACATACTATTTTCTATGTCTAGTTTTTTCTTGGAAAACACATATATGTTATAGCACGTCCGTGGTAGAGTATACATGCATACTTTTTTTATGTCTAGTTTTTTTCTTGGAAAACACATATATGTTATAGCACGTTTTTAGTACGTGTCAGATTCTAAAAATTGTACACTTTATAGTTGTGCGTAACTTTTAGATCTTTTAATCTCAGCCATTATTTTCCTTATCAATGGCGCATATTTTTTAGCCTATGTGGATTAACTTGATGGCTTGTTTGACTCTTGTCTTAATTATATAATAGAAGATTGTAAATTTCGCATCAAATGAAACACAAGAGGGTATTAAACCATCTTAAACAAAATGCAAGATTGAGAACACAACATATTTAACCATAAAAATACTCCCACTAGGGAAAATGGTATTAGCCTTCTTTAGGGAAACAAAAAGGGAAACTAGGATGTAGTAGATGTTAGTTGCATATGACCTTTAACAAATGTAGTAGAATCTTGTTAATTGCACATGATTTTACAAACCTTGTTAAATGAGCACGTTGGTATTCGAAAAACTGGTTATAGCACTATTAAGGATGATATCAAATAGGAATTTTTCATCAAGTAGTGAATGAGAGTGCAGTTACCTGTGAAAGAGGGGCAGTCCAACCTTTAAAGAGGGGCCAATCAAGCGCTGGCCTAAGGTCCTTTGTATCGGCAGCCCAACATCCACCTTCGCCTATTGGTTTCTCAGGACAAATTATCGGTAGACAAGGACCAAGTAGAAAAAGTACAATACAACTCATATTAAATGCACCACCAAACGAAGCAACAAATGCAAGTATTGTAAATTATACACTCGTGCAATGAAAAGGGAAATAAGTTTGCTATCAATACAAATAAAATACCAACAAGAAAATATTACAATACGAACAAAACAACAAACCATGTGTACATAGAGACATCAAATCCTTTTATCTAATAGAAAGAATTGCCTTCTTTGGATGCCATACCCATCATACTGCCAAGACCGCCTCAATTTTTCATCTATAGCACAAGCAAAATTTGGTACCAACAACACTAGTGGCAGATATATTTACAGTTGTGGTTCTTCTCCTAGTGTTATGAATATGAATTTTCTTTTAAGAAATTCTTGTGACTTAGCACTAAGGATCATTACTTTATGATAACTTACAACTTGTAGTCCTTTCTCTATTTCACATTATCGCCATGCACCAGTACGACACACCAATATTTAGTATAATCTTTGTGCAAATATAGCAAGCACGACTTGAAACCAACATGTGTGCAACATGTTAACTAAATAATTATGTGCAGATATAGCAAGCATAAAACTTGAGTCCAGTCAAAACAAGAAATACCTCGTTCGGTCAAAAAAGCATAATAAATTGTCTCTGCTCAAAAAAGCATAATAACTTTAGAAATCATTATATGCAAATAAAACAAGAATATGCATTCATACTCCAACCCTAATGTGATTTTCTGAAAATGGAAAATCTGCTAACCTTTTGACAAAACAATTAAGATGAGTTCAAGTAAAATTGGCTTGGTATTTGATTTCATGAAATGGGCAAGCTGGTGCCATTTGCATTCACCAATATAAATTCTTACCTTAACTTTGTCTTCACCCAGCAACTCGATAATTTTGCCAGTCCAGAAACAATCTTTGTACCACCAGTCAATCAAGTCACCTACTTTCCAAGGACTGCTTACAACTGCTACAACATCCATCTGTGGCCAATGCTCAGGAATATCATTCTCCCAACACCACTGAGGAAAAGGAGGTCGTAACATGATCTCCCTATTTTGACCTGCTTTCTGATTACTTACATTTTGGGGGAACTTTGTAGAGTCTATTCCATCTCCTTTCTGTCAAGACATAAAAGGAATAATTTACACATATGGAAAACTAGTGTTGATAGTCTCGGATAAATTATGTGCCATTGCAGGTTTGTTGGCACAACTTTCACGGAATTGGGTCTCTTAGTCCAAGCCCATTGGTAATCACTCGGATGCCAGATATCCGACTGAATTACTTTGTGAATTTCTAGCCCTAGTGGACGTAACCCCTCAGGATCCGATTAATTGTTGGTAGTTGATCGGAGTCGCAAGAGTAGAAGTAGGATTTATTTTTTGAAACTCATGGACTTAGCTCTCTCAGCTCCAAGCCCATGGCCATCAGCCAAATTCCGACTAAACTAGAGTACAAATTCTTTGAACTTCATGGACTAGGCACTATGAGCTCCAAGCCCATGGCTATCTGTTAGATGTCCGTCATCCGACTGAATTTAGTTTGTGCTTTTCTTCTAGTGGAGGGCACAATTAGTGCACACACTGGGTGTAGCCCTCGAGGCTACGATTAACTGCTGGCAGTTGGTCAAAGTCTCTAGAGTAGTAGAGAATATTTGTAATTTATGGACTTAGCTATCTATGCACCAAGACTATAGCAATCAGCCGATTCTCGATGAACCGACTGAATTAGAAGTAATTGCTTTTGAACTTCATAGACTTGGCTCTCTAAGCTTCAAGCCCATGGCAACCAGCTGGATTCCAAAAAAATCAACTAAAATAAAGTTGAATTCTTTCCTTAGGACTTTTCTTCCAGTGGGGGCACGAGCAGTGCACCCACTGGGTGTAGCCCCGAGACTCCGAGTGATTACATGTAATCAGTTAGTGTTGGAGTCTCGAATGAACTACTCTCCGGTTTTAATTTTCATCTTCTCTTTGAACAGAAAACCTATGAGCTTGTACAATGACTTGCAGAAAAGGGATCAATTGCATCTTAACTGGAGCAGGAGCGACGAAAGAACAACCGACTAGAAAAAGAGAAGACTACAATGGCGGTAAGTTCCATAAATCGAACTATCTTTAGTTAACCTTATTTCTGATCCCTGTCCTAACTGATTCCGACAGATACACCTGCTGAAAATAGACTATTGACCAACCAACTAGAGAATTGAATATGTGCAGAAACCATCTGAAAGAGACTGGAGGCAAAAGATGTCAAGCTGGCCAAGGCTCAAGGAGAGGGATGCCGAGCTAGCAAATGAGAAGGAGGAGACTCGACTGAAAATCAAGAAGGTTGAACATCAACTGAATGAGTTTGAAGAAATTGCTAAACTGAACAAGTTGTACCGAGAGGAAGTTGAGAACCTGAAGAAAAAGAACGACAAGCTTAACCCTGAAAATCGGCAACTTTAGATGAACTTCCTTAGCCTGAAAGATCTTCAACACAAGGAGAAGGCCCATCATGAACAAGACATAGAAAGAATCACCCATGTTATGGAAGACAATGAGAGGTACTTAGTGGATCACCTAAACCAATCCACTGAGAAGCTTGCTGGTAAGTATTAATGTTTCAGTCGGATCACCCAAGAATTGCATGATATGCACTCTGGAAATCCACCATCTCAAGATGGATCAGCCTGATCTGCGGTCTTCTTGTATTCTTCTAGCTCGAATGCCACCATTTGAGCATCAGCGATATCCAAGCCCCTCTGCAGTAATTCTCCACTCCATTGGCATTGCCAAAGATAGTAATCACGCCTTTTGGTCCAAGCATCTTAAGTTTCACGTACACATAATACGGTCAAGCCCTAAACTTGGTGTAGGCTGATTGCCCAATAACTGCATGCTATGCACTCTAGAAATCCACCACCTCGAAAATGAGGTTCTCTTTCTAAAAAAATCTTGTCAAGAAGCACTACCTCCAAGGTAATTAGCCCCAAAGACTCGGGCTTCAGTCATGGGATCACTTCATGGAACTGCATGTGGATCACACTCAACTAGGATAAGGGAATGCCCATGTGCTTCAGCGTGCTGGCGTAGATTAAGTTTATCCCATTGTCGCCATCCATCAGTCCATACCGCAGTCGATAACCATTCACAAGTGGATCTACGATTAGCTCTTGGAACATGCACTAGATGATCCGACTAATAAAAAATAATGGATATTTCCAACCAATCCAAGTATTTAGGAGTTGAGATTACGGTGACATTCACATCCCGACTACAAAGCTTATGCACCTGTTTTGACTCAGGATCTGCAAAGATCAAGAGTACGCTTTGCTCTATCAAGTACCAGTTGTCTTGGTCATCCTCCTCTTCGTCTTTGCTCTTGCCTTCAAAAGGCGTTGACGGCCAATCTGCCTGACATCGTCCTCTTTAGAGCCATGCGCTGCCGAGTGGTGTGGTTCAGGTATACAAGATTTCCATCATCGTCCTTGGTGATGTGGATGATACACGGTTTGTCCAGAATATCACCTTCTGTGGCTGCCTTTTTACGAGGCATCCACTCTTTCTTCTGGTTTCCTTTTCCTTTGTTTTGATTGGCAATTGCCACCAACTCGGCGCCGCTAACACCATCTTCCCATCTGACTTGCGCTTGTTGTTACTATTATTATTGTTGTTCATGCTTGGCCCTAACTGATTGTTATTCTTCTGATGAGACGGCTCTGCATGTCGCTTGCCTCTAAGGATTCGCTCCTCTTCCCCGCCATTTGCATGGCCGTTTGCTATTTCCATCAGTCGGCCCAAGGTGCCAACTTCCAAGTGGCCAAGTTTCAGGCACAAGTTGCAATATATGATGCCTTGCTAAATTATGAAGTGTAGCCCATCTCTGGATATACTCCCGACTGGTTTCATTGGGCTTCTGGACGCACAACTGCAACTCCGTCATTCCATCAGGACGCTTGTAAGGGCCTTCATATTTTTTGACAAAAAACCCTCTGAGAATCTCCCCAACTAAAAATACTGTTGGGCGGCAAGTGCTTGAGCCAAGCTCGAGCTGACCCCTCCAGCACCAGTGGGAGGTGATTCATAGCAACACCATCATCACTGCAACCAATCCGAGTGAGATAATGATCAAGCCAAGTTTCAGGTTTGGAATTTTCGTTGTATTTATCACCATCGGATGCCATTCAGACTAAAACACAAGGGACCTGAAATATAGGAAGCAATCAAAATATCCACATCATAGTAACCATGCTCACCTGTCCCCGATTCTGGGCCAAATGATCCTGAGCATCACAACGGTCAATCATCCCTGCTTAGGACGGGTCAATCATCCTATGGCATGGAGAATCCCCATGACGCCAAGGAGACACATCTCATTGACGTGGTGAGTAGCCATAACACGGGGTTAAACATCCTGGTGGCGAGGTGAATAATCATTGCGGCTAGGTGAACATCTTCAGGCACAAGATGCATCTTTGCGGCGTGGTGGAGTCAGATCCCCATGATGCGACACATCACTAGATCGGGGAGGAGATTCGCCCTGACGAGGTGGCAAAGCATTGGATCTGCGACCCACATGAGGATTGTGGCTCAATGTTGTGGTATCAGCTCGAGCCGACTTGGAAAGCAACAGTTATGCGATTGCGTGTCCGCCTGGTTTTGTCACATTTTGTCACAAAGCCACTATGGGCGAAGCACTAACATGACGAATATCATCCGCCGTTGAACCTAACGGCTAAATTAAATCTACTATCTGAGTGGTTGCCACTTGCATTACGGTGTGAGGAGCGGGGTAGGCTCCCGCATCAGCAATTGGGAACAGGCACCTTCGAGACAGACTGGTGCCAGGAGTGTTCCGAGGACGCGCCATCTGCACCACTCGGGCCAAGCGCTCTCGCTCAGCCAATGTGGCCAATCGAGCAACCTCCATCCGGAGGCCTACAGGTGTGGATTGAACTCCTAATGCCTTCAACACTTGTGATGTACACTTTATAGCAAAAGTGTGGAGCTACTCCCTTGTGCTGCTTCAAAGAAGCTACAAGAAATGTAGGTTGTAGGAAGGAGCTAAGCTACAAAGTTTTTGTAAAGTTCACCGTCAGCTCAAGATAGCCTTGACTACAATAATCAGCATGTCTTCTCTTCAAAAAATTAGGCGGAAGATCTAAAACAATTATCCAAATAGACAAACACTCGAACAAACCTAGAGTAGGAAATAACAAATTTCAACAGAAGAAACTAATTTTATTGGATTCTTGATTTATCGGCATAAAACAATTACTTACTTTCATCTGGATAGTCTATATACTCCACTTGACACTCCAGGTGACCGTCCCTTATACGCATGTCGGTGAGCTGGAAATAAAATTGAGATGGTTTAGCAACATCCCATCTCATAATGCAAAACAAAATAGGCCTTTGTCCAAACTCAAAAGTAAAAATATCCAAGTTGGAGCATATGAGATGGAGTATAACAAAATGAGATAAGCAAAATGGCTTGCATGAATGCAATGGAATTAATACCGATTTTGAAACCAAGAGAAACTGAGTAAATACAGATGCAGTTAGGAGAGAGGATAGATGAGGGGCCTTGTAATCTCAAAATTTTAGATTTGGGGAGGGCCTAATAAACCTGAACCAAGGGAGTACTTTTTTAATGAGGCAAAACTCAAATATATATAGCTAAAAAATTAAGTTATTAATCTTTGAAATTTGTTATGGTGACCATGAAAAGTAAATAATATTTTCTTTAATCCATAATAGAGCTTATAGACTTTTTGGTAAGTCAAACCTTGTAGTGTTTGATCAGGTTTATTGAGAAAAATATTAACACTACCAATAACAAATAAATACAATATAAAAGTAGGGCTCATGATGTTTCTGATGATATATGTCTCATATTAGAATTTTTCTCTACAAACTTGGTCATAGTTTACCAAACTTAAATTTCCAAAAATCTATATGCACAACATTATGGAACAAAGGGAGTATCACTTATGAAAGTATCATGTATGAAAATACGTGCGCATAGTAATTCAGAACGTACTAACAAAGGGGAGATGTATTTACAAACATGAACAAGCAAGAGTTAAAGAAATTGCACATTGTACCTTGCCACGGAACCATGCGCCCCTATAACCACGATCAAAGGATCTTGTCTCTATAGCATCTCCAACTTTAACTGGAAGTATTAGGTCCATTCTGAGCCACGCAACTACACCAATAAAATGTTGTGTCAACTCAGAAGATTAAGAATCCCAAACTCAACTAAGTTAAATAAAATGCATACCTCAATATCAACACTAAGCTACAAAAATAAATAGTTGTATCATCAGCAATACTCAGGCATGCTCATTCATGATCACAACAACTTCAACAAGCTCACTCCCACAAAGGTGCTTCGGAGGATTATTGCCCAGGAGCTAACAATGCACGCACGGAAAAGCTTATGGCCTCAACATCTCACACTAAGAACATGGCATCGAAGACCATTAAGAAAACATGATAAACATAAGTGGATTCCCAAGATATCAATGACACTCACCATTTTAGTGACAGATTCTCAGTATGTCAAAGAATGATGAAAGAGATAAGATGTTTGGTCAAGACACCACAAGAACTTGGGCAGCTCAAAGAAGAGTCTAACCAATAGGCCTGCTTCGAAAAGCGAAAAGCAGTCACTCCATTGTGGAATGTTTAGAACAAAGATGAGGGCAAGAGTCAGAACAAGATAAATCACCATGGCAAGACAATTCCACATGAAGTACATCTAACAGCTAGTATTTTAGGGATGCCAGGGTGGGAAATATCTTGGACATCCAATTTCTAAACTCCTCATTTTCTTCATCTCCTCTGCTCTTCCAATGAGATATTTAGATAGCAATCAAGCCAAGGATTACCTTGAGGCTAAAGATCAAGACATGTTTCCATTGTCTCCTAGAGAGTTAGTAAACGCATGGTTCTTCCTACGCAAGAACCTGTCATCGGTCACAAATATATTCGTTTTCTTTTTCTATCTTCCCAAGTAGTACCAAATTATCCAATCAAGAAAAAATCGTAATAATCTATCACTACTAGAAAAAGGGCTATAGATGGGATTGACACTAATGGCGCACTAGAAAGTTGGTGCGCCATTAGTATATACTAATGGCGCACCACATGCTGATACGCCATTAGAGTTGAAACTACTAATGGCGCACCAGGCAAAGGGTGCGCCATTAGTATCAATTTTTTTTTTGAACTATAGTGCGCCTGTCCAAACATACTAATGGCGCATCCAACTTAAGTGCGCCATTAGTAGTTGTAACTACTAATGGCGCACCAGGCAGTGGGTGCGCCATTAGTATAAATTTTTTTTTGAACTAGTGCGCCTGTCCAAACATACTAATGGCGCATCCCGGTGAAGTGCGCCATTAGTAGTTGTAACTACTAATGGCGCACCATGCAAGTGGTGCGCCACTAGTATAAAAAAAATTTTTTTGAACTATTGCGCCTGTCCCAACATACTAATGGCGCATCCAGATGTAGTGCGCCATTAGTAGTTGTAACTACTAATGGCGCACTGCAAGGGGTGCGCCATTAGTATTTTTTATTTTGCAAAACTACTAATGGCGCACCCCAGTGAGGTGCGCCATTAGTTACCTGGATTACTAATGGCGCATTTAGTGCTGGTGCGCCATTAGTAAGTGGGCAGCAACAAGATATTTTGGACAGCCTCTCCTACCCACACTCACTTTCTCCCCACTTCATTCTCTCCACCTCCTCCTTGTCTCGGGTGCCTCCTCTTTTCACGTCATTTCCACCATAGATTCATTCAAATTAAGTGGTTAAATTACCTTGTTTTAATAGGTAAGTAAGGGGGGAAGCTATATTTATGATGTTCTCCCTACAACAATGTGCACATGCACTTTTTACGGCCTAGCTAGATCTATGTATGTTCGTGGTGTTGCATATGTTTGTGGTGTTGCATATGTGTTTGTGTTTGGAGGTGTACGGTATTTGAAATGCGATAGTTGCCAATATTTTGCCGGAATGTTGATTCATTTCCGTTTCAAGCGAGAATTTTGGCATTAAGCATTCTTTTGGTCCTATTTTTAGGGAAAGTCATGCCAAATTTTTGTTTGGTTCTAAAATATCGCTTTTGCTCTACCCCGCAGGCGACCATGGTCCGCACGATGACCGAAGGCATCGTGAATAGGTTTTTGAGGTCCGTGAAGGCCGAGATGCTTCAAAAGAACGAGACGGAGATAAGATGTCCGTGTCGAAGATGCAAGCTGAAGAGCCTTATTGCGGACCCGGATTCCGGGCAGGTGCGGACCACCTGTCTTGCGTGGTCTCATGGATGTCTATCGGTGGCAAGGTGATGAAGATGACTATGAAGTCATCCATGGGGGCCGGGCAAGAAATGAGGAAGGACAGCAAGACAACCACCGCGGCTCGGGCGGGCGAAGACGAAGAATCCCAGGAGATGATCACGACGGTGATGTTGTATACAGTCATCAGGTAGAAGATGCAGGACATGATTATGAGGAAGATGCCGAGCAGACGACGGGCATGATCTTGAAGATGATGATGCCGGCGGAGCAGACGACGCTGGACCATCGATGGGCTGGGTGCAGGACCCTCATATTCAAGAGCTGCTTCTCAAGCGGATGGATAACGCCAGAGCTGCCGCCCGAGAGAAAACCAAGATGGATCAACTTGAGTTAGACGCGGTTACTCCATTGTATGAAGGATGCAGGCCCAAGGATACCCGCCTGAAAGTAACGCTCATGGCTCTGGAGATGAAGGTAAAACACAAAATGACCGACGCATGCTTCGACGAGAACATGTCATTCTGGCACGAACGTCTTCCCAAGGGGAACAAGTGCCCGACTAGTTTGGAGGAGGCGAAGAAAATCATGTGTCCTCTCGATTTACCGCACGTGAAATACCATGTGTGCATGAACAATTGCATCATTTATCGGGACGAGCACGCGGAGTCTACCATATGTCCTGTGGCGCCACTCGATACAAGAAGAGGAAGAAAGCTCCTCGAAAAGTGGTGTGGTACTTTCCGATCACTCCTCGTCTGCAGCGCTTATTTCGCGGACCCTAAGGTAGCAAAGCTCCTGCGTTGGCACGCCGGATAGGGAGGAGAAGAAGCGGGAAGATGACGCAAATGATCCGGAGATAGATAAAAAGACAAGATGCTGAGTCACCCTAAGGATGCGAGCCGCTGGCAAGCGTTGAACTTCAAGACTCGGAATTTGGGAACGATCCAAGGAACATCGTGCTGGGCGCGAGCACCGATGGAGTCAATCCGCTTGGCAGCAGAGAGAAGCACACATAGCACCTGGCCTGTGTTTGTGTGGATGTACAACCTTCCCCTGGTTGTGCATGAAGAGGAAGTACATTCACATGAGTATGCTAATTGAAGGGCCGAAACAACCAGGGAACGACATCAATCTGTATCCGGGGCTGCTGAAAGAGGAGCTTGACACGCTGTGGAAAACGCCAGCCAATACGTGGGACGCCGCAGAGAAAGAATATTTCCTTATGAGAGCCGCACTGCTCACGACGACGGTGCACGACTATCTCGGTTACGGATATCTCGGGCAGGTAGTCCACGGATTTTACGGATGCGTAAGGTGCATGGATGACACAACGTATCGCCAGCTAGATAGAGATCCCGGTCTTCAAAACCGTGTTCATGGGACATCGAAGGTGGCTTCGCGACGATGACCCGTGGAGGAAACGCAAGGATCTGTTCGATGGTGAAACCGAACCCGAAAACGCCTGCGGTACGAGGAGCGGCGAGGAAATAGACAAGCTGTTGAAAAATTGGAAAGACTGCCCACCGCCGAAAGAAGCAAAAGGCGCCAGAGCCGAAAGAAGCGAAGGCGCCAAAGCCGCTCTGAAGGTATGGAAAACGAGGTCTGTTTTACGGGACTTGCCGTCTTTGGAAGATCCATCGTGTGCCTCACAGCCTTGATGTCATGCATATCACGAAGAACATGTGCGAGAGTCTGCTTGGTACCCTGCTCAACATGCCAGAGAGGACCAAAGATGGGCCGAAAGCAAGGGCAGACTTGAAATCAATGGGCATCAGGCAGGAGCTTCGCGCTAATGATGATGATGATGATGATGCTGAGGCGAAGCAGGACACAGAAAGTCGTCGCAAAGGCAAAAGGGCCAAGAAGACCGGAAATGACTACCCTCCCGCGTGCTTCACTCTAAGTCAGGAGGACATCGAGCAGTTTTTCACCTGCCTCCTATGAGTAAAACTTCCTTACGGTTACGCGGGGAAGATAAGCAGATACCTAGACCCAGCCAAGCGAAGTTCAGCGGGATGAAGTCTCACGACCGTCACGCGGCCGATGATGCAGAATACTTTCCAGTTGCGATCCGTGGGATCATGGACACGCACGTCTGCGGAAACGCTATTTGGCCTATGCAACTTCTTCGACGTCATCTCTCGGAAGTCGATTGGCGTGAGGCAACTCAGAAGGCTACGAGGAAGAGATCGTCGCGATACTATGCGAGCTTGAGATGTACTTCTTGCCCGCATTCTTCGACGTTATGGTGCATCTGCTGGTCCATATAGTGGAGGATATCATCCAACTCGGGCCGACGTTCCTGCACAGCATGATGCCGTTCGAAAGGATGAATGGTGTCATCAAAGGATACGTTCGCAACATGTCACGTCCAGAAGGAAGCATAGCCAGGGGCTTTCTGATCGAAGAGTGCATCTCCTACTGCCGCAATTATCTAGGCATCGAGAACCCCGTTGGTCTGCCCGTCAACAGGCACCTCGGCAGGCTCGCTGGATGGGGTTACCGTGAGGGTCGCCGCGAAATGCATGTCGATCGAGGGTCGACTTCGCCCGACTTTGAAAGAGCAAACCTAGTCGCACTACAACACATAGACGTGGTCGATCCTTGGGTGGTAGAGCACAAAACCTTTATTAAGAAGACTTACAATGACCGAGGCCAACAGAGGACGGACGGAGATATACTCAAAGAGCACAACTCATGTTTCACCCGTTGGTTCAAGCAGAAGCTTCTGACGTACCCTTTACATGAGGATTCTTCCGCGGAAGAACAACTCATATTCGCCTTTGTCACAGGCGCCGAGCACAACTTGATGACCTATGAGGCGCATTTATATCAACGGCTACACATTCTACACCGAGGCCAAGGACATGAAGAGCGATGGTTATCAGAACTCCGGGTAACGATGGAATCCTACACGGTAACGACAAGGACAGATACTACGGAAGGATCGAGGAGATCTGGGAGCTGAGCTACGCTGGAGAGAAGGTCGATGTTCCGTGTCGATGGGCCAAGAACGTCATAAAAGAAGACCGGTATTTCACCACCATGGTTATACCCGAAGCCAAATCCAAAACCGCGGGCGCAAACGTCACCGCTAAAAATGAGCCATGGGTACTGGCTTCCCAAGTGGACCAATGCTTCTTCATTACCGACCCGCCAAAGCCCATTCGTGTTGTCGTGTGGAGAGGCAAAAGGAAGATCATCGGAATGGATGGAGTAGCCAATGAGCAAGACTTCGACAAGTACGGGCGATTCGAGGATCGAACATGACGACGATGATGAAGTAGCAGCATACACCACAAGAAGAAGCAGGACCACCCTACCTAAAGGACGTCCGTTCCATAGAAGAACTCCATTTGCGAAAAAGAAGAGCAAGAAGATTGTGAAGAGATAGCAAGCTAAGATCGATTGTATTTCAATCGTAGACTTCATTTCTCGAGCACTTTTTGATATCATGAATATTTTTAAATTTCATGGGCATTTTTTGAATTCATGAATATTTTTTCATATTCAATATGAAAAAAATATTGAATATTCATGAGGACACTCGATCTCGATCCCCCTCATAGCTATCCCCTCGCCAGATCCCCGCCGCCGAAAGCACCCCCGCTCCACCGCGCCCGCCCGACCCCCGCACCTCCCCGCTCCACCACCGCCGACGAACCACCGCACCTCCCCGCTCCACCGCCGACGACCCACCGCACCCTCCCGCTCCACCGCCCGCCGCCGACACCTGCACCTCCCGGCCCGCTCCACCGCCGCCACCAACACCCGCACCTCCCCCACTTTTTGAAGATATTTTAAATAACAAATTTGATGATATTTTCAAATAAGAAATTTGATGATATTTTCAAAAAACAAATTTGATGATATTTTCAATTAAAAAAATTGATGATATTTTCAAAAAAAGTTGATGATATTTGATGATATCTTCTGTTCTAGTCCTCATGAAAATAACAAATTTGATAAAAAACAAATTATTAGATGCAACAAGAAATAATTAAAAAAAAGTTACTAATGGCGCACCAGAGGAGGGTGCGCCATTGCTATTAGAAAAAATTTTACTAATGGCGCACGACAGGGTGGTGCGCCATTGCTATAGCTGGATACCCCTTCGCCCGATCCCCCCTTCCCTCTCCCTCGCCAGATCCCCCTTCCCTCCCCCGCCACACCCGCTCCGACGACCCCCGGCCCGTTCCAACGACCCCCGCGCCCGCTCCACACCCGCTCCAGCTCCCCCGCGCCCGCTCCGACGACCCCCGCGACCGCTCCACACCCTAGCACCTCCCCACTTCCCCTCCCCTCGCGCTGCTTCACTCGACTAGGTCGTCCCCGTCGACACCACATCGTCCCCACGACCACCGTCGTCCCCGCACACCACCAAGGAGTCCAGGAGCTCTGCAGTGTTCTTCTACGTCATCTACGACCAGCCGTTCAAGCTCGATGACTCTGCATCGTGCGGATCGAGGTCTTCTTCCACCTCCGGCCACCGCGGCCTCACCGTCGATCCGCGTCACCTTGTCAACCCCGACCCCGCACGAGCTCGCCATCGTCTTCCTCTCGGTGAGCTGCACGGTTCCCTCCCCCTTGGTCGTGCTCCCCTCGGCCCTGGTTGCCGCCCCGTGGCCGTGCTCCCCTCGGCCCTGGTGGCGCCCTGGCCCTGCCAGGCGCTCACCACCACCGCTGACCGCGCCTCCACTACGCTCGGCCGCGCCTGGCCCCGCCTGCACGCCACAAGATCATGACTGCGCCTCCACTACGCCGGGCCTGTTTCATACATGGATTCATTAATGTTATGATGTTGTTATACGCTCGGGCCCAGGTCCGTCAAACTAGGATTAGTCGAAAGCAACAAAGAGCACTAACCAACCAAAGTTCCACTAGAATTAGGCCACTAGAGAGGAAATAAACAGGTGTGCACTATGCTAAAGGAAGTTGATAAATCCAAACCATGAATTATCAAGTCTGCAATCTTTAGCATGAGTATTTCAGAATTGCTAGTGAAATGTCTTAGGTTTTACTCCAAGGTAATTAGCTCCACTACATTGTCAGGTTTTCTGTTATTTGTGTGAAACATCAGGGCATGAATGTTAGTGAATTATGAGAATGATTAAGGGTTCAGCAATCAGATTATAATTATAACTGTAGTTACTCACTTGGAGTGAAAATTTAGAAAAGAATAAAGTGTAAAAATTCAGAAAAGTTACTAAACAAGAAGCAATGGCCAAAATTCAATGCTTATGAAGAAGGTACTCAACAGTTAAGAGTGCCAATAAGTTCAGTTTTCATGTACTCCCAAACTGGTAACTAAATTACAGTAACAATAAGTTTTCATGTACTAATTCTGCCATAAATTCAGTTTCAAGATTCTACACTAAATATTCAGTTTTCAAGTTTCATACATGTCCTGTTCCTGCTACTGTTATGAGTACCCTCTCATCAATATTGGTGAGCATTGTGCTACTTCTTGTCTCAGATTTGTGATGCTTCTGTTGTACTACTTGCTGACTGTAAGATAACTTACGTGTGGACGAGCCTAGCACAACTAGCTATTTGCATACTTGATAGTTCCTCTCTAGAAGATATGAGTTAACTTTACGAACATATGCACACAAAACCAAGTATTTCTTGGATTTCTTTTGCACGAGTTAACTTACTAAACAAATGCTTATGGCATCAAGTATTAGCTAGAGTTCTTTGCTTAAGATGTTGTCCATACAAGAATCTAGGCCATTTGGTTCAGTTTCTACCAGCAAGAACACATCAAGTGGGTAAATAGATGCTGCTGCTGGACTATATATTCTGGACTATATGTTCATTGGTACTATATGTTCAGAATGAATTAACTTGTTGTCATTTATCGAAATTCATAATGTGCTGGACTATATGTTCATTGGTACTACTTGTGATGCTGCTGATGTACTACTTGGGTATTTTGTCAACTTGTGATGCTGCTGTTGTACACTGAGAAGCCCTTGAGTTTGCCGGAATGTCGATTAACTTCCGTTCGGCAAATTCGGGTACTCCATATGTCCTATTTTCAGCAAAGGTCATGCTGAAATTTTCCGTGAATTTTAGCATGACTTTGCTAAAAATAGGACATATGGGGTACTTGCGACTAATGCATGGGCCAGGTATCTTAGTACTTAATTAAGTAGGATCAACTGCCCGCCATTCTTGTTGCATTAAACCATAGGTGGCAATAGAGCCAAGTGATTAGGCCCAACTTAGAATTCTCCTTCCCTTTTCTTGATAGGGTATATTATTAGAAGATACCCATATATATCAGTCAACCTAGGGTGCCACGGCATCGATAAACCCGAAATGATAAAAATTTACTTAGCATTTAGGGTGCCTCAGTGTCGACAAACCCTAAATTATAAAACCTTGGCTTTTAGGGTGCCTCGATGTCGATAAAAACCGAAATGATGAAAGCTTAGGCTTTTAGGGTGCCTCGGCGTCGAAAAACCCTCAATGATAAAGCTTAGATTTTAGGATGCCTCGGTGTCGACAAACCCTAAATGATGAGACCATGATCTTGTTCCTTGACAATAACTAACTTTTGACCAAACTTTGTTTCTATTTAGAGAGAAACATGGCCCACAACGATGAGGCCGGGGGTTCGGGCGGCAAGGCATTCTAGGAGCTGTCCCAGGAGATGGAGGAACAACCTCACTTGTATGAGGACGCCGCCTTCCCACCGATCCTGAGACCACTGATGCTACCGCCAAGGATGACCATCGATGCCACCACCGATGGTGCCGCCGAGGATGCCACCATCGATGATGGCGGCGCATTTACAGATGGCAGCCAACAGAAGAGACAACGGAAGTACGGCGCCCGACCGTGCTCCGCACCCTCAAGGAGGAAGTTACTGAAGTGGACTCCGACGGAATCCAACGGCGCCCGAGCGAATAGTCAAGGGGTACTCGCTTCAGCTCGGGTGCATTCTCCGAGCACCGTCTCGATCAACACCGAGAACCTTAGGCATCCTGACCGAGGGAATTTGCGCAACCTCCTCTTCACGAAGCTGCACGAATGATACAAGTTCCCCGCTGCTTTTGAAAACACAAGCCTCAAAGGGAATAAAGTGAACAATGCTGCCCTCACGAAGATGAGCAAGGCCCTGTCTACTTGGAAAAGCAATGTGAAGAGAATGATCGAGAAAGGTGAGAGTTATGAGAAGATCAAGGAGAAAAATCCTTCGATCACCGAAGATGACTACAAGCGACTTCAAGATCAATTGCTCGAGCACCGCAAACTCCGAATCAAGTCGGTGGGGCAAAAGAAATGCGGAGCTGAACTTAGGGGAACACACACTCGGTCCGGCGGTTCAGAGTGGCGGAGCCTATATGGGACAAGGAGGACGCGGGCGTGCCGAGCAAGGCCTACCGCCCTCTTCGATAAATACGGTGACAAGCAGACCAGGAACTTTGTCAGGGCCCGGTACAAGAAGGACCCGAAAACAAAGGAGCTTACCACGGATCCGAAGACCAGGGCGCTTGAGGTTGTTCTGGTAAGGAATACCGCCCCCGGGGTAATTAGCTCCATATGGTTGCATTCTAATTAATGAAGCCAAATTTCTAAATGGTTCACATTCCTTCCGCAGCGCATCGAAAGCAATGTAGCGCGGGCTCGACTAAGAGCAACCCTTGGGACACCACTCTCAATAGGGCGTTGAATGTAATGAAGAACAAGGATAAGCTCGAAGCCGACGTCAGCTGGTCGTGTGGCGGCAAAGGCTTGTCCACAAAATGGGGTCATACTATACCGCTGGTGTGCGGAAGGAGAAAAAGACCAGCTCGGAAAGCCAGCGCGCGAGGTTCAAGAACTCAAAGGCACAGGTGGCGCGGATTCGGAGATTGTCCAAGAGCAAGTGCAACAACAACTCGGAGCGGCGATCACCGCCATTGTGCCTACCTTGATCCAGGGGTTGAGTGCGTGGATTGCGGCGCCAACAGGGCCGCCCGATTCCTAGCTTCACGGCCAGCAACTTCGCAGAATGCGATGGCGGGGCCATTGGTGTCTCCGGCGGAGGCGGCATTGGTGTCTCCGACGCCGCACGGGAGTTTAATGCACCGGGTGTCGCCCGGCCGGCACCTCTGCGCAGCAAGCGGCCCCTCTGTCAACTGCACGCCCGCCGTTGGCGGTGCCTCGACATTAGCCGAGCTCGGCGCCATCATCACGGTAACTAATTAAGCCTCTCTCGGTCGAGGACTTCATCTCCTTGCCTTTGACTGGGCATCCCTGACGCCCTACATGTTTTCGCAGGGCGCCGCCGACGTTCGTGCACTCTCACGCGCCGTGAACAACGAGTTGGTCGATGTCGCCAAGGGCAAAATCGTTCAACCGGCAACCCTTGTTCCACGGTACCAGATGCCACCCAACTTGTTTAGGGTTCAAGCTGGTTCGGTGCTGCCAGGCTGCGACGAGTTGTTACCTCGATTCAACCCGTCGGGGCCGACGATGATGACGTGATGACCCTCGGCCTTTGCTGAGCTGGCCCTGCTTTGGCGAAGAGCCAGATTCGTTTGGGGCGGGGAGACCACCCAAAGACAACACCGCCCGATCGTGCCGGCGCCAAGTCGGCCCCATGGCAAGACCGCCGCAAGCGGTGCCGAACATCCCTATGCCATCGGATCCAAACATGCATATGGCACGAGGATCGGAACGACGACGACGACGATACATTTGCCAGCGTCGATCGATTTTGCCGATCATGGATGCGGTGGCGACTTCATGGGGCCTCCTTCTCAAGAACCCAACCCAACAAAAGGCGTGCGCGATCTAGCTGGTACCGTGGAGAAGACAAGTAGCAAAAAGCGTCGTCTGCCTTTCAGCTCTCAGGAGACGCCTCAAGCTGCCGACTTCACCGATCCTCAGATAGGCGAGGTGCGAAATAGAAACAGCCCCAACACACTCAAGAAGTCGATGCGTGAGCAAAACTCGGTCCCATTACAGGAGAAGAAGAAGGCACGCAAAAGAAAGACTAACAAGGGTGCGGGCCAGCCCGGCACCGAAATGCGATCCGTGCTCGGGGACGGGCCACCTTCACTGAGGATATCTCGAGGAGGGTGCATGTGGCGGGTAGAGGCGATGCTACCGACAAATATGCTCAATGCTGCAACCCGGTGCTATGCGGAGTCTGCATGACAGTGTTCTTTCTTTGGAGAAGCGGCGTCTCGAGAGAAGGATGTGGCATACCCGGTTTTCGTGGCCAAGGTGCTAGAGGGCAAGGGCTTTGTGGATAACTCCATCGGGCGTACGATCGTCCTGCGGTTTGATGACATCCACGCTATGTTGAACCTTCATCCGCTCCACTACACCTTCGTTCGGCTATTTTCGCTGAGTATGGAGATGCGGATCATTCGCGACAAGACCCCGGACATCGTGATAGTCGACCCCTTCTACATGTGTGCCAAGATCTTGGGCAGCGCTGGGGACCGGCAAGTCGCGAGTTCTTACCTCGAAGGCGTCATTCCGGCAAACCAAGATAAGGATAACTTCCTCGTGCCTTACTTTCCCGAGTAAGTCCTCCCCTCAACCGCCCGTAACATATGAATTCTTAGATTTGATCGTTTTTCTTTTAACATTCCGTGTTTTCTGCAGTGACACACATTGCACGCTCATCCTCCTAAGCCCCAAATATTCCAAGGCCACGTATTTCGACCCGGACCGTCAGTCGAACGTAGACTACACAAATGTCAAGAAGGTTCTTGATGATGTTCTCCCTGGCTACGCCCAATCTAGAGGCACCTCCACCAGGCCTATTCGTAAGTACGGCAAGCACGTGTTCTCCCACAATACGACGTTCTGCTGCGTCAAGCAGCCGCCTGGCGGTCAGAAGGGTGCCTACTACGCCATCCATCACATGCGGGCGATCGTACGGGACCATCATCAACTTCTGCTACCGAGTAAACTCCAAGATTGGGCAGCGAGCGTGTCGGCAATCCAGGACGCGGACATCAGACAAGAATTCTTTTGCATCCAGTCGGAGTTTGCGGAAATCATCCATCAAGATGTCCTTCGTACGTCGGGGCAGTTCTACCTCAGAAATCAACCGTCCAACAGTGACATCGACACAATGCTACAAATGCAGGATGACAACGCCCGTTCTTTCATGACTCCCACGATGAGCGGCGGCTTCATCCACGCTCCAGTCCCTTGAGTCGAGTTGTCTAGTTCTGAAACATCGATTGACTCATGTTGTAATTAAACTTTAATGAACTTGTAGTATGTCTCTTTGGTTTCGAGAGTCGTTCAACTTAGATGTAATCGATGCTATTAATGTCTTGCTTTTCTCTTCCGGTCGTTCTGTTGCATACTTATATATTGCTTATGTATTGTCTGTGAATTGATACTAACGTTTTGTTTGGCTAGTGCATAGCGATGCCGTCGTATGTCGTGTACAAGGGTAAGGTTCCCGGAGTCTACGACGACTGGGAGTAGTGTCGGAGACAGGTTCACCGATTCAGCGGTAACAGTTACAAAGGGTACACCACTAGGGCGAGGCCAAATCTAGATACGCCCGCTATCTAGCGGGAGAGGAGGGAGCGTTGGAGGAACCGGATGAAGACGAGTTTCATCGTGATGATGCTCATCGTGTTCACCGCAGCTCTCTTCTATGTGATGGTAGTTTAGATGATCGATATCGACTTGTAATGTGAAGACAAACTCGCTACTTTCGCGGTCTCGAGACTTGTAATATAATGTTCTATCTTTGTTCGGTCTTTTCAATTCGGAGACTAATATGATGAATTGTATTCAGAGACTAATATGATGAATTGTATTCAGAGACTAATCTTCTATTGTATTCGATGAATCTGTTGTTGTTGTGTGCTGTCTATATTTTGTCCAATTATACATTTTGTAACCTGTGCAAAAAACAGAAAATTAAAAAAAACCTAATATTCATACTAATGGCGCATCACAACACAGTGCGCCATTAGTATGCCAAAGGATACTAATGGCGCATCACTGAACAGTGCGCCATTAGTATGCCGAAGTTACTAATGGCGCATCCTGTTGCCGTGCGCCATTAGTATGCCAAAGCACCTGGGTATACATGGCCCCCTGGGAGGCCTACTAATGGCGCATCGGTGGTGCGCCATTAGTATACCAGATACCAGGGCGGATCCAGACTGAAGATTACCGGTGTCCACATAGAAGAATACATCAAAATCAATGACCTACACACTAAATCAATGGATTATCTTAAGCAAGTGTACATTAGACCGGTGCCAGTGACACCAGGTAGCTGCACGTATCTACGCCCTGCCAGATACTAATGGCGCACCGGTGGTGCGCCATTAGTAAAATATACTAATGGCGTGGCACTAATGGCGCACCACTAATGCGTCATTAATGGCCAAATTAGGTGCGCCATTAGTAGGCCTTTTCCTAGTAGTGTATGGTTTAGAAATCTTGTAAGATATGCAACACCTATGCAAGCAAGTAAAAGGTTATTTGTTATTTTGGTCAAGTTAGAACTGTAACAAGATCTCAAGCTCACAATGCCTTTGCCTTTCCTCGACTGTAATCCCACTAATATATATTTAATTTCAATTAGACGTGTGTAATCATTACCCCTTCATCCCATATTAAAGGGTGTTATTCGTTGTGTTTCTTCCTGCTCAAAAACAAGAAAACATGGTGTCCTATCTCCACCGATCCACTTCTCCTCGACATGCCCCACTATCATGTGTGCTTGAGTCGTCCTCTTGGCACCACCCTTTGAATAGTTGGCACCACTCTTTGAATAGCACCTCATTGACTTTGCCATTAACCTTTCCCTGTTAATTGTTACATGGTGTTGATTGTTCATGGCCATGCATGCGAGCGATTCTCGCTGATTGCTGCACAAAGCACATGCTAATTGATGGTGACCATGCAACATGCTATAGCCCACTGTTAATTTTGGTACAACATGTGTGGCCTGAGGCGTGTGGGAGTGAGCACAAGGACTAATTAGTGGTGTCATTGGTCTTAGAAAAAACCGATCGCCCTCTAATATGGAATATATGAAGAAGGTGTTGTATTTGGCATTCAAGCATTGGGTTTCCTTTTGGATCTTGCTTGATGAAAAGAGGAAATTTCATCGTGATGGGGATAGATCATTGCAATTGTTGGTCTTCAACGAGGAATTCCTAGTAAGCGCGAGTCATCAGCTCGCGTTGACTACATCCCTACCCTTTGTACACACTGCACGTCACTCCTAGCGATTGAGTGGTCCGGTGAAGTGTTTGAATCGCAGTGACGGGGGTGGTTTGCTGCCCCCAACGTCGCGAGAAGCCCATTAAACCTAATCATTTAGAGGAAGGAGAAGTCGTAACAAGGTTTCCCTAGGTATTGTTGTGACCATGACCAAAACAGACCGCACACGCGTCATCCAATCCGCCGGCGACGGTGCTCGGCCAAGTCCTCGACCACCTCCCTCCCCGGAGTGGAGGCTCGAGGTAAAAGAACCCTCGGCGCCGAAATTGTCAAGGAACATTGTGCCCCCTGGAGGTGTCATTGGTCTTAGAAAAAAACGATACACCCTCTAATATGGAACATATGGAGAAGGTGTTGTATTTGGCATTCAAGCATTGAGTATCATTTTGGATATTGCTTGATGAAAAGAGGAATACCAAAGATTAGGTATAACAACAAATGTACACATAAAGAACAATTTGAGAGCACTATACTAACTCATTTGAGCACTAGCAACCAAGTAAACCTCAACACGTGATAGATGCAACACATGAGCTCATATTCTGAGATACATGCATATTTGTCCATCAACTATTTAATTACAATCTAGCCACCAAAGGTGACTCAGAGAATTCCATCGGCTTTCAACCGAAAAAGTTGTGGCCGTGGCTCAAACACAACTTTCTAGGCCTTGCCTCTCCTCAAGGAACAATAGTGTGGTAGCGATTCCGCCTATTGTGAATGAAGGAGGGGGCACGAACATGCAATTATTTTCACATCCATGTGAGCAAGCGTCGTGAACTGAATCCATTCCGAGCTTTGGTTAGATGGTGCAGTGGCTTTGTCGTAGCATGAGATGGAAGCTCTCGCTTCGTCACTTTTCTCGTCCATCCTCGGCGAACCCATGGAACACGCCAATTGCATTGATCTACTGAGCTGCATCTAGCGATAAACCTGTCCAAGTTCAAGCTACCTCTCTCTCTATGGAGGTGTGAGCCATGATCCATGCTTTGCCTGAGGACATGACTCTAGGCTTTGGACGAGTGTTTCCCGTGTTCTTCCAATCCCGTTGAGTAAGTGTCAAAGTTGATTTATTGGTGGCTATTGTAAAATTGTACCATCTCAGTGGAAGCTTGTTACACCTTCTCATTCAGGCTTTCTGGACACTGCTTCCAAAGAAAGATTTGGAGACAAATGAAAGGGATTTCCATCCTATTTATCCAAGTTCACTCCTCGAAGCTCATTGTTAAGATGATGGAGAATCGGCTTGTGTCTCGTCTGCACTGAGGTTGGCGCAGCAAACAAGGGAGCAATTGCGAAGGGTCATAGCATTCCGAAACTTTTTCCTGGTTCAGCAAATGGTCAAGATGATGCATAGAAAGGAAGTTGATGCCGTTCTCATTAAGCTTGACAACTCGCGCACTTCGATCCGGTCTGGTCTGAGGCGGAGGGAGCAATTTGCATTGTTTTCGTGCACCATTAGCTCGGGTCCTCATCAATGGTAGCCGAGGGACCTCATTTGGCATGCTTGTGTCCTACAATAGGGGGACCAATGTTTGATGCTTTTCATGCTAGTCATCAACATGCTCAATGCCGTGGTGGTTAGGTGTGACCATGCATGTTGACCATGCCTACCTTGACACTTTCTAGAGGTGTTCGTGGGGGCTTCGGGCTTGTGCGTGAATATGGTTGAGTGTGATAGTGCGGATCAAGTTCGACATTGGGAAATGCCGATTGAACTTGCGCCATTCCCCAGTAGGCCTGGTGTACTGCTTACCAGGTACCCTAGGCATCGGTATTGCATGCCTGCGCTAGTGTGAAACCTTGGGATGCACCCAAATATAAGCTTTTTAGCTTGGTCTGCACTCCTAGATAGATGTTGGACCTCTGATAGGGTAGCGTGTTGCAGCCTCCCGCCCTTCCACATCCAGATGTGTGCCCTTTGTGCACAAGGTCACCTGAAAACTCTCAACCACCTCCTAGTCGGTTGTGTATCCTCTCGCGAGGTGTGCGTCGGTATCATGTGATGAATTGATGTTGCCTCCTACAAGGCATGACATGTTTTAGTCCTCATGGAGCCTAGCCGGATAGTGGCTCCCGCTGTGGTTAGGGGTGGTTTCAACTTGGTGGCCACAACACCATGCAATCCATTTGATTGGAAAGAACTAGTTAATGGCTCCCCATTAGGACTAGTGGTGGTTTTCAACTGGATGGCCACTGCACCATGCGATATATTTGCATGAAAAGAAATCAGTGTGATTTCAAGAAGAAATTCATGTCAGCAGCAAATGTAACTAACCAAATCAACGATCAATGCCGACAACGGAAGTTGGTAGACAATGGTAGTCCAATGAGAATGATTACTTAGCCTTAGTTGCGGTTGTGGCGTGGCTATATCTGAGACCTTTGAATATCTCCTCATAATTGTAACCCCTCTATATCTTAATATATAGACACAAACTGAGGGTTCTCGAAACAAAGGTTGGCAGAGGCAGAATAAAAATTGCAACTCAAGCGTTGGGTGGCCTGTGAGGATAATAGATGGATTTTTTAGCATCATAATCCTACTACTACGATTGAATACTGCAAGCACGGGCAAACAATTGATCCCACGTTCATAAACATGTCTATCATGTAAAATAGGCAGATTATTTTGACTATGATTCTTCTTTTAAACTTGTCTCCATTCCCTTATTTATTACCCGTAGATTGTATGATATGTTCATCCAATTAAGTTACATCTTTACCTAATAGTCCCAAGGCTTAATTAGCAAAAGAGACCAAAGTAAATTGGGGTTAGGGAATTTGATATAGAAAAATATTGTCAGCTTGCCAAGGTTCAGTGGAGATGACAACTTAATGAAAGATGGGCTTTGGTAGGCGAACTGCAAAATGGGATTGGACCATATGGCTATCAAGTTTGTTTATCTTTACTGTGATTTTGTGTTTATCCTATAGTCAGATGTGTTTTAGCGAAATGTGCACTGAAACCACCATAATCAAGAAAGTCCAAGCCTCTCCCTTCTGTCCACCCCTTTATGTATGATACCAAGAAAGTCTATTGGAACTTCTTTTTACCAAGCTTTTTCCCTTATACACACACGCTGAATGATATGTGATATTTGCAACAAAATACTCTCTCCGTCCGGAAATACTTGTCATCAAATGCATAAAAAGAGATGTATCTAGAACTACAATACATCAAAATACATCCGCTTTTATCCATTTTGATGACAAGTATTTCGACGGAAAAGCAATAAGGAGAGAAACACCAGTTTCCTAAGTGCGCTACACTCCTCTACTTGTGTTCTGTGCATAAGTGAAGATGTATCGACATTTAGGAATGTATGTGGTTAGTAATACATAAACGAAGACAATTCTGGTTTCTTTTCTTTTCCCTGGACTTAACAACTGGAATGTGCATAGAGTGGCGCAATAGCGCATAAATATCATCACGAAACAATATCAGCAATACTGACCACTGGAAATCTTTGCTGTGGCAATGACTGCTGGGTTTACCTGAGTCTGAAATTCTTGATGTTCCCGACCCATCCCAAGCCCACGTATCTTGAAAAACCTGAGATTTCTGCACAAAAGCAAAACGGATTGAGTCGAGAACTACTGTCAACACGGAACCTACCTGTTGAAACAAAGAGCTTTGGGGAACTGGACAGTTGAATGCGCCATCGATGGGGACTTCTTTTGCCGGTCAGCAAAAGAAACTGCTCTACAAACGATCGATAGTGCACGGACGAAATCTTGACGGTGCCTATCTTGAACGGTGCTGATTTGCGAAATGATTTTTACAATCTAATGGATGATCTGATCTATCGTCAAGATTTCATGTGAAAAACTATCGTCCCTAGAGCAGTGCTCGTCAACAAAAAGACAATTCCCGCAGAAAAGGCGGCGGGGGGGGGAGGGAGACGAGGGAGAGGGGCGGAGGAGGGAAGGGGAGGCGGCGCACCTGAACTCTGCGGGAGAATCGACCGGCGGAAGACCCCGCGCGCCGTGCGGCCGGGGCGATAAAGGCTTCCTCTGGTTGGTGGGGGCGGCGGCGCACCTGGACTCCTCGAGGGAATCGGTGGGCGGGGGCGATAAAGGGTTTCTGGAGGCAAATTTGGAAAGTCTGGCGGTTCCGCGCTAATGGGCCCTCGGCTAATCAAATGGGCTTTTTACAGACATTTTACGAGTATCTTTCTAACTAATCTCCTCCCTGAAAAAAAAAACAAATCTCCTCCACCACATACACATTTTGGGCCCGCCCAACTAGTCTTTTCGGTTTTGGGATGGTTCGACCGGGTTTTTTATTTCGCCCTTTTGGGTTTTTCATTTTAGTTATTTCTTTTATTCTCCTATTTCCGTTATTTCTTTTATTTTTTAATTTCCGTTATTTATTTTTTTATTTTCAATTTACCATCATATTCTTATTTACCAATTTTACTTTTCATTTTGCGACCATATGCTTATACTTTTTTCAAATCAAGAACATTTTCTGAAATCGTGAACAAGATTTTTCAAGTTCGCAAACATTGATTTTGATCGTGCACATTTTCGAATTGACGAACAAGTTTCTTTGGAGCGTCAACATTTTCTTTAAACTGGTAAACATTTTATGAATTGACAAACATTTTTAAAAAATTGAAACAGTTTTTAAAATTCATCAACATATTTTGAATCGATGAACTTTTTGTGTAATCCACAAAATAAATTGAGTTTTTTATCATTTTCAAAAAAATCATGAACATTTTTTTCAAATTTATGAACATTTTTTGAATATGCAAACATTATTTGCAAAACCACGAACATTTTTTGATTTTTTTTGAACATTTGAAAAAGTTTCACATTGGTTTTGAAATTTAGAATATTTTTGAAATCCTGAATTCTTTTATAGAATAAATAAATAACAGAAAAGACAAAAAGTGAAATGGAAAAACAGGGTGCAGCCTGCACGGCGCATGGAGCCAGCCAAAAGGGGCGTGGGAGAAGGATGAAGCGTGTTGGCCATCGAGCCAGCGCATAGGGCGCCAAATGGGAGCCCTCTAAAATTTCAGCGAGGTGGCCCTCTTGCCTTAGTTTTATCCCATCAAAAGTGCCGCCACTACGATGAACGTTGTCCGTGCGTGCAGCATTGCTCTAATCAGGTTTACAAGTGCATAAAAGTTTAGAGATTTCCCCCCAAATTCAAAGGACTCTAGCAGATTTTTATTTATTGCTTAGAGCATTTCTATCCCTTTTTCTGTATTTTAACTCTACCCCACAAACTACCTCTATAGCCTTAGTTTGTCAAATTTTGAGGAGTTGAAAATTTAGCACGGGTCTTTGTGATGTGAGTTTGATTGATGGTCGTCACATGACGAACTTAGAAGTCGGTTAATCTAGGAGAAGTGAGGATGGTGGCGTAATCAACAACTTTGACGAGGCTCTCTTAGCAGTGGCGTGAGTTGCATCTGAGTGTGCCTCATCAGCAAGGTTATAAATGTTTTCCCCCATAATTTCGTTAATTAGCATGCAACTCTTCTCATCTTAATTAGCCCCAGATTTAGAAGATTAATCGGATTTTTATTGCTTGATCATGTCTGTCCTTTTGTTTTTTGAAAAAGATTCAGATTGTTATAAAAGTTAACTAAAATACAAAGCATCTCAAACATAATAAATAATTATCGAGGTCTCTGACCACCGAACGACCCCTGCCGGAGTCGGCTTGACCTTGTCGATGATAGCCGGTAAGTTTTCGTGCATGTGTCGCTAAGTGATGAAACTAAATCCGGCACATCTCGGCAAGGGTTCCCAAACTAGGAGTCTAGAGACAATGGTAGCGAGGACACAAGTTTTACCCAGGTTCGAGACTCTTGAAGGAGATAAAACCCTAAGTCTTGCTTGTGTTTTATTGCTTTTGGATGGAGTACACTGATGTTGTTGTCCATATCCTATGATCTCTACCCTTCTGTTTATATAGATATCGGAGGGTCTAGGGTTACATCCTAGCGTCTATGAACAAAGCGGAGCGAGTTGTAGGCGATTTCTAGCATCTTGGAGTATCTGGCAAGTCTTGAAACCTTCCTTTCATACACCATGGGCTGCTCGATGTGGCCTCCCGAACCAACACGGGATCCTCAAGCCGCCCCATCTGGTTGAGAGACAGTTTGGTCAGAGGCCCCCTAGCCGGGAGACCATCAGTAGCCCCTAAACCGGTTTTCAAGTCTAGACATCTTCCGAGCAGATCTTCGTCTTCGGTCGTCGGTCTTGAAGACTGATTCAGCAATTTGTCCTCCAAATCAAGTCTTGATCACTGGATCATATCCTAGGTCCCCAAGACCACCTCAGTTTCCGTTAAGCATCTCATCATTTTTGTGAAGCATCGCATATCGAAGATTCTCCAACACAGTCGTTCCTTAGATACTTAAAAGTATTCTCGCTTTCGGCTCGTGATGATGGTCATCCCATCCATGGGCCCACGTGGCCATAAGGCGTGGGTGTCTTGACTATCAACATTGTGTGAAGACATAGAGCATAACTAGTTTGGTGCCAAAATTGGCATTGCCAATGTTTGACATTGTATCAAATTTGCTACTAATTGATTGGTTATCAAGTTGTCTCGCGTATCTCACATAAGCTGCCAATATTTGCCAAGTATTGGTATTGCCAATAACCAATCATGCTCATAGGCCAAGGCCCCGCCGTTGTCATGTCCCATTAATAAAGAGATCGTGCGCCTCGATACATACAATAATTATCAATCGCGCCGTCTATTCCCATGTGCGATTGACACATGATGCATGGGAAATGGGAGATATGTTTCCACACTGCATGATAATCTTGTTGTCTTTTCGTGCTTCGCCCCACCTATAAAAGGCGGAGGCTGACGAGGAGGAGAGTTTTACGCTCCATTACTCTCAATCTTCATCTTCCTGCTCGAGCTCTTATGCCCAGACTTTTCTCACACACCGAGCCAAAGTCACTGCCTTTTCCTCCCCTCGCTGACTATTCGGAGAGAAGCAATCGATGGAGAAGTCCTCGAGCGCCCGATGGGGAGCCTCTGGTTGCTTCGAGACAAGGGGAAGTGGAGATCTTCCACGGTGATGCGGCATCTGCTAGGCAGGCTATCTTCAAGCTGGATACCTATCAGCTTTTTGGAGCTTGTCCCTCCGCCCGTTATGCTCTTGTCGCCAGGGACGTCGGCGTATGTTCCACGAGGGTGCCCAAACCCCGTGACAGCGAGTGGGTATGTTTTGTTTCTCACCTCCTTGCGGTCTCAATTTTCCAATCCATCCCTTTCTCTGGCGCTTGCTTCACTTCTCGACATGCAATTCCACCACCTTGCCCCTAACACGATTCTACACATAACCTGCTTCGTTACCTTCTATGAAGCATTCTTGTGCTTCCGGGCAAGCTTTGAGTTGTGGTGCAAATTCTTCACCGTGGAGCTCCAAAGCAATGGCCCAATGGCATGTGAGTGCGGTGGCGGCAAGATCAACAAGATCCGGGGCATAAATCTACCTACAGAGGTCGTTCATCAGGACTATCAAGAACTGGCAGGAGGAGTGGTTTTACATCTCGGATATGCTACTGGAGAATCCTCCTCGGACGGGATAGTCACTCCCTTCAATCTGCGCCTTCCTCCAAGCTTACGGAAGCCGAGGAACAACACCTCGAATGATTTCAGGGAGGTGGAGAAGGTGGCCCGCTGGGTCGAGGAGGAGCTGACTCTTGATCAGATGATGCACGTGGCTCTCAGCCATGGCATCCAGCCCCTTCAGGCCTGAGCACATCCAATGTGGATGTTCGAGTGGGGTGGAGGACCCGCTTCGGGCTATCGAAGTCATTTCTACGGGGTAAGTCTATGCAGGAGATGCTCTGCCGCTCTTCGAGGCAAGGCCTCCAACTTCGGCGGTAAGTCTATGCAGGACATGTTTCTTTCTTTTTTGCGAGAATATAGCGACATGTTTCATGAAGCGGGGAATAGGAGATACATTGCAGAGCCACCAAGGATTTTTGAATCCAATTTATAAAACCTATCAAATAATGTACCTTTATGTGTTTGAAAGCTATCCAGATATGACCCATTTAAAAATATTATATTTTTATCTCAAATTGCTTTTGTGCAATGACATGACCATTTATATCATGTGTAAAAGAAAATAATATAACCAAAACACACTGCCTACACCCCTGCAATCCACTGTTTCCAGCTTCTCCAACGCCCCAGATACACTGCCAACAATCTAGTCATCATAAGAGAGAAATGGAAATGTACATGATGGCCCGAATGTTGAGATCGACTTCATTACTTGCATGTGTGGCGCCACCCTAGAAGTAGCGGAAGTCGCAACTGTTGTTCTGAGAGAGAAGCACCGCTACGAACCCGTTCTTCGCCCTTGCCATCATCTGAAAAAGGTTTTTGGCAAGCAACTATGATCAATAGGTAGAAATTTCGGATGGAATGGCGTGCATCAACTGAGGCTGCATATGACAGACCTCCTTCCGTACGAAAGAAGTTTGAACTTGGTACTCCCTCTGACTCGAATTAATTGGCGCACTATGAGGTTGCATCAATTAATCCGGATCGGAGGGAGTATATATTCCCTGTGAAAATTTTGGAACAATGACAGTCTGCAAAATATGAATGTATGATCTTGTGTGTATGAGCTACCAAAGGCCCCAGGATGTAACACGAGTACAGATCCATGAGGACTGAACTCAAGTGTCTTGAGAACTTCTCCAATCTGACGTGTGAAGGAGGCATGTGCAATGACCAATCAGTGAATTGAGGATTTATTACTGTAGTTTAATTTGTTTTACTTTTGCAATTTCACCTATTTGCATGTGATGTACACATTGATGATTTAATATGGTACGTGGAACTGTGGAAGCGCAGGTAAGATGTAGTGTCATTGTTGATCAAATAATGAGCTAGTCTGTTTATTTTTCTCATAAATGATGATTAATGATGAGGTACCCAATACAGTTCTCATTTTTTGATATTTTAACCCAAATTCCTATAAATTCGGGCAAACTTTCAATTCAAATACTTATTAAACTAAAGTGACATTTCTGGTCATTTGGCGAATTGAAAACCAAGAATAAACTAGACTTAGAACAGTCAGTGGTGCCCAAAATATTTCCGTAACCTCTGTAGGAGCCAGGGGCAAATATGACCATCCTTCACTTGATCATTGGTTCTGAGACCTTAAAAATGCGAACATTATAAAAGACAGACAAATTTTACCTCCGACAGGATAATTTAGTAAATTGATTGATTTTGCGGAAATCCATTTTTGCTACCAGGTTCAAGTTCTCCTGCATGCGAATATTATTTTTGAAATGTCAAAAATCCCAACAAAATTCTATGTGTTCATAGTCACATTCAAATACTATCTACAATTTTTAGGCAAAAGGTTAAGCATTTTGGCCTGTGGGAAAAAAAATATTGAACACGAAATGTTACCCTCAGTTGTCATCCCAAATTTGTTTTTCACCCGTGAAACAACGCTGCTCTGTTCCGCATGAAAAATGTCAAGCATGCTTGCGACACTAACGTGAACATCCACAAAAAAATTTAGAACTTTTTTAAAACATTTATTATTTGTTTTATGTTTACTATTCATGCGGGAGCATGTGCCTCCCGGGAGCCAAAACGCCCCCCCCCCCCCCCGGCGGCATCCATGACCTACACATACATATTCACGACTGGCAAGATATTCACCATTGGTAAGCTAACTTCAAACACATTTCTGAGCAAGAATAAACATAACTTTCAGTTACGCTTCGGCATTGGTGATTTTCCTGAAATTTCAAGGTGCCAGCGCTATGCTTGATGGAGCATAGTGAACAAACTGCAAGAGATCTTGGGCCCGTCTGATTTTGTTTACTAGTTCCTACAGTTTCATCATGGCCTCGCTAATGGTGCCAGTAGGCTTAACTGTATCTGTATACCAATAGCAAACAAATATATACCAATAGCAAACAAATATTATGGTGCAAAAAGGTAATTGCTCAAGGCATTCTGCTGCATTGGTTATTTAGTGGAAAAGAATTAGTCGATGCCTCAACGGGTTAAGATTTTTTAATAAGACATGCAAGTACATGTCAGATTGCATTGCTGATGGAGGGTAGCCAATAGATATGACAGACTTGGGAGCTGCTGTAGATAAGGACTCTGATGATGACACTGACAAGTAAGGAGGAAAGCAGTCATTTTTTTAGGAGATGGAAGCACTGAGTTTAGGAGACGAGGAAGCATTGGTAGTCACTAGAAGCAAGGAGGTAATACTCAGCTCACATTTCCTGACTCCTGTTGATAGAGACAAGGAGGTTAGAGTTATCAACTCCGGAGGATATGTAGATAATGATTTGTTAAAAAAGATCCCTGTTTACAAGGACAAGAGACAGCTGAGCTCTGCCCCTGGTTAAGATGAGGAGCTAACTAGAGCACAATCCAGCTAACATTCTAATTACTTTCTGGTGATGAGGTGGCACACGTCAAAATGTGAAGACTAATTAGCCCCTTAGAGATAAACACACCATTACAACTGAAGAAGAGCTGTATCAGAACCATTTAGTTTACAGGAAATCACTTACGCACTTACGAAGCCTTTTATTCCAAACAAGTTGGGGTAGGCCAGATATAAAACCCTTTCACGAGGACTTCTCAGGAGGTCACCCATCCTAGTACTACTCTCGCCTAAATGGGTTTCATACCCAAAAGACTGGCTAGTTTTTACGTTGACTCGCCAAGCCTATCACAACCCTTAGATATGAAACCCTTTCACGAGGACTTCCCGGAGGTCACCCATCCTAGTACTACTCTCTCTCAAATGGGTTTCATACCTATGGGACTAGCTAGTTTTTACGTTGGCTCGCCAAGACTATCACAACCCTCCTCCTTTACCGGGCTTGGGACCCGGCTATGCCTAAACGACATAGGCGGAGTTCCTGCAATCCAACACTAGTAGAAAAAGAGGCTTCCATCGCCCCATTAGTCCCCAAAATAATCGAACCCGCGACCAAAGGGGTCTTTAGTCGCGGTTCGGAGAAGACCAGCGACCAACTACTCTGGGCCCAGCGTCTTGTTGGCGGGACGGATGGGGCTTTAGTCCCGGTTGGCCTAGCCAACCGGGACTAAAATCCTCGAGCTGGCCGAAGGCCTTTAGTCATGATAGGCCAGGCCAACCGGGACTAAAGGTTAGACCTTTAGTCGGTTGGTGCAGCCAACAGCGACTTAATAGCCCGAACAACTTAATCGCGGTTGGCCGGACCAACCGGGACTAAGGTCTAACCTTTAGTCCCGGTGGGCCTGGCCAACAGCGACTAAAGGGATTTGAAACCTCATTTTCAAAATGGGCATAACTTTTGCATCTGAACTTCGGATGAAAAAAAAATTTATATGAAAAATCATCTACTCGAAAAGTTACATCCGAATTTAACATTTTCAAAATCCTCAAAAACCTAACAGAAAAAAAGATCACGGGGCTTTTAAGATTTGGAGAGGCAAAAAAATCAAAAATTTCAAATTGTGGTCAAACTGTGGTCAAACAATGGTCAAACTAATTATTCTAGAATATTAGTGTTACTAAATAATTATTTCAGTTTTTTTAAATTTTGGTCAAATCTGGTCAATTGACAATGGTCAAACAATGGTCAAACTAATTATTCCAGAAATATTAGTGTTACTAAATAATTATTGTTTTTAAAACAATAGTTTCAAACTCAAACAGTGAAATGTGTCACTTCATGCTCAAGCTAAATTCACGAGGGTTAATAGAATTGACATCCTACTATTGTCGAGGAAAACAACAAGTGCAGACTTGGAAGCGAGGAGAATAGAATCCGGAAGTTAAGCGTGCTCGAAATTTGGAGTAGTGAGAGGATGGGTGACCGTCCGGGAAGTTAGATGATTTGGAATGATGAGGGGTGATTAGAGATTAGAGGTTAAATTGAGCAGTGATGAGGGTGATTAGAGATTAGAGGTTAAAATAATTCAGAAATTTAAAATAAAAAATTTAAAAAATTACAAAAAAAAAAAAAACCTGCGGAGGAGGCCTTTAGTCGGTTAGCCACAAGAACCGGGACTAAAGAACGAACCTTTAGTCCCGGTTGGCCACGAGAACCGGGACTAAAGCCTTTAATCATGATTCGTAAGAAGCGCGACTAAAGGGAGTCTTTAATCGCATATTTAGTCCGGTTGCACAGCCGGGACTAAAGGCCTATGCGAACCGGGACTAAAGGCCTTTTTCTATGATGCAACAAGCGGTATGCCGACATTGCATTTTCCATGCATAATAAAATGAACTGTTAATTCCAGTATAAGGGAATTGTCGGGGATATACCCCGCGGTGTAACCCGGCCGAAAGTATAACCCGGCCGGACTTGACGACTCACTAGTGACCCGCCCTGACTGGACGACTCACTAAGTGACCACTTTGAGCACAGTGACTTATCGGTGACTGGCAAGCGGATCAAAGGCGACAAGACCGGGGGCCCAGGAGGCTCAAGGCCGAAGGCCGGCTTACGTTATGGTAGGCGGCTTAAGAGGAAAGGCGTGAGGAATATCTCCCTTACAAGGAATCAAGACCGGACTTGTATCCGACTTGTAGTAGAAGATAGGCTAGTCCAATCCTATTTGGATTCACATGTAACCCACCCTCTAACTTATATAAGGAGGGGCAGGGCTCCCCAAAGAGGAAGAAGCAGCAAGAAACAATCTCTAGGGCTAGACACAACTAGAGGAGAGCCGGTTTACGGCGACTCCCTCATGATCATAATGAGATCTAGCCTCAAACAGCATGTAGGGTTGTTACCGGATGATGTTTCCCGGGGCCCGAAGCTGTCTAAACCCTTGTCTTGCGTGTTGATCCGCCCTGCATCTCTCGTCCCACTCAACCCCTCTCAAACTACCACATAGATGCGTTGGCCTCGCGACTAAGTCCTGACACTAAGGACATCTGCCATGTTAATTCCACGACATGAATGAATATCTAACTAATTGAATAAATAAATACATATTAGTTACATAATTAACTGATACTAATTTCCACAGGGATGCAACAACCAGGGATGTAAAGACTATACAATTGTTGCTTTTTATTATGCCAGGAAACTGCAAATGAGTTGTAAGACTATACAATTGTTGCTTCAATGTTTGGCAGCAGGCCCAGGTATTGATTTATCCACTGTTTCTCCATCCACTTATGAGCTGCATGCGTACTAGGGAAGCGGAATTCGTACTCAATCAAACAGGACCAATGGCAAAAGTTCACTCAAACTTAGTCCTCCCTTTCCTTTGCTGGCCTAGTCTAATTTTTTTCCCACAGTATGCTAGTCCACAGATTTTGGCAAGCCTTTGAAACAAGATCAGCTGTAAAGTAGTAGTAGTATATCTGCACCGGAAACGAGCTCCTCTCGCGCTCGGGCTCGCGCTCGCGTAGGCGCCGGCGGCGGCGGCTGATCTCCCTCCTCCGGCCACCTTAGGCCCAGCCAAGAACAGATCCAGGACCCTCCCGGCGTCCTCTCTCCATCCATCCCCAAGCCCAGCGTCGTCCTCGCCGGCCCTCTCCCCGCGGAGGAGTTCGAGTCGGGCCTCCTCCTCTTCCTGTCCCGCTCCCGTGCGGCGGCGCGCACGCACCCGGGCGCCCTCTTGAGCAGGCAGGCCCCCTGCGCCTCCCTCTCCTCTCGCCGCCACGGGGCGTCGCCAGAAAGCCCTAGCGGGCGGCGGCGGGACCTCGGTCCCGTTCTCGAGGCGAGGCGGCGCTGCTTCGTTGCTCCAGGCGGTGATGCTGCGAGAGGGTGGTGCCTGGGCGTGCTCAGCTCGGCTAGACGTGGTGCTCAGTCGGGCGCCGCTCGGCGGGCGATGGAGGCTGGATCTCGGGGTGGCGGCCCCGGGACGGTGGTGGGTGGCGGCGGCTGCGGTGTTCCGCGGCGGCGAGATGGCAGCGTATGCCGGCTGGTCCAGCTGGTCTTGATGCGTGGGGTGCAGCTGCTTTGGTGAAAACCATGCTGACTGCGTTCGAGGTAGCGATGGCGGCGTCCACGGCGGCGTGACCCTGTTGAGGGCGTCGTCGCTGCAGCCCGTCTCCTGACTGAGTTTCCGGCTGTGGGGACTCGTGGATGGCGCTAGTCCAAGATGGTGGCTGACGGTGTTGCCGGGGCGGCGGCCCCGGGTTCGGTGGTGGCGGCTTCGGCCAGGGGGTGGTGCGTGTCTGGCCAGAGTGAGGTCGGTCTCGGCAGAGGTGGTGGTTAGTCGGCGGCGGTCGGTGGTGGCAGGTGGTCGGCACATCTCCGGGAGAAATCCTTGCTCCGGTCTTCGCCGGAGCCGATAATGGCGGCGCTGTGGGTGCCGCGATCTTTCTTAGGCGTCGTCGTGGAGGTGCTCCTCCTTCAACCCATGGTTTTGGCTCGGAGAAATCTCAGATCCTTTGGATCGGGCGATGGAGGCGTCTAGCGTCTTTCTCCTCCTTGGGGGCATCGTCTCGGGCCGGCTACGACTTCGGAGACTGGTGGATGATGGCATCTTCGCCGTCGATGGCGGCATCTTCGCCCGTGTGGTTTGCTGAGGCGGGCGCTGGTTTCTGTTTGTTAGCGATGATGGCGTCGAGAGGAGCTTGGAGTCGCGGCATGGTTTTCGGTGGTCGGTTCTTCCCAGCGTGTCGAGGTTCTCTTCCGTGGTTGCTTGGTTGCTTTGAAGTCGGAGCTGCGATGGAAGCGAGTCCAGGTGGTAGCGATGATAGACACTTTCGGCGATGCGTTTGCGGAGAACACGGTCGGCGCCAAGTCCTACATATTTCCCTTCTGTTTCTCGTCGAAGTCGGAGCTGTCGGTTGCTTGCGAGTGTGGCCATCTGTTGGCATGTGCCGTCATGGATTCTGTGCCATGTCGGTGGCCAGGTTGGCCGGTGGTGCCCATGTCATGTGGGTTGTGTTGTATCTGTTTTAGCCTTTTTTTTTCATTAATTAACCGGGCAATTCTCTTTTTCTTAATCAATGAAAATGGCAACTCTTTTGCCTCGTTTCAAAAAAAAAGATCAGCTGTAAAACAAAATATGAATACTCTGAACAAAAATATCGTCCTAGCACCTACAAAATTCTATGTGAAGTGAGAAAATATGGTTCCTTTGGTGAGATTGATCTCCCAGCAAGAAAATACAACTCACGAATACATGTTCATAAAAAATCCTCACAACGAGCAACATTCCTCTTCACACGTAGTATTGCTCTGAATTTTGCTTATAGTGGGAACGGCTGTCAGTGTTGCTTCCCCTATCACTAATAGTATTAGGCAACCTTCTATATCTTGTCGAGCAGTGGAAACTGATAGTGGCCATACCTGGCATGCCACATCCAGTCTTCATCCTCATGCACTGACTGCAGATGCACGTCTTCAGCCTCGAAATGTACAACTATGGATGGCAACTATGCAGCACGTCTTCACTGTGATCTTCCTTTGGGCGAAAGCTCTAGTTCCCCTGCGGCGTCGTACCCTCGTCGTGCTCCTTTTTGAAGGCGTCGCCTGGAGTTCCCGGAAGCATGATGGGCACCTTTGCGGTGCGTGTGAGGTGTTTGGCGGCGGCAATGTGTGCGGTGTTTCACCTATTCTCCGCCGGTCTTAGATCCTGTGGTAGCGCTCCTTCTGCTTGGAGATGGACTAGCATAGATGGTGGTAAATCGTTTGGCGTCATGGTGGCGTCGATGGTGGAGGAACCTGCCAAGGTTGACATCTTAATCTGCTCTGAAGATGGACCAGTGGAAGATGGTGGCGACGACACATGTGAGTGCTTCGGACCGGATTGTGCCCCAGACCCGGTACGTGGCTCGGTCGGGGCCTCCGGCTTTAGATGCCAGGCTTAGGTGAGAGGTCTGGGTATTTGGCCCAGCCTGCACCCCCCTTCATCTTATAGATAGGAGTAGCAACAGATGTTGCCAAGATAATGGATTCAGGCATATTGTTGTACTATTTTGTAAGGTCCTCGAAAATAATCAATAAAATGGCCGCATATCTTCTATATCTAAATAGAGGCACCCCACTAGATGATTTTCCTGCCTTCTCATGAGGCCACGTCAACACAATTGTTATAGCCGTCGATTACGTAAAGTTGAGAGTCTGCAATCATTGGATCAAAAGGTTCACAAAGAGGCGATGCTAGGCGCCAGCGCACCGAACGTTTCGGCGGTCCAGCCCTAACCGATTCGATCACGAGCTACGCTGTTGGATCTGGAGCAAAAAAAGAAACTTGCCCCAGCTTCTTCTTCCTCGGCTCGATCCTCGCTTCGGGCTGCGCCGCGTCAGCGCCTCCTATCCCTCGCCCCGTCCACACCCTACTTCGCCCATCCACACCCTCGCCGCCCGTCCCGTCGCTGCTTCCAACCCTCGCCGCCCGTCCCGTCGCCGCTTCAACCCTCACCAGCCGTCCTCATCGTCGCTGCGACACATGAAACAACTACATATGCGGTTGCAGCTTGCAGCGGCGGCAACTTATAGCTCCGCCGCCGCCCCTCGTCGTTGATGCTCATCGCGGCACGAAATTGCGTCGACGCCGGCCGTCAGCCATCCACTGTGTGATTGCGGCTCGGTGGCGACACGCGCAGGTTGAAGCATTTCGCTTTATCTGAATGAAGCTTTCTCTATAACAGATGCAACTTTTCTGGTTATGCAGTGTATGGTTGTAGCTTTCTTTTTCAATGGTTGTAGCTTTTTCATCTCTGATTGAAGCTTTTCTATCAAGCGGTTTGCAGCTTTTTTCTTTGTGGCAGCCTTGGTTAATGCTTTCTATATTGTTTCGGGTTGAAGCTTTTTCATCAAGGGTTGTAGCATTTTATGTCGACGGTTGTAGCACTCCGCCATGGCAATGACTGCTTGCAGCTTTTGATGTATCTGGTTGAAGCTTTTTTTCATCTTGGTTTGAAGCATTTTATTAAACGGTTGTAGCATGAGGGCGTGCGGCAGGTTCTGCAATGCCTCCGCCATGTCTGCAGCGCGAGCGCCGCCCTCCTTGCAGCTCGCTAAGAGCTGCCACCGCTAAGTGAACATGCCCATTCGTTCTTTTCCAGCCTACCGCAAGCTGCTGGCCTCCGACTCCATTTTTTGGGCTGGGCGTACTGTTCTTTTCCAGCCCATTGGAAGCCCATGGCTATCCATTGTTAAGACTGAACCTTGCCTAAAAAAACCCTTCCGTGAAGCCGCCGCCTCCAACATCCCTTCCGGCGATGTGCCACCACCTACCCTTCCCCAGCCAGCCGCTGCGGCCCTCATGCTCTACCAGCAGCCGTCACCGCACGTGCTTTCCCCCACCCAGCCGTCGCGGCTAACTCCTCCGCCGGCACCGCCATCGGTCCCGGGCAAGCAACCTCACCAGAGATGCGTCATCCAGCTGTTGCCACCATGGATTCCGCTGCCACAGCTCACCCTCTCCCACCACCATGATCTCTGCTCCTCCCGGCCACCCAGCTCAGGTAACCTTACGCCGCCACGCCCAACGATCCCTGCCGGTAACCGCCGCCAGCCCTTCCGCTGCTCGACAGATGAGCATTAACTCAAATTCATTTATCTACCCTTCCACCTCAATGCCACAAATGCACATGAAACGGCCTCGCACGTCGCACTACTCAATCAGCAGAAACGGATGGATTCATGTCAAAAGAAGGAACAGATGGATTTATTGCTCCGCCCTCATGAAGAGTAATCGACCCAGTGGCTCTCCTTTTAAGCAATGGGTTGATCCCTTCCCGTCTCATTCACAGATTCATCCTGCTCCTGAGTCGCCTCCCTCCCTGGGTTCTCATCGCAGGCTTATCGTCGAGGTGTCCGCTGATTCCGCCCGTGTGCTACAGGTCTGGATTCTGAATCCTAGAATCGCATCATGTGTTTTTCGTGCTTGGTTTTGCTATTCTTATGTTGCAAATTTCATATATTGGTTGATGCAAAGTTTGATGCGATCTGGCTACTGTACGAAACATAACAAACTTTTGGTCTGAAATTTTCATGACTTGGCGATGCAAGGCTTGATGCGATCTGGATGCTGTACTGAAGTTTTACTCATAATTTTTCTATGTTTTGATATACACCACATTGTGTCAGTTAGTTGATTTTTCCTGTATGTTTCTATGACAAGTTGTCATTGGTTTCTTGCTACATCTATGAAATTTAACTTTTGCTATAAATATTTGTCTCACACGCATGATTCGAGTGCTATATATAGAGATCACTAACCTGTTGGTTGAGCCAAGTCACATAGCTGAGAACAATTAAAAGATGCAGTTCATTCAAGCTGCAGACTAGCAGCTCTTCTTCATATCCAGCAAACATTAGGAACTATATCCATAGTTTGGTAGACAAAGATGAATTTATCTTCATATTGACATATCATCAGAAATAATAGTCACTTGGCTGGTCTACACGTGTCCTTGCTTCAAGTTTGATCTCTAACAGTATGAATTATCCATATGGTTTATAGTTTACCATAAATGTTAGATAAGTGAAACTGATAAAAAATGAGAGATGTGTAATGGAAGGAAAATAGATACAACCACAGATTTAGAAAGGTAAAACTAGGGCTCAACTTCGCTCGGCTCATAGAACTTTTTACCTTCTGCCAAGATGTATACGTTCACCTTTAGCAGGGGTAACAATATTAGTACTAAAGAAGATACATATGTTATGCAGCCTGATGCCAAGTTGGCTAGCATGGGAAAATAAAATAATGATTCAATGGAATCAGTCCACTTGGTTTTCCTGGTGTATTACAACTTCTCCTACGTCCTACTCTGTCATTAGTTTGGTATACTGAAAACACAGACTTCAAGCAGCACAAGAAGATTATGAATTTTAGTACTAACATTTATTTGAACATCTTTCTTAATTATTCTGACATTATCACCACTTTACTTTTTGTTTACGTATTAAACTGTCCCTCTTTATCCTATAGAAAATCATGGATGTACACCATCTATTTAGTTTGTAGGAGCTAGCATCAAAGTCTGCATTTTATTTAACTTCATTTCGTCAGCAGCAAGTATGAGTGTATTTTATTTATCCTCATGGGTTAAGCAGAAAAACAGCTTACTACTACAACACACACATGACACATCTATATTAACATCATCCAGTTGCATTTTCAGCTCACCACTTATCTTTTCAACCACGGGTTGGCAGCCAATACAAATGAACAACCAAAGCAACAGGTACTCCTACTGAAATTACTATGGTATATATTTTCATTCCACTTCTTACCCTAATTGACAACATACTCCTATCTTCTCAAGAACGCCACCCGATTATGCAAAAGGTAAGCCATGTTCTACCACCGTTTCAATAAAAGAAGCTCAGAAGAAATACAGCGGATGCAATTGCAAAGATGAAGGGCACAAAAGACCCGACGTTTATAACTTTCAAATAGGAGTCCAAGCCTCGACACATCGCTAAGCAACTACCTGGTGACCATCCATTATCATCCATTGGATACATTTATAGGAGTATGAAAAGAATGGGATACCATATATCCAGGTGGTAGTAACTAAAGAAGGACACCTACAAACTAAACAAATATATCATGTAATAAGAATATAGTACATGCTACAGGCTGCTATAGTTTTACCATACAGTACATGGTTCTGCTACAAACAGCTACGGCTTTGTCATATGGTACATAGTTGTACTAACAATAAATTTCAGTCATTTCTTATATAAGAAATCTACCATTTATGGATTAATATTGTTTTCTTCTTAGAGATGTCGAGTGTTACTCTGAAAATCCATAGACAAATTTCATGCAGCAGCAGCGGGCATCATCTAGTATCTCCCAGATGCAGAGGCCGGGGGCCATCCTCCTTTTCTAAAAAAAACTATGCAGCACCTCAAGAGGAGCACAATGTGGAACCTGTGCCTGGCTAAGACCATGAACAAGTTGCAGAGGCTGGGGCAATCCCCTTTTCGCAAAGAATTTTTCTTTCTTTACCATGAACAAGTTTTACTTGAGATAAAATGGTTTGCACGTAAAGTGAAACGATGAGGAAAATTCTAAACAAGGCGAAAAAAGCACATGGAAGCACCAATCCGATATATGCCACTTCCAACTTCACACATTTGAAAAATGCAACTGTAGAATATTTTTAAGAAAAATGCCATTCCAACACTTGGAAACTTGGATATATGCCACTGTGCCAGCGCCATATACCGAATTAACCCTTTTTTTGCCTGTACCAACCAAGCTTCAAAATATTGGATATCGGGTTCGTATCGGTTTGGCTTCGACATATTGGATGTCGGATATCGGGTGATATATCGGAAGATATGTAGATATATCGGAGAAAACATGTCTAGTTTTTTTACTTCATTATTCTTGTTCAACATTTGTTTTAGTAAATCAAAATGTATGATGTTAATGCTTTAACATGACACTTTTAGATTCCTAGTTTATTGACTTGTTGATTAAGAAACTATGAAGGAAAGATTCATAAAATCCTTGCTCGATGATTAAAAACAATATGACATATATGCATTTGTACGAACATTGTGCATGACTTTGATTATATATAATGAAGTTGCAATTGCATAATCTTATTTCACTGCATTCTAATGAATAATTGTTGCCGTTTACGTATCGTTCTATATCGGTGGACATATCGGGCTATATATCGGTCATATCGATCGATATTTGATCCATATCGGATGATATGTTTGAAAATGACATTTACAAAATGATATGTTATGTTTTATATCGGTAGAAGCCCCCAAAAGAAGTGATATATCGGCATGTATCGACCTAAATTTAATACCTTGCTACCAACTTCGCATATTTGGAAAATGCAACTATGAAGAAAATTATGTCGACCGTTAGGGGTTCCGGAGCAGTGTTCGATTGAGAGTCCGCCTTTGTTGCGGCTCTCCTCAACGCGATCCACGGGACCTTGAACCCCTTATGTCCGACATTTGGAAATTCACCTGGGGGCGTCTCCAGGGTCACCTCCCCCTGCTCGGGAACCTTGAGGACAACACCTCGTGTCATCCGCAGGCTTAGGAGTGGTGGCCGTGCCGGAAGCGAAGTTCATCTCTGAAGCGCTCCCGAGACCCGGGCCCGAGGGCGACTCCTCCGGATGAGCCCTGGCCGGACTGCATATATACTCGGGCGTCATTAAAACATCTATAAATCCTCAAAACCATGGTAGAATGCACAGTGACACACTTAGGGATCGCACTGAGGGCTTCTCACAGGCAGCCACCCTTCATCACTATAGGCG